>OY294067.1:192083321-192683321 GCA_958510875.1 Endomychus coccineus | reverse complement strand
TAAGAAAGGTGCAAAGTCCACTAACTGAATAAGAAAAGAGTAATTTTCATTTCAAATTGATATTAAGTTACCTCCAAGGTCAAAAGTTTTCATGTCGAAACAAGAAATAGATAGGAAAGGTGCAAAGTCCACTAACTGAAATAGATAAGAGTAATTTTCAAACCAGCATTCTAATAGCTTATATTTTATTTTCAGCTACCACACCCCAGGGCAGCTAAAATCAAGGTAACTTACATTTTATTATTTATGTATTAGGATTACGATCTGTGTTCATCGCCTGTGTAATATACATATTTAGGTTCTGATATCCGATCAAATGCATGAATTCCTGGGGTCACCTTTTTGATATTCAAAAGCTCCAGCCCTGTTGTTTTACTCCAACTGTATGGTTTCAATCGCTAAAATGAGTGGGGAAATTGTGGATGATGTATTGCTCATGTGAAGAAAATATCTATCTGTTGTAGATTTCAATGATATTCAGAAGTTCCAGCTATATTATCTTGTATAAACGTATTCTCGCCACATAGAACGAACATTAGCTTGTTGTTCATTTTTAAGGGGAGTACCGGAGGATAAAGGTCTCTCGGGGGGCAAAATCGAGCATTTCATCAACCCTGATGTTTCATGTAAATCAAGTGAGATACCTGCATAAATTTTGTTTCTCAAAAGGCGCTATGGTAGAACTCTAATTTTGCTGGGGGTGAAGAAATCCGACCCCATATTTCGTCTACTGTAACTTCGCTAGCAGCCTTGAAATCAACCCTGATGTTTCATGTAAATCAAGTGAGATACCTGCATAAATTTTGTTTCTCAAAAGGCGCTATGGTAGAACTTTAACTTTGCTGGGTATTAATATTTTATTCAATTTCTTCCAATTCAATTCCATGCCGGTTTAGTAGATAGCTGCGTTGCCTTGTTTCTAGGGTGAAACAGATGAAAAACACCTAAGCTGACAACCAGTAGGTGCTCATTAAATAACAGACTGATATTCAGAAGTTCCATAGTCTTACCGAACACTGCATTATTCATCAATTTGAATAAGTTCTTCTCGAACTCATTCTTAGAAGCGGCCCTCAATCTAGTATTCAGATCTATGTATGCTTTAAGCCATGGAGCTTGCTTAAATTTCAAGGCACGATGAATTTTGGTGAGGATCAATCCGTTTGCTAACGCATGCTTAAGGCTGTGGTAATGAATTACATACTTCTCCTTTGGGTGAAGCGTCACCATCAATTTTGATGGTGCAGTCTTCGTAGGCATGATTAGGTAGTTACATAAATTTTTGTTTCTAGACCTGAAGCTGTATTTAGAGTGTTGACCAAACTTATTTTCACCCTTGTTATACTGAACAATATTCAGAAGTTCCATTACATCACCATCTATCGAATTTATTGCTCAAATACATCGGCCAATAATAAAACATCGGTCTTCATATACAGATCGACGTATTGACCCAAGTTTCTACATCCAAATTTTTCCCATATATGCTCGCTGGTATAGTCTTCGTAGGTGGGATTAGATAGTTACATAAATTTTTGTTTCTAGACCTGAAGCGATATTTAAAATTTAGATTACAATCCTGCTGTTATACCCCAGTTTCTGCCTTATTACGAACGCAAGGCTCTTTGCTCATTTTCTCTCCACACAGCCGGCAAAGAACGAACATCAGTTTATCGCTCATCTTCTTCGGTAACACAGGTAGATAAAGATGGTTGCATAAATTTTTGTTTCTAGACCTGGAGCTATATTCAGAATATTGACCAAACTTATTTCCGCCCCTTGTTATGTACCAAAACAGTTATTTTTGAATATTTTCAAAAGGCCTATATTACATTACACGACAAGTTCAAAGTATCCTTTGTTATATGTTTGGTAAAGGTTCTAATGTACTTAGTGCAGAAACCTATCCACTTCGTTATTTCCTGAGAGGATTTTAACAAATACCCTTTTTGATATTCAGAAGTTCCAGTCTTATAGTTTGAACTTTGATTATCGTTTTTTGAGACCCCATAGTTCCTCATTATTTCCGCAATTTCGGACTCGTCATACTCAGCTGCTTTAAGATCTTGAAGCAATCTAGTGATTTTATCCTCTGAAGTCAATATCTTAATTGTGTATAATTTAGACCTCAGGCCTACAAAAGCAGTCCTAAATCTTTCCCAGCAACCTCTCTGGGAAATGATAGCTGCCGCCCTGAAGCAGTGTAGGGCCTTGTATATGCCTGATCTCAGCCAATCGAGACGTTCATCGACAGGAACCGTGTACCCTATGGTTGCAACTATATTAAGTTCCATTCATCATCATGGGATAAAGCGATCTTCTCCTGGCTTATGAAGAACACCTTGTATCTCTGTATATACCGACCCTCTACTAAACGACTAGTTCGTCGACTGGAACCGTAAACCCTATGGCTGCAACTATATATTAAGTATCGTTTATCGTCATTGGGAGATAGCTCAATTATCTCCTGGCATATGAAGAACACCTTGTGTCTCTTATATGCCGGTCCTTTACCAAACGACTTGTTCATGATGGTGAAGACTTGCTGAGGGGTGCGAAAGCTGAATCACCACTCTCTAGTGCCACAAGATTCCTAATAAATTCACCAGTTCGTACATCCTTATAAATTCACCAGTTCGTACATCCTATAGTTTAGTTGCTTGAGCTGTTTTTCACATATTTCGCGATATTCAGAAGTTCTAACCCTGAACAACAGCGGCTGTACCGAATGGTTCGGGGCGTTTGTAACCGCTCTTGGTGTAGGAAGTGCTAGCCGTACAGGTCATATTTTGGCATGAGCCTGACCATATCAAACGAATCGTTCAATATTGTAGGTCCTATCTTCTGTTGTCCTATGCTTACGACTCGTTCATTTTGAGCATTTTATTAGGCCTTATGTCAGGTGAAATAGCTGTCTGTTCTGGCTTATGGAGAACATCTTATGTCTCTTATATGCCGGTCCTCTACCAAACGACTCATTCATGATGGTGAATACTTGCTGAGGGTGCGCGATAGCTGATTCACTACTCTCTCTCTAGCGCCTAGTTTCCAATTTTACCAATATCTGTTGGTTCTAAACTGTTGGAATGGTTATGTTCATTATCAGGAGTGTAGGGTAATCTTCTCGGTATGTTAGCTGCCTGTTTCCACTTTTGCCAATACCTGTTGGTTCTAAACTGTTGAAACTGTTTTCTTCATTATCAGGAGTGTAGGGTAATCTTCTCGGAATGCTAGCTACCTGTTTCCACTCTTGTTTTTTTTTTTTTTTCATAAGCATACGCACTACAACAGTGTCTAAAAACCCGTGTATTTATCAGATGATCCTTGCTTTTTAAAATAACCCAAGTAGGTCTTTTGTTACAGAGTTGCTATTATTGCGAATATTCAGTGCCGAATTTGATATTTATATTATACATGTTTGAGTACGGATCTGATTCTTTATAATCGAAAGAGACTAAGGCATATTTCGATCGAAAAACAAACAGCCTCTGCCGCAATGACAGCAACAAGAAGTCTCTAACACTTCAACACGTCTATCGCCCATGTTGTTAAATCAAGAAGTCTCCAAGAAGTCTCTAACACTTCTGCATCGCCAACACTTCTATCAACCAAGCTGTCGCTACGCCTCGATCCGTCAACAACAAGAAACCTCTAACGCTAAAGGGCCAAGAAGTCTCTAACACTTCTAGAAGTCTCTAACACTTCAACACGTCTATCGCCCATGTTGTTAAATCAAGAAGTCTCCAAGAAGTCTCTAACACTTCTACCTCACCAACACTTCTATCAACCAAGCTATCGCTACGCTTCGATCATCAGAAACACGCTTCTTCAGAACACCAACCGTCTACATCAGCAGCCTCTAACGCTCGCAACAACGATGTCTCTGCAGAAAATGTGTCTATCTCTTGATCGATTTATACATAATATAATGTAGGTTACTGAGATTTTTCTCATGTTTTTTTCTTTCTTTTACAGTTGGGGTATAACAACAGGACTGGAACTTCTGAATATCAAAAAAAAAGGGGGCTCTCAACAGGCAGCTAAACGATTCCATCCATGACTGAGCCCCCTACCCCGCTCCAGGGCGGCAGCTATTATTCCCTGGAGCACCCCGGTCTGGGGGTTGCACCCCAATCAGGCAGCTATCCATCCTTGAAGCCCCCGGACAATCTACCTCAAAGGGGGCTCTCATCAGGCAGCTATCCATCCCAACCGTGGCAGAGCCCCCGCTCCCGGCAGCTATCACCCTTGGAGCCCCCATCATCGATCCAGGGACTGTCCACAAAACATCACAATAATGAACGAGTCGTTTGGTAGAGGATAGTCCCTGGATCACCCCATCAGGCTGTAATCTAAATTATAAATATAGTTTCAGAGCTAGAAACAAAAATTTATGCAACCGTCTAATTAATAAATATAATTATAAATATACTTTTGTTTTTATTACCTGTTTACATAAATGTTCCTCAAAAGTGATTCAGATTATTATGTTATCTTTTTCAATTATTATAGTATGTAGTAGCTGTTATCAAATAGTTTGCGGTTCTCTCTTATCACGAGTATTGAAGCCAATAAAGATTCATATAGCAGTATTCCGTTAGATTTAATAATCGTAGTAATTGGGGCAATATACCTCTAGAGGAATTCCTCGGTGGTATAAAATTAATTGTAAAGACAGGTTATTTCAGTTTCAATAATGTTTTTACAGTCAGATTTTTGGTTGTCAAATTTAAACCCATAATAGCTAGGATGGGGTTTTTTTACTAGATAGTTGTCTCATAATAACAAATCGTTAAAGATTCATCGTGAGAGTTATCAATCTCGATCATGAAGAATCTCAAATGAGTCTCTACAGGTGATAATAGTCAAATATATTCATTTAGACCCGGCCAAATTTCTCGAAAGTTCGCAAATGATAACAATATTGCATACAAAATAGATTATTTATGTGAAGTTAGCCACACTTTTCCAGCCACGGTTTCTGACGTGTAGACTGTTGACTGCGGGATGGATATAAATTCAATACAACGATCCCAGCCACACTTTCTGAAATAATCCACAAGAATTAAGAGTGTGTTAGGAAGTTGCGATTAGGGTGCTTATGAAACAAGGAAAGAAATGCTTTGAATGAGAGAAAAAAGAGAGAAAATTAGTAAAATAATTCCTCGAATTACAAAAATAAAAATAGCGTTGTAAGGAGAAGATCAGAGAGCATATAAAGCTATGGGAGAAAATCTTAGGACG
Source organism: Endomychus coccineus (assembly GCA_958510875.1). Lineage (NCBI taxonomy): Eukaryota > Metazoa > Arthropoda > Insecta > Coleoptera > Endomychidae > Endomychus > Endomychus coccineus. The sequence continues at coordinate 192,678,077 of OY294067.1, read as the reverse complement.
CCCGTTAATAAGTGAAAAAAAATTAAAATAGTTTCTTAAACTCTAAAAATCCAAAAAAAAGTTGCGCTGCCAGGAAAATAAAGAGAGCATTATAAAGAGGGCATCAGAGTGCATATTAAACAGAGTGACAAAATCTTTGGACGACCGAAAATGAGAGAAAAACAAATTAAAATAGTTTCTTGAACTCTAAAAATCCAAGAAAAAGTTGCGCTGCCAGAATAATGAAGAGAACGTTATGAAGAGGGCATCAGAGTGCATATTAAACAGAGTGACAAAATCTTTGGACGACCGAAAATAAGAGAAAAAAAAATTAAAATAGTTTCTTGAACTCTAAAAATTCAAGAAAAAGTTGCGCTGCCAGAAAAATAAAGAGAGCATTATAAAGAGGTCATCAGAGTGCATATTAAACAGAGTGACAAAATCTTTGGACGACCGAAAATAAGAGAAAAAAAAATTAAAATAGTTTCTTGAACTCTAAAAATCCAAGAAAAAGTTGGACTGCCAGAATAATAAAGAGAGCATTATAAAGAGGGCATCAGAGTGCATATTAAACAGAGTGACAAAATCTTTGGACGGCCGAAAATAAGAGAAAAAAAAATTAAAATAATTTCTTGAACTCTAAAAATCCAAGAAAAAGTTGCGCTGCCAGGAAAATAAAAGGAGTATTATGAAGAGGGCATCAGAGTGCATATTAGGCAGAGTGACAAAATCTTTGGACGACCGAAAATAAGAGAAAAAAAAATTAAAATAATTTCTTGAACACTAAAAATCTAAGAAAAAGTTGCGCTGCCAGAAAAGTAAAGAGAGCATTATAAAGAGGGTATCAGAGTGCATATTAAACAGAGTGACAAAATCTTTGAACGACCGAAAATAAGAGAAAAAAAAATTAAAATAGTTTCTTGAACTCTAAAAATCCAAGAAAAAGTTGCGCTGCCAGAATAATGAAGAGAGTATTATAAAGAGGGCATCAGAGTGCATATTAAACAGAGTGACAAAATCTTTGGACGACCGAAAATAAAAGAAAAAAAAATTAAAATAGTTTCTTGAACTCTAAAAATCCAAGAAAAAGTTGCGCTGCCAGGAAAATAGGAGAGGCATCATAAAGAGGGCATCAGATTGCATATTAAACATTGTGACAAAATCTTTGGACGACTGAAAATAAGTGAAAAAAAAATTAAAATAATTTCTTGAACTCTAAAAATCCAAGAAAAACTTGCGCTGCCAGGAAAATAAAAGATGCATGATAAAGAAGGCATCAGAGTGCATACTAAACAGAGTGACAAAATCTTTGGACGACCGAAAATAAGAGAAAAAAAAATTAAAATAGTTTCTTGAACTCTAAAAATCCAAGAAATACTTGCGCTGCCAGGAAAATAAAAGAGGCATGATGAAGAGGGCATCAGAGTGCATACTAAACAGAGTGACAAAATCTTTGGACGACCGAAAACAAGAGAAAAAAAAATTAAAATAGTTTCTTGAACTCTAAAAATCCAAGAAAAAGTTGCGCTGCCAGAATAATAAAGAGAGCATTATAAAGAGGGCATCAGAGTGCATATTAAACAGAGTGACAAAATCTTTGGACGACAGAAAATAAGAAAAAAAAAATTAAAATAGTTTCTTGAACTCTGAAAATCCAAGAAACAGTTGCGCTGCCAGAATAATAAGGAGAGCAATATAAAGAGGGCCTCAGAGTGCATATTAAACAGAGTGACAAAATCTTTGGACGACCGAAAATAAGAGAAAAAAGATTAAAATACTTTCTTGAACTCTAAATATCCAAGAAAAAGTTGCGCTGCCATAAAAATAGAAGAGGCATTATAAAGAGGGCATCAGAGTGCATATTAAACAGAGTGACAAAATCTTTGGACGACAGAAAATAAGAAAAAAAAAATTAAAATAGTTTCTTGAACTCTGAAAATCCAAGAAAAAGTTGCGCTGCCAGAGAAATAAAGAGAGCATTATAAAGAGGGCATCAGAGTGCATATTAAACAGAGTGACAAAATATTTGAACGACCGAAAATAAGAGGAAAAAAAATTAAACTAGTTTCTTGAACTCTAAAAATCCAAGAAAAAGTTGCGCTGCCAGAATAATAAAGAACGCATTATAAAGAGGGCCTCAGAGTGCATATTAAACAGAGTGACAAAATCTTTGGACGACCGAAAATAAGAGAAAAAAAGATTAAAATAATTTCTTGAACTCTAAAGATCCAAGAAAAAATTGCGCTGCCAGGAAACTAAGAGAGGCATTATAAAGAGGGCATCAGAGTGCATATTAAACAGAGTGACAAAATCTTTGGACGACCGAAAATAAGAGAAAAAAAGATTAAAATAGTTTCTTGAACTCTAAAGATCCAAGAAAAAGTTGCGCTGCCAGGAAACTAAAAGAGGCATTATAAAGAGGGCATCAGAGTGCATATTAAACAAAGTGACAAAATCTTTGGACGACCGAAAATAAGAGAAAAAAAGATTAAAATAATTTCTTGAACTCTAAAGATCCAAGAAAAAGTTGCGCTGCCAGGAAACTAAGAGAAGCATTATAAAGAGGGCATCAGAGTGCATATTAAACAGAGTGACAAAATCTTTGGACGACCGAAAATAAGAGAAAAAAAGATTAAAATAGTTTCTTGAACTCTAAAGATCCAAGAAAAAGTTGCGCTGCCAGGAAACTAAAAGAGGCATTATAAAGAGGGCATCAGAGTGCATATTAAACAGAGTGACAAAATCTTTGGACGACCGAAAATAAGAGAAAAAAAGATTAAAATAGTTTCTTGAACTCTGAAGATCCAAGAAAAAGTTGCGCTGCCAGGCAACTAAAAGAGGCATTATAAAGAGGGCATCAGAGTGCATATTAAACAGAGTGACACAAAATCTTTGGACGAGCGAAAATAAGAGATGAAAAAATTAAAAAAGTTTCTTCAACTCTAAAAATCCAAGAAAAAGTTGCGCTGCCAGAGAAATAAAGAGAGCATTATAAAGAGGGCATCAGAGTGCATATTGAACAGAGTGACAAAATCTTTGGACGACCGAAAATAGGAGAAAAAAAGATTAAAATAGTTTCTTGAACTCTAAAGATCCAAGAAAAAGTTGCGCTGCCAGGAAACTAGAAGAGGCATTATAAAGAGGGCATCAGAGTGCATATTAAGCAGAGTGACAAAATCTTTGGACGACCGAAAATAAGAGAAAAAAAGATTAAAATAGTTTCTTGAACTCTAACGATCCAAGAAAAATTTGCACTGCCAGGAAACTAAAAGAGGCATTATAAAGAGGGCATTAGAGTGCATATTAAGCAGAGTGACAAAATCTTTGGACGACCGAAAATAAGAGAAAAAAAGATTAAAATAGTTTCTTGAACTCTAAAGATCCAAGAAAAAGTTGCGCTGCCAGGAAACTAAAAGAGGCATTATAAAGAGGGCATCAGAGTGCATATTAAACAGAGTGATAAAATATTTGAACGACCGAAAATAAGAGGAAAAAAATTAAACTAGTTTCTTGAACTCTAAAAATCCAAGAAAATGTTGCGCTGCCAGAATAATAAAGAGAGCATTATGAAGAGGGCCTCAGAGTGCATATTAAATAGAGTGACAAAATTTTTGGACGACCGAAAATAAGAGAAAAAAAGATTAAAATAGTTTCTTGAACTCTAAAGATCCAAGAAAAAGTTGCGCTGCCAGGAAACTAAAAGAGGTATTATAAAGAGGGCATCAGAGTGCATATTAAACAGAGTGACAAAATCTTTGGACGACCGAAAATAAGAGAAAAAAAGATTAAAATAGTTTCTTGAACTCTAAAGATCCAAGAAAAAGTTGCGCTGCCAGGAAACTAAAAGAGGCATTATAAAGAGGGCATCAGAGTGCATATTAAACAGAGTGACAAAATCTTTGAACGACCGAAAATAAGAGAAAAAAAGATTAAAATAGTTTCTTGAACTCTAAAGATCCAAGAAAAAGTTGCGCTGCCAGGAAACTAAAAGAGGCATTATAAAGAGGGCATCAGAGTGCATATTAAACAGAGTGACAAAATCTTTGGACGACCGAAAATATGAGAAAAAAAGATTAAAATAATTTCTTGAACTCTAAAGATCCAAGAAAAAGTTGCGCTGCCAGGAAACTGAAAGAGGCATTATAAAGAGGGCATCAGAGTGCATATTAAGCAGAATGACAAAATCTTTGGACGACCGAAAATAAGAGAAAAAAAAATTAAAATAGTTTCTTGAACTCTAAAAATCCAAGAAAAAGTTGCGCTGCCAGGAAAATAGAAGAGGCATTATAAAGAGGGCATCAGAGTGCATAATAAGCAGAGAGACAAAATCTTTGGACGACCGAAAACAAGAGAAAAAAAAATTAAAATAGTTTCTTGTACTCTAAAAATCCAAGAAAAAGTTGCGCTGTCAGAAAAACAAAGAGAGCATTATAAAGAGGCTATCAGAGTGCATATTAGACAGTGACAAAATCTTTGAACGACCGAAAATGAGACAAAAAAAATTAAAATAGTTTCTTGAACTCTAAAAATTCAAGAAAAAGTTGCGCTGCCAGGAAAATTAAAGGAGCGTTATAAAGAGGGCATCAGAGTGCATATTAAGCAGAGTGACGAAATCTTTGGACGACTGAAAATAAGACAAAAAAAAATTAAAATAGTTTCTTGAACTCTAAAAATCCAAGAAAAAGTTGCGCTGCCAGGTAAATAAAAGAGGCATTATAGAGAGGGCATCAGAGTGCATATCAAGCAGAGTGACAAAATCTTTGGACGACCGAAAACAAGAGAAAAAAAAATTAAAATAGTTTCTTGAACTCTAAAAATCCAAGAAAAAGTTGCGCTGCCAGAAAAATAAAAAAGACATTATAAAGAGGGCATCAGAGTGCATATTGAGCAGAGTGACGAAATCTTTGGACGACCGAAAATAAGAGAAAAAAAAATTAAAATAGTTTCTTGAACTCTAAAAATCCAAGAAAAAGTTGCGCTGCCAGGAAAATAAAAGAGGCGTTTGAAGAGGGCATCAGAGTGCATATTGAGCAGAGTGACAAAATCTTTGGACGACCGAAAATAAGAGAAAAAAAAATTAAAATAGTTTCTTGAACTCTAAAAATCCAAGAAAAAGTTGCGCTGCCAGGAAAATAAAAGAGGCGTTATAAAGAGGGCATCAGAGTGCATATTAAGCAGTGTGACAAAATCTTTGGACGACCGTAAATAAGAGAAAAAAAAATTAAAATAGTTTCTTGAACTCTAAAAATCCAAGAAAAAGTTGCGCTGCCAGGAAAATAAAAGAGCCATTATAAAGAGGGCATCAGAGTGCATATTGAGCAGAGTGACTCAATCTTTGGACGACCGAAAACAAGAGAAAAAAAAATTAAAATAGTTTCTTGAACTCTAAAATTCCAAGAAAAAGTTGCGCTGCCAGAAAAACAAAGAGAGCATTATAAAGAGGACATCAGAGTGCATATTAAACAGAGTGACAAAATCTTTGGACGACCGGAAATAAGAGAAAGAAAAATTTTAATAGTTTCTTGAACTCTAAAAATCCAAGAAAAAGTTGCGCTGCCAGGAAAATAAAAGAGGCATTATAAAGAGGGCATCAGGGTGCATATTAAGCAGAGTGACAAAATCTTTGGACGACCGAAAATAAGAGAAAAAAAAATTAAAATAGTTTCTTGAACTCTAAAAATCCAAGAAAAAGTTGCGCTGCCAGGAAAATAAAAGAGGCGTTATGAAGAGGGCATCAGAGTGCATATTAAGCAGTGTGACAAAATCTTTGGACGACCGAAAATAAGAGGAAAAAAAATTAAAATAGTTTCTTGAACTCTAAAAATACAAGAGAAAGTTGCGCTGCCAGGAAAATAAAAGAGGCATTATAAAGAGGGCATCAGAGTGCATATTATGCAGAGTAACAAAATCTTTGGACGACCGAAAATAAGAGAAAAAAAAATTAAAATAGTTTCTTGAACTCTAAAAATCCAAGAAATACTTGCGCTGCCAGGAAAATAAAAGAGGCATGATGAAGAGGGCATCAGAGTGCATACTAAACAGAGTGACAAAATCTTTGGACGACCGAAAATAAGAGAAAAAAAAATTAAAATAGTTTCTTGAACTCTAAAAATCCAAGAAAAAGTTGCGCTGCCAGAATAATAAAGAGAGCATTATAAAGAGGGCATCAGAGTGCATATTAAACAGAGTGACAAAATCTTTGGACGACCGAAAATAAGAAAAAAAAATTAAAATAGTTTCTTGAACTCTGAAAATCCAAGAAACAGTTGCGCTGCCAGAATAATAAGGAGAGCAATATAAAGAGGGCCTCAGAGTGCATATTAAACAGAGTGACAAAATCTTTGGACGACCGAAAATAAGAGAAAAAAAGATTAAAATACTTTCTTGAACTCTAAATATCCAAGAAAAAGTTTCGCTGCCAGGAAAATAAAAGAGGCATCATAAAGAGGGCATCAGAGTGCATATTAAGCACTGACAAAATCTTTGGACGATCGAAAATAAGAGATAAAAAAATTAAAAAAGTTTCTTGAACTCTAAAAATCCAAGAAAAAGTTGCGCTGCCAGAATAATAAAGAGAGCATTATAAAGAGGGCCTCAGAGTGCATATTAAACAGAGTGACAAAATCTTTGGACGACCGAAAATAAGAGAAAAAAAGATTGAAATAGTTTCTTGAACTCTAAAAATCCATGAAAAAGTTGCGCTGCCAGAAAAATAAAGAGAGGATTATAAAGAGGGCATCAGAGTGCATATTAAACAGAGTGACAAAATCTTTGGATGACCGAAACTAAGAGAAAAACAAATTAAAATAATTTCTTGAACTCTGAAAATCCAAGAAAAAAATTCGCTGCCAGAATAATAAAGAGAGCGTTATAAAGAGGGCATCAGAGTGCATATTAAACAGAGTGACAAAATCTTTGGACGACCGAAAATAAGAGAAAAAAATATTAAAATAGTTTCTTGAACTCTAAAAATCCAAGAAAAAGTTGCGCGTCCAGAAAAATAAAGAGAGCGTTATAAAGAGGTCATCAGAGTGCATATTAAACAGAGTGACAAAAGCTTAGGACGACCGAAAATAAGAGAAAAAAAAATTAAAATAGTTTCTTAAACTCTAAAAATCCAAGAAAAGTTGGACTGCCAGAATAATAAAGAGAGCATTATAAAGAGGGCATCAGAGTGCATATTAAACAGAGTGACAAAATCTTTGGACGACCGAAGATAAGAGAAAAAAAATTAAAATAGTTTCTTGAACACTAAAAATCTAAGAAAAAGTTGCGCGTCCAGAAAAATAAAGAGAGCGTTATAAAGAGGGCATCAGAGTGCATATTAAACAGAGTGACAAAATCTTTGGACGACCGAAAATAAGAGAAAAAAAAATTAAAATAGTTTCTTGAACTCTAAAAATCCAAGAAAAAGTTGCGCTGCCAGAATAATGAAGAGAGCATTATAAAGAGGGCATCAGAGTGCATATTAAACAGAGTGACAAAATCTTTGGACGACCGAAAATAAGAGAAAGAAAAATTAAAATAGTTTCTTGAACTCTAAAAATCCAAGAAAAAGTTGCGCTGCCAGGAAAATAGAAGAGGCATTATAAAGAGGGCATCAGATTGCATATTAAACAGTGTGACAAAATCTTCGGACGACTGAAAATAAGTGAAAAAAAAATTAAAATAGTTTTTTGAACTCTAAAAATCCAAGAAAAACTTGCGCTGCCAGGAAAATAAGAGAGGCATAATAAAGAAGGCATCAGAGTGCATACTAAACAGAGTGACAAAATCTTTGGACACCGAAAATAAGAGGAAAAAAAATTAAAATAGTTTCTTGAACTCTAAAAATCCAAGAAATACTTACGCTGCCAGGAAAATAAAAGAGGCATGATGAAGAGGGCATCAGAGTGCATACTAAACAGAGTGACAAAATCTTTGGACGACCGAAAATAAGAGAAAAAAAAATTAAAATAGTTTCTTGAACTCTAAAAATCCAAGAAAAAGTTGCGCTGCCAGAATAATAAAGAGAGCATTATAAAGAGGGCATCAGAGTGCATATTAAACAGTGACAAAATCTTTGGACGACCGAAAATAAGAGAAAAAAAAATTAAAATAGTTTCTTGAACTCTAAAAATCCGAAAAACAGTTGCGCTGCCAAAATAATAAGGAGAGCAATATAAAGAGGGCATAAGAGTGCATATTAAACAGAGTGACAAAATCTTTGGAAGACCGAAAATAAGAGAAAAAAAGAATAAAATAAAATAGTTTCTTGAACTCTAAAGATCCAAGAAAAAGTTGCGCTGCCAGGAAAATAAAAGAGGCGTTATAAAGGAGGCATCAGAGTGCATATTAAGCAGAGTGACAAAATCTTTGGACGAGCGAAAATAAGAGATAAAAAAATTAAAACAGTTTCTTGAACTCTAAAAATCCAAGAAAAAGTTGCGCTGCCAGAAAAATAAAGAGAGCGTTATAAAGAGGGCATCAGAGTGCATATTAAACAGAGTGACAAAATCTTTGAACGACCGAAAATAAGAGAAAAAAAAATTAAAATAATTTCTTGAACTCTAAAAATCCAAGAAATACTTGCGCTGCCAGGAAAATAAAAGAGGCATGATGAAGAGGGCATCAGAGTGCATATTAAGCAGAGTGACAAAATCTTTGGACGACCGAAAACAAGAGAAAAAAAAATTAAAATAATTTCTTGAACTCTAAAAATCCAAGAAAAAGTTGCGCTGCCAGGAAAATAAAAGAGACATTATAAAGAGGGCATCAGAGTGCATATTGTGCAGAGTGACGAAATCTTTGGACGACCGAAAATAAGAGAAAAAAAAATTAAAATAGTTTCTTGAACTCTAAAAATCCAAGAAAAAGTTGCGCTGCCAGGAAAATAAAAGAGGCGTTATGAAGAGGGCATCAGAGTGCATATTAAGCAGTGTGACAAAATCTTTGGACGACCGAAAATAAGAGAAAAAAAAATTAAATAGTTTCTTGAACTCTAAAAATCCAAGAAAAAGTTGCGCTGCCAGGAAAATAAAAGAGGCGTTATAAAGGGGGCATCAGAGTGCATATTAAGCAGTGTGACAAAATCTTTGGACGACCGAAAATAAGAGAAAAAAAAATTAAAATAGTTTCTTGAACTCTAAAAATACAAGAGAAAGTTGTGCTGCCAGGAAAATAAAAGAGGCATTATAAAGAGGGCATCAGGGTGCATATTATGCGGAGTAACAAAATCTTTGGACGACCGAAAATAAGAGAAAAAAAAATTAAAATAGTTTCTTGAACTCTAAAAATCCAAGAAAAAGTTGCGCTGCCAGGAAAATAAAAGAGCCATTATAAAGAGGGCATCAGAGTGCATATTAAGCAGAGTGACAAAATCTTTGAACGACCGAAAACAAGAGAAAAAAAAATTAAAATAGTTTCTTGAACTCTAAAATTCCAAGAAAAAGTTGCGCTGCCAGAAAAACAAAGAGAGCATCATAAAGAGGACATCAGAGTGCATATTAAACAGAGTGACAAAATCTTTGGACGACCGAAAATGAGAGAAAAAAAAATTTAAATAGTTTCTTGAACTCTAAAGATCCAAGAAAAAGTTGCGCTGCCAGGAAACTAAAAGAGGCATTATAAAGAGGGCATCAGAGTGCATATTAAACAGAGTGACAAAATCTTTGGACGACCGAAAATAAGAGAAAAAAAGATTAAAATAGTTTCTTGAACTCTAAAGATCCAAGAAAAAGTTGCGCTGCCAGGCAACTAAAAGAGGCATTATAAAGAGGGCATCAGAGTGCATATTAAACAGAGTGACAAAATCTTTGGACGACCGAAAATAAGAGAAAAAAAGATTAAAATAGTTTCTTGAACTCTAAAGATCCAAGAAAAAGATGCGCTGCCAGGCAACTAAAAGAGGCATTATAAAGAGGGCATCAGAGTGCATATTAAACAGAGTGACAAAATCTTTGGACGACCGAAAATAAGAGAAAAAAAGATTAAAATAGTTTCTTGAACTCTAAAGATCCAAGAAAAAGTTGCGCTGCCAGGAAACTAAAAGAGGCATTATAAAGAGGGCATCAGAGTGCATATTAAGCAGAGTGACAAAATCTTTGGACGACCGAAAATAAGAGAAAAAAAGATTAAAATAGTTTCTTGAACTCTAAAGATCCAAGAAAGAGTTGCGCTGCCAGGAAACTAAAAGAGACATTATAAAAAGAGGGCATCAGAGTGCATATTAAGCAGAGTAACAAAATCTTTCGACGAGCGAAAAAAAGAGATGAAAAAATTAAAAAAGTTTCTTCAACTCTAAAAATCCAAGAAAAAGTTGCGCTGCCAGAGAAATAAAGAGAGCATTATAAAGAGGGCATCAGAGTGCATATTAAACAGAGTGACAAAATCTTTGGACGACCGAAAATAGGAGAAAAAAAGATTAAAATAATTTCTTGAACTCTAAAGATCCAAGAAAAAGTTGCGCTGCCAGGAAATTAAAACTGGCATTATAAAGAGGGCATCAGAGTGCATATTAAACAGACTGACAAAATCTTTGGACGACCGAAAATAAGAGAAAAAAAGATTAAAATAGTTTCTTGAACTCTAACGATCCAAGAAAAATTTGCGCTGCCAGGAAACTAAAAGAGGCATTATAAAGAGGGCATCAGAGTGCATATTAAGCAGAGTGACAAAATCTTTGGACGACCGAAAATAAGAGAAAAAAAGATTAAAATAGTTTCTTGAACTCTAAAGATCCAAGAAAAAGTTGCGCTGCCAGGAAACTAGAAGAGGCATTATAAAGAGGGCATCAGAGTGCATATTAAACAGAGTGACAAAATCTTTGAACGACCGAAAATAAGAGGAAAAAAATTAAACTAGTTTCTTGAACTCTAAAAATCCAAGAAAATGTTGCGCTGCCAGAATAATAAAGAGAGCATTATGAAGAGGGCCTCAGAGTGCATATTAAATAGAGTGACAAAATTTTTGGACGACCGAAAATAAGAGAAAAAAAGATTAAAATAGTTTCTTGAACTCTAAAAATTCAAGAAAAAGTTGCGCTGCCAGGAAAATAAAAGGAGCGTTATAAAGAGGGCATCAGAGTGCATATTAAGCAGAGTGACGAAATCTTTGGACGACCGAAAATAAGACAAAAAAAAATTAAAATAGTTTCTTGAACTCTAAAAATCCAAGAAAAAGTTGCGCTGCCAGGAAAATAAAAGAGGCATTATAGAGAGGGCATCAGAGTGCATATTAAGCAGAGTGACAAAATCTTTGGACGACCGAAAACAAGAGAAAAAAAAATTAAAATAATTTCTTGAACTCTAAAAATCCAAGAAAAAGTTGCGCTGCCAGGAAAATAAAAGAGACATTATAAAGAGGGCATCAGAGTGCATATTGAGCAGAGTGACGAAATCTTTGGACGACCGAAAATAAGAGAAAAAAAAATTAAAATAGTTTCTTGAACTCTAAAAATCCAAGAAAAAGTTGCGCTGCCAGGAAAATAAAAGAGGCGTTATGAAGAGGGCATCAGAGTGCATATTAAGCAGTGTGACAAAATCTTTGGACGACCGAAAATAAGAGAAAAAAAAATTAAAATAGTTTCTTGAACTCTAAAAATCCAAGAAAAAGTTGCGCTGCCAGGAAAATAAAGAGGCGTTATAAAGGGGGCATCAGAGTGCATATTAAGCAGTGTGACAAAATCTTTGGACGACCGAAAATAAGAGAAAAAAAAATTAAAATAATTTCTTGAACTCTAAAAATACAAGAGAAAGTTGTGCTGCCAGGAAAATAAAAGAGGCATTATAAAGAGGGCATCAGGGTGCATATTATGCAGAGTAACAAAGTCTTTGGACGACCGAAAATAAGAGAAAAAAAAATTAAAATAGTTTCTTGAACTCTAAAAATCCAAGAAAAAGTTGCGCTGCCAGGAAAATAAAAGAGCCATTATAAAGAGGGCATCAGAGTGCATATTAAGCAGAGTGACAAAATCTTTGAACGACCGAAAACAAGAGAAAAAAAAATTAAAATAGTTTCTTGAACTCTAAAATTCCAAGAAAAAGTTGCGCTGCCAGAAAAACAAAGAGAGCATTATAAAGAGGACATCAGAGTGCATATTAAACAGAGTGACAAAATCTTTGGACGACCGGAAATAAGAGAAAAAAAAATTTAAATAGTTTCTTGAACTCTAAAGATCCAAGAAAAAGTTGCGCTGCCAGGAAACTAAAAGAGGCATTATAAAGAGGGCATCAGAGTGCATATTAAACAGAGTGACAAAATCTTTGGACGACCGAAAATGAGAGAAAAAAAGATTAAAATAGTTTCTTGAACTCTAAAGATCCAAGAAAAAGTTGCGCTGCCAGGAAACTAAAAGAGGCATTATAAAGAGGGCATCAGAGTGCATATTAAACAGAGTGACAAAATCTTTGGACGACCGAAAATAAGAGAAAAAAAGATTAAAATAGTTTCTTGAACTCTAAAGATCCAAGAAAAAGTTGCGCTGCCAGGCAACTAAAAGAGGCATTATAAAGAGGGCATCAGAGTGCATATTAAACAGAGTGACAAAATCTTTGGACGACCGAAAATAAGAGAAAAAAAGATTAAAATAATTTCTTGAACTCTAAAGATCCAAGAAAAAGTTGCGCTGCCAGGAAATTAAAAGAGGCATTATAAAGAGGGCATCAGAGTGCATATTAAACAGACTGACAAAATCTTTGGACGACCGAAAATAAGAGAAAAAAAGATTAAAATAGTTTCTTGAACTCTAACGATCCAAGAAAAATTTGCGCTGCCAGGAAACTAAAAGAGGCATTATAAAGAGGGCATCAGAGTGCATATTAAGCAGAGTGACAAAATCTTTGGACGACCGAAAATAAGAGAAAAAAAGATTAAAATAGTTTCTTGAACTCTAAAGATCCAAGAAAAAGTTGCGCTGCCAGGAAACTAAAAGAGGCATTATAAAGAGGGCATCAGAGTGCATATTAAACAGAGTGACAAAATCTTTGGACGACCTAAAATAAGAGAAAAAAAGATTAAAATAGTTTCTTGAACTCTAAAGATCCAAGAGAAAGTTGCGCTGCCAGGCAACTAAAAGAGGCATTATAAAGAGGGCATCAGAGTGCATATTAAACAGAGTGACAAAATCTTTGGACGACCGAAAATATGAGAAAAAAAGATTAAAATAATTTCTTGAACTCTGAAGATCCAAGAAAAAGTTGCGCTGCCAGGAAACTAAAAGAGGCATTATAAAGAGGGCATCAGAGTGCATATTAAGCAGAGTGACAAAATCTTTGGACGACCGAAAATAAGAGAAAAAAAGATTAAAATAGTTTCTTGAACTCTAAAGATCCAGGAAAAAGTTGCGCTGCCAGGATAATAAAAGAGGCATTATAAAGAGGGCATCAGAGTGCATATTAAGCAGAGTAACAAAATCTTTGGACGAGCGAAAATAAGAGATGAAAAAATTAAAAAAGTTTCTTCAACTCTAAAAATCCAAGAAAAAGTTGTGCTGCCAGAGAAATAAAGAGAGCATTATAAAGAGGGCATCAGAGTGCATATTAAACAGAGTGACAAAATCTTTGGACGACCGAAAATAGGAGAAAAAAAGATTAAAATAATTTCTTGAACTCTAAAGATCCAAGAAAAAGTTGCGCGCCAGGAAATTAAAAGAAGCATTATGAAGAGGGCATCAGAGTGCATATTAAACAGACTGACAAAATCTTTGGACGACCGAAAATAAGAGAAAAAAAGATTAAAATAGTTTCTTGAACTCTAACGATCCAAGAAAAATTTTCGCTGCCAGGAAACTAAAAGAGGCATTATGAAGAGGGCATCAGAGTGCATATTAAGCAGAGTGACAAAATCTTTGGACGACCGAAAATAAGAGAAAAAAAGATTAAAATAGTTTCTTGAACTCTAAAGATCCAAGAAAAAGTTGCGCTGCCAGGAAACTAAAAGAGGCATTATAAAGAGGGCATCAGAGTGCATATTGAACAGAGTGACAAAATCTTTGAACGACCGAAAATAAGAGGAAAAAAATTAAACTAGTTTCTTGAACTCTAAAAATCCAAGAAAATGTTGCGCTGCCAGAATAATAAAGAGAGCATTATGAAGAGGGCCTCAGAGTGCATATTAAATGGAGTGACAAAATTTTTGGACGACCAAAAATAAGAGAAAAAAAGATTAAAATAGTTTCTTGAACTCTAAAGATCCAAGAAAAAGTTGCGCTGCCAGGAAACTAAAAGAGGTATCATGAAGAGGGCATCAGAGTGCATATTAAACAGAGTGACAAAATCTTTGGACGATCGAAAATAAGAGAAAAAAAGATTAAAATAGTTTCTTGAACTCTAAAGATCCAAGAAAAAGTTGTGCTGCCAGGAAACTAGAAGAGGCATTATAAAGAGAGCATCAAAGTGCATATTAAACAGAGTGACAAAATCTTTGGACGACCGAAAATAAGAGAAAAAAAGATTAAAATAGTTTCTTGAACTCTAAAGATCCAAGAAAAAGTTGCGCTGCCAGGAAACTAAAAGAAACATTATAAAGAGGGCATCAGAGTGCATATTAAACAGAGTGACAAAATCTTTGAACGACCGAAAATAAGAGAAAAAAAGATTAACATAATTTCTTGAACTCTAAAGATCCAAGAAAAAGTTGCGCTGCCAGGAAACTGAAAGAGGCATTATGAAGAGGGCATCAGAGTGCATATTAAGCAGAATGACAAAATCTTTGGACGACCGAAAATGAGAGAAAAAAAAATTAAAATAGTTTCTTGAACTCTAAAAATCCAAGAAAAAGTTGCGCTGCCAGGAAAATAGAAGAGGCATCATAAAGAGGGCATCAGAGTGCATATTAAGCAGAGAGACAAAATCTTTGGACGACCGAAAACAAGAGAAAAAAAAATTAAAATAGTTTCTTGTACTCTAAAAATCCAAGAAAAAGTTGCGCTGTCAGAAAAACAAAGAGAGCATTATAAAGAGACTATCAGAGTGCATATTAGACAGTGACAAAATCTTTGAACGACCGAAAATAAGACAAAAAAAATTAAAATAATTTCTTGAACTCTAAAAATCCAAGAAAAAGTTGCGCTGCCAGGAAAATAAAAGAGACATTATAAAGAGGGCATCAGAGTGCATATTGAGCAGAGTGACGAAATCTTTGGACGACCGAAAATAAGAGAAAAAAAAATTAAAATAGTTTCTTGAACTCTAAAAATCCAAGAAAAAGTTGCGCTGCCAGGAAAATAAAAGAGGCGTTATGAAGAGGGCATCAGAGTGCATATTAAGCAGAGTGACGAAATCTTTGGACGACCGAAAATAAGACAAAAAAAAATTAAAATAGTTTCTTGAACTCTAAAAATCCAAGAAAAAGTTGTGCTGCCAGGAAAATAAAAGAGGCATTATAGAGAGGGCATCAGAGTGCATATTAAGCAGAGTGACGAAATCTTTGGACGACCGAAAATAAGACAAAAAAAAATTAAAATAGTTTCTTGAACTCTAAAAATCCAAGAAAAAGTTGCGCTGCCAGGAAAATAAAAGAGACATTATAAAGAGGGCATCAGAGTGCATATTGAGCAGAGTGACGAAATCTTTGGACGACCGAAAATAAGAGAAAAAAAAATTAAAATAGTTTCTTGAACTCTAAAAATCCAAGAAAAAGTTGCGCTGCCAGGAAAATAAAAGAGGCGTTATGAAGAGGGCATCAGAGTGCATATTGAGCAGTGTGACAAAATCTTTGGACGACCGAAAATAAGAGAAAAAAAAATTAAAATAGTTTCTTGAACTCTAAAAATCCAAGAAAAAGTTGCGCTGCCAGGAAAATAAAAGAGGCGTTATAAAGAGGGCATCAGAGTTCATATTAAGCAGTGTGACAAAATCTTTGGACGACCGAAAATAAGAGAAAAAAAAATTAAAATAGTTTCTTGAACTCTAAAAATACAAGAGAAAGTTGTGCTGCCAGGAAAATAAAAGAGGCATTATAAAGAGGGCATCAGGGTGCATATTATGCAGAGTAACAAAATCTTTGGACGACCGAAAATAAGAGAAAAAAAAATTAAAATAGTTTCTTGAACTCTAAAAATCCAAGAAAAAGTTGCGCTGCCAGGAAAATAAAAGAGCCATTATAAAGAGGGCATCAGAGTGCATATTAAGCAGAGTGACAAAATCTTTGAACGACCGAAAACAAGAGAAAAAAAAATTAAAATAGTTTCTTGAACTCTAAAATTCCAAGAAAAAGTTGCGCTGCCAGAAAAACAAAGAGAGCATTATAAAGAGGACATCAGAGTGCATATTAAACAGAGTGACAAAATCTTTGGACGACCGGAAATAAGAGAAAAAAAAATTTAAATAGTTTCTTGAACTCTAAAAATCCAAGAAAAAGTTGCGCTGCCAGGAAAATAAAAGAGGCGTTATAAAGAGGGCATCAGAGTGCATATTAAGCAGTGTGACAAAATCTTTGGACGACCGAAAATAAGAGAAAAAAAAATTAAAATAGTTTCTTGAACTCTAAAAATACAAGAGAAAGTTGCGCTGCCAGAAAAATAAAAGAGGCATTATAAAGAGGGCATCAGAGTGCATATTATGCAGAGTAACAAAATCTTTGGACGACCGAAAATAAGAGAAAAAAAAATTAAAATAGTTTCTTGAACTCTAAAAATCCAAGAAAAAGTTGCGCTGCCGGGAAAATAAAAGAGCCATTATAAAGAGGGCATCAGAGTGCATATTAAGCAGAGTGACAAAATCTTTGGACTACCGAAAACAAGAGAAAAAAAAATTAAAATATTTTCTTGAACTCTAAAATTCCAAGAAAAAGTTGCGCTGCCAAAAAACAAAGAGGGCATTATAAAGAGGACATGAGGGTGCATATTAAACAGAGTGACAAAATCTTTGGACGACCGGAAATAAGAGAAAAAAAAATTTAAACAGTTTCTTGAACTCTAAAAATCCAAGAAAAATTTGCGCTGCCAGGAAAATAAAAGAGGCATTATTAAGAGGGCATCAGAGTGCATATTAAGCAGAGTGACAAAATCTTTGGACGACCGAAAACAAGAGAAAAAAAAATTAAAATAGTTTCTTGAACTCTAAAAATCCAAGAAAAAGTTGCGCTGCCAGAAAAATAAAAGAGGCATTATAAAGAGGGCATCAGAGTGCATATTAAGCAGAGTGACAAAATCTTTGAACGACCGAAAATAAGAGAAAAAGAAATTAAACTAGTTTCTTGAACTCTAAAAATCCAAAAAAAAGTTGCGCTGCCAGAATAATAAAGAGAGCATTATAAAGAGGGCATCAGAATGCATATCAAACAGAGTGACAATATCTTTGGCCGACCGAAAATAAGAGAAAAAAAAATTAAAATAGTTTCTTGAACTCTAAAAATCCAAGAAAAAGTTGCGCTGCCAGGAAAGTAAAAGAGGCATTATAAAGAGGGAATCAGAGTGCATATTAAACAGAGTGACAAAAATCTTTGGACGACCGAAAATAAGAGAAAAAAAAATTAAAATAGTTTCTTGAACTCTAAAAATCCAAGAAAAAGATGCGCTGCCAGGAAAATAAAAGAGGCATTATAAAGAGGGCATCAGAGTGCATATTAAGCAGAGTGACAGAATCTTTGGACGACCGAAAATAAGAGAAAAAAAGATTAAAATAGTTTCTTGAACTCTAAAGATCCAAGAAAAAGTTGCGCTGCCAGGAAAATAGAAGAGGCATTATAAAGAGGGCATCAGAGTGCATATTAAGCAGAGTGACAAAATCTTTGGACGAGCGAAAATAAGAGAAAAAAAAATTAAAATAGTTTCTTGAACTCTAAAAATCCAAGAAAAAGTTGCGCTGCCAGAAAAAAAAAGAGAGCATTATAAAGAGGGCATCAGAGTGCATATTAAACAGAGTGAAAAAATCTTTGAACGACCGAAAATAAGAGAAAAAAATATTAAACTAGTTTCTTGAACTCTAAAAATCCAAGAAAAAGTTGCGCTGCCAGAATAATAAAGAGAGCATTATAAAGAGGGAATCAGAGTGCATATTAAACAGAGTGACAAAATCTTTGAACGACCGAAAATGAGAGAAAAAAAGATTAAAATAGTTTCTTGAACTCTAAAGATCCAAGAAAAAGTTGCGCTGCCAAGAAAATAAAAGAGGTATTATAAAGAGGGCATCAGAGTGCATATTAAGCAGAGTGACAAAATCTTTGAACGACCGAAAATAAGTGAAAAAAAAATTAAACTAGTTTCTTGAACTCTAAAAATCCAAAAAAAAGTTGCGCTGCCAGAATAATAGAGCATTATAAAGAGGGCATCAGAGTGCATATTAAACAGAGTGACAATATCTTTGGCCGACCGAAAATAAGAGAAAAAAAAATTAAAATAGTTTCTTGAACTCTAAAAATCCAAGAAAAAGTTGCGCTTAGAACGCCTAGAACAGGTGATTAACAAGCGAACAGTCACGTCCAACAGCTGGCTGGAATCACCACTTCTTATAGACAAAAAAAAAATCGTAAACAAATAAACGTATATTATGTCAGATAGTACCCCAGTAATTTTAGAAGAATTAACAAAAACATCTAGAAGGAACTGAAGGAGATCAAACAATCTATCACAAAAGTAGAAGGCGAATTGCTAACTAAAATAGACAGCATAAAAAATCAAATAGGAATACAAAAATCCGAATATGAGATAAAAATTGAACAACTTGAAAAGAAATTCAAACGCAATAACGTTATAATCTTTGGTATAGAAACGAATAACTATTCTACAGATATATTAGTGGAATTAACGACAACTCTATTTAGCAACCATTTAAACATTGAATTAAACCAAAGTGAACTAAACAACGTATATGCGATAGGAAAAAGTCATAGAAGACCCATTATAGTTGAGTTTGTGTCCTATTTACAGAAGACAAAAATTATAAAGGCGAGTAATAAATTGAAAGGTACGAATATATATATTAATAATGACCTAACATCAAAACAACAAAATACTAATAGAGTTCTAAGGAAACAACTAAAACTAGCTAAAGTTGAAGATCCTTCAGCTTACATCAAACAAGAAATATTATACTCGCGAGGAGAAGTGTATACCGTGAAACAATTTTCGGATGATGAACTGAACATAAAGGATCCTCATGAAGTTGAAGAAAAACCCATAGCGCTCCTCGTACATCAACGTGTTATGGGGCTTTCTCAAAAAGAACAATATTAGAGGCGCCGGAACGAGTGACAACTGAGACCAGGAAAGAAATTACTTATGAACAGGAGGAAGAAAGAAGCAGAAAAATTTTACGCAGCACTTCAAGTTCAAAAGATCCTAAACCAGTCTGTATGAATTAAATGGCTATACTAGTTTCTATAACAAAGGCAACATAAACCAATGCGATGGCTCCTTAATTTATATAAAAACACTTTAAATGCTACATGTAACATAATTAATATCGCCGGAATAAATTGCATTAAAACCGTAGTCAATCCAGATAATAAAACACTATCAATAATGGGAATATATAGACCTCACCCCATAGATAAAAAAAGTTTCTATCAGAATTAGAAAACTACTTAACCATATAAAAAAAATATGATATAGAGATTTTAATAGGTGACATAAACATAAATATATTAGAAAAAAATTATGACGCTGAAGAATATTTAAAAATATTCTATCAATATGGGTATAAGTCACTAATAAATAATGCAACTAGAATAGAGGGCTTATCGCAAACGGCTTATCTTTTCTCAAAGGAAAAGATATCAACGAAGAAACTATTATACCAATAATACAACACACTAAAATTACTGATTACTCCCCCATCATGGAAAATATTCCTACTAAAAAGCACTACCGTAATCTAACCATAAAATCTCAAATTATAAATAGCTTAAATTATAGCAAGTATATTAAATTATTATCTAGTGAAACTTGGGATGAATTATATGAAATCGAAGATGCTGAAGTAGCCACTAACTATTTCATAGAAATCATTAATAATGCATCAAAATCAACTACCACTCAAAAAGTCATACAGGGTGTCACAAAAAAGAAGACATGGATCACTCTGCTGGAATACTACAATCAATGAAAATTAGGGATAAATTATTCAGGGCATATCAAAAAAACGATGAAAATTTAGATATTTTTAATAAGTACAAAAATTACAGGAATAAAATAGTTAGCCTCATAAGTGAACTAAAAAACGATTATTATAATAAAGTGATAACTAACAATAAAAATAATATTAAATTTCTTTGGAATACAGTAAATGAGTCACAAATAGGAAACAAAAGAACAAAATGCATATTATAAAAGAAATAACACTAAACACACGTAAAATAATTTATAAAATGGACGACATTGTCAATGAGTTTAATAAGCACTATTCTACAATTGGTGAAAAAAATGGGACAAACAATAAAAAATAAAAATAAACTTAATCTTAATAATCCAAACTTATATTCATCAAAACCTCTATCTTCCTAAGGCCTACTGACCCTGCAGGAGTGGAAAAGGTTATCAATACTTTAAAAAATAATACTGAACCGGGAAGTGATGAGATACCTGTAAAAAATTTGAAATCCATAGCACAATTTATAAAATAACCTATAACTCATATCGTTAATTTAATCTTTCAATATGGTGTTTGCCCGTCCAAATTCAAAATAGCCCTTGTAACTCTCATCCACAAATCTGGAAAGAAAGACATAATGCCTCTTTTATTTTCATGGCAGCGCAACTTTTTCTTGGATTTTTAGAGTTCAAGAAACTATTTTAATATTTTTTTCTCTTATTTTCGGTCGTCCAAAGATTTTGTCACTCTGCTCAATATGCACTCTGATGCCCTCTTTATAATGCTTATTTTATTTTCCTGGCAGCGCAACTTTTTCTTGGATTTTTAGAGTTCAAGAAACTATTTTAATTTTTTTTTCTCTTATTTTCGGTCGTCCAAAGGTTTTGTCACTCTGCTTAATATGCACTCTGATGCCCTCTTTATAATACCTCTTTTATTATCCTGGCTGCGCAACTTTTTCTTGGATTTTTAGAGTTCAAGAAACTATTTTAATTTTTTTTTCTCTTATTTTCGGTCGTCCAAAGATTTTGTCACTCTGCTCAATATGCACTCTGATGCCCTCTTTATAATGCCTCTTTTATTTTCCTGGCAGCGCAACTTTTTCTTGGATTTTTAGAGTTCAAGAAACTATTTTAATATTTTTTTCTCTTATTTTCGGTCGTCCAAAGATTTTGTCACTCTGCTCAATATGCACTCTGATGCCCTCTTTATAATGCTTATTTTATTTTCCTGGCAGCGCAACTTTTTCTTGGATTTTTAGAGTTCAAGAAACTATTTTAATTTTTTTTTCTCTTATTTTCGGTCGTCCAAAGGTTTTGTCACTCTGCCTAATATGCACTCTGATGCCCCCTTTATAATGCCTCTTTTATTTTCCTGGCAGCGCAACTTTTTCTTCGATTTTTAGAGTTCAAGAAACTATTTTAATTTTTTTTTCTCTTATTTCCGGTCGTCCATAGATTTTGTTACTCTGCTTAATATGCACTCTGGTGCCCTCTTTATAATGCCTCTTTTATTTTCCTGGCAGCGCAACTTTTTCTTGGATTTTTAGGGTTCAAGAAACTATTTTAATTTTTTTTTCTCTTATTTTCGGTCGTCCAAAGATTTTATCACTCTGCTTATTATGCACTCTGATGCACTCTTTATAATGCCTCTTTCATTTTCCTGGCAGCGCAACTTTTTCTCGGATTTTTAGAGTTCAAGAAACTGTTTTAATTTTTTTTTCTCTTATTTTCGGTCGTCCAAAGATTTTGTCACTCTGCTTGATATGCACTCTGATGCCCTCTTTATAATGCTTCTTTTATTTTCCTGGCAGCGCAACTTTTTCTTGGATTTTTAGGGTTCAAGAAACTATTTTAATTTTTTTTTCTCTTATTTTCGGTCGTCCAAAGATTTTGTCACTCTGCTCAATATGCACTCTGATGCCCTCTCTTTATGCTTCTTTTATTTTCCTGGCAGCGCAACTTTTTCTTGGATTTTTAGAGTTCAAGAAACTATTTTAATTTTTTTTTCTCTTATTTTCGGTCGTCCAAAGATTTTGTCACTCAGCCTAATATGCACTCTGATGCCCTCTTTATAATGCCTCTTTTATTTTCCTGGCAGCGCAACTTTTTTTTGAATTTTTAGAGTTCAAGAAACTATTTAGATTTTTTTTTCTCTTATTTTCGGCAGTCGAAAGATTTTGTCACTCTGCTTAATATGTACTCTGATGCCCTCTTTATAATGCCTCT
This sequence comes from Endomychus coccineus, assembly GCA_958510875.1. Classification (NCBI taxonomy): domain Eukaryota; kingdom Metazoa; phylum Arthropoda; class Insecta; order Coleoptera; family Endomychidae; genus Endomychus; species Endomychus coccineus. The sequence continues at coordinate 192,655,861 of OY294067.1, read as the reverse complement.
TTTATTTTCCTGGCAGCGCAACTTTTTTTTGAATTTTTAGAGTTCAAGAAACTATTTTAATTCTATTTTCTCTTATTTTCGGTAGTCCAAAGATTTTGTCACTCTGCTTAATATGCACTCTGATGCCCTCTTTATAATGCCTCTTTTATTTTCCTGGCAGCGCAACTTTTTCTTTGATTTTTAGAGTTCAAGAAACTATTTTAATTTTTTTTTCTCTTATTTCCGGTCGTCCAAAGATTTTGTCACTCTGCTTAATATGCACTCTGATGCCCTCTTTATAATGCCTCTTTTATTATCCTGTCAGCGCAACTTTTTCTTGGATTTTTAGAGTTCAAGAAACTATTTTAATTTTTTTTTCTCTTATTTCCGGTCGTCCAAAGATTTTGTCACTCTGCTTAATATGCACTCTGATGCCCTCTTTATAATGCCTCTTTTATTTTCCTGGCAGCGCAACTTTTTCTTGGATTTTTAGAGTTCAAGAATCTGTTTTAATTTTTTTTTCTCTTATTTTCGGCCGTCCGAAGATTTTGTCAATCTGTTTAATATGCACTCTGATGCCCTCTTCATAACGCTCTCTTTATTTTTCTGGCAGCGCAACTTTTTCTTGGATTTTTAGAGTTCAAGAAACTATTTTAATTTTTTTCTCTCTTATTTTCGGTCGTCCAATGGTTTTGTCACTCTGCTTAATATGCACTCTGATGCCCTCTTTATAATACCTCTTTTATTTTCCTGGCAGCGCAACTTTTTTTCGGATTTTTAGAGTTCAAGAAACTATTTTAATTTTTTTTTTCTTATTTTCGGTCGTCCAAAGATTTTGTCACTCTGCTCAATATGCACTCTGATGCCCTCTTTATAATGTCTCTTTTATTTTCCTGGCAGCGCAACTTTTTCTTGGACTTTTAGAGTTCAAGAAACTATTTTAATTTTTTTTTCTCTTATTTTCGGTCGTCCAAAGATTTTGTCACTCTGCCTAATATGCACTCTGATGCCCCCTTTATAATGCCTCTTTTATTTTCCGGGCAGCGCAACTTTTTCTTCGATTTTTAGAGTTCAAGAGACTATTTTAATTTTTTTTTCTCGCATTTTCGGTCGTCCAAAGATTTTGTCACTCTGCCTGATATGCACTCTGATGCCCTCTTTATAATGCCTCTTTTATTTTCCTGGCAGCGCAACTTTTTCTTCGATTTTTAGAGTTCAAGAAACTATTTTAATTTTTTTTTCTCTTATTTCCGGTCGTCCATAGATTTTGTCACTCTGCTTAATATGCACTCTGGTGCCCTCTTTATAATGCCTCTTTTATTTTCCTGGCAGCGCAACTTTTTCTTGGATTTTTAGGGTTCAAGAAACTATTTTATTTTTTTTTCTCTTATTTTCGGTCGTCCAAAGATTTTGTCACTCTGCTTAATATGCACTCTGATGCCCTCTTTATAATGCTTCTTTTATTTTCCTGGCAGCGCAACTTTTTCTTGGATTTTTAGGGTTCAAGAAACTATTTTAATTTTTTTTTCTCTTATTTTCGGTCGTCGAAAGATTTTGTCACTCTGCTCAATATGCACTCTGATGCCCTCTTTTTATGCCTCTTTTATTTTCCTGGCAGCGCAACTTTTTCTTGGATTTTCAGAGTTCAAGAAACTATTTTAATTTTTTTTTCTCTTATTTTCGGTCGTCCAAAGATTTTGTCACTCAGCCTAATATGCACTCTGATGCCCTCTTTATAATGTCTCTTTTATTTTCCTGGCAGCGCAACTTTTTTTTAAATTTTTAGAGTTCAAGAAACTATTTAAATTTTTTTTTCTCTTATTTTCGACAGTCCAAAGATTTTGTCACTCTGCCTAATATGCACTCTGATGCCCTCTTTATAATGCCTCTTTTATTTTCCTGGCAGCGCAACTTTTTTTTGAATTTTTAGAGTTCAAGAAACTATTTTAATTCTTTTTTCTCTTATTTTCGGTAGTCCAAAGATTTTGTCACTCTGCTTAATATGCACTCTGATGCCCTCTTTATAATGCCTCTTTTATTTTCCTGACAGCGCAACTTTTTCTTTGATTTGTAGAGTTCAAGAAACTATTTTAATTTTTTTTCCTCTTATTTTCGGTCGTCCAAAGATTTTGTCACTCTGCTTAATATGCACTCAGATGCCCTCTTTATAATGCCTCTTTTATTTTCCTGGCAGCGCAACTTTTTCTTGGATTTTTAGAGTTCAAGAAACTATTTTAATTTTTTTTTCTCTTATTTTCGGTCGTCCAAAGATTTTGTCACTCTGCTTAATATGCACTCTGAGGCCCTCTTTATAATGCCTCTTTTATTTTCCTGGCAGCGCAACTTTTTCTTGGATTTTTAGAGTTCAAGAATCTGTTTTAATTTTTTTTTCTCTTATTTTCGGTTGTCCAAAGATTTTGTCACTCCGCCTAATATGCACTCTGATGCCCTCTTCATAATGCCTCTTTTATTTTCCTGGCAGCGCAACTTTTTTTCGGATTTTTAGAGTTCAAGAAACTATTCTAATTTTTTTTTCTCTTATTTTCGGTCGTCCAAAGATTTTCTCACTCTGCTTAATATGCCCTCTGATGCCCTCTTCATAATGCCTCTTTCATTTTCCTGGCAGCGCAACTTTTTCTTGGATTTTTAGAGTTCAAGAAACTATTTTAAATTTTTTTTCTCTTATTTTCGGCCGTCCAAAGATTTTGTCAATCTGTTTAATATGCACTCTGATGCCCTCTTCATAATGCTCTCTTTATTTTTCTGGCAGCGCAACTTTTTCATGGATTTTTAGAGTTCAAGGAAATATTTTAATTTTTTTTTCTCTTATTTCCGGTCGTCCAAAGATTTTGTCACTCTGCTTAAAGTAGATGAACTGGGCTACTCCTCGACCAGGATATCCGGTCTCCACATCCGGTCTAGCTGTGAATGTGCATACCATAGAGCTGAAAGTTATAGAGCTAACCCCAAGTCAAAACCATAGAGCATTAGGCAGACCTGAGGTACAGACTGTTTCGTAGAGGTGGCACCACCAAGTGACAGCTGTCATGGCGAACCTAAGGTACAGATTGCTTTGTGCAGATGTCGCCACCAAGTGACAGCTGTCATGGCGACCATAAGGACCAGCTGTCATGGTGACCATAAGGACCAGCTGTCATGGCGGTCATAAGGTCCAGCTGTCATGGCGACCATAAGGTCCAGCTGTCATGGCGACCATAAGGTCCAGCTGTCATGGCGACCATAAGGACCAGCTGTCATGGCGACCATAAGGATCAGCTGTCATGGCAGACCTAAGGTACAAATTGCTTCGTGCAGAAGTCGCTACCAAGTGACAGCTGTCATGGCGACCCAAAGGTACATGCTAATTCGTGAAGATGTCGCCACCACATGACAGCTGTCATGGTGACCCAAAGGTACATGCTAATTCGTGAAGATGTCGCCACCACATGACAGCTGTCATGGTGACCCAAAGGTACATGCTAATTCGTGAAGATGTCGCCACCACATGACAGCTGTCATGGCGGACCTGAGGTACAGATTGTTTCGTGAAGATGTGAACACCACGTGACAGCTGTCATGGCGGGACCAAAGGTACAGGCTGATTCATGGAGATGTCGCCACCACATGACAGCTGTCATGGCGGACCAAAGGTACAGGTTGCTTCGTGTAGGTGTCACCACCACGTGACAGCTGTCATGGTGGGCTAAAAGTACAGGCTGCTTCGTGTAGGTGTCACCACCACGTGACAGCTGTCATGGTGAGCTAAAGGTACAGGCTGCTTCGTGAAGGTGTCACGTGACAGATTTCATGGCGGACCGAAGGTACAGGCTGCTTCGTGTAGGTGTTACCACCACGTGACAGCTGTCATGGCGGGCTAAACGTACAGGCTGCTTCGTGTAGGTGGCGCCACCAGTTCGGCTCGTCCGACTCGTGCGAATCCAAGATGACAGGCTGCTATCACAGGGCAGACGTGTGACGTCACAGCATAAAGGTACAGACTGCTTCGTGGAGGTGTCGCCACCAGTTCGACTCGTCCGACTCATGCGACTTGTACGGTTTTGAAATCACATGATCTGTCACGCGGTGAGATATGGTGTCTGTCACTTCGACGGAGTGTGTGTCACAAGGTGTCATGGTGGCTATCACGTACCATAGAGCTGAAGGTTATAGAGCTAACTCAACTGAAAACCATAGAGCATCATGGTGGTGGAAAGAGTTGTCATGGTGTCTGTCATGGGAGGTCTTCATCGAGGTGTCATGTCGCGTCTTGGAGGGTGTGACGTGGTGGATCCATGAAGCATCTGTCACGCGAACTGTCATGACGGATCTATGAATGTCAACCATAGCTTTATAGGTATCAAATGAAAAGTCTTGATATGCAGAATGTTAATTTTATTGAATTGAAGATCCTGCGATCATAGTTTACGAACGATGATGACGTCACTGCTTCGAACCGATGACAGTAACTGTTTCAATCCGGCGACCATAGTTTACGAACGATGATGACGTCACTGCTTCGAACCGATGACAGTAACTGATTCAACCCGGCGACCATAGTTTACGAACGATGATGACGTCACTGCTCCAAGCCAATGACAGTAACTGATTCAACCCGGCGAACATAGTTTACGAACGATGATGACGTCATCATCGTTCACGAACTATGATGGTCAGATGAGGAATGAAATGCGAGTAATAATAATGATACTCTATGTGTAAATGTGAATAGTTGGAGGTTAAGATGAAGATATCCAGTAAGTTTGTAAATGTGTCATTATGCATATATCTTTTGAAGAATACACACGTATACTTTGAAAATTTGTGGAGAAAGTTCATGAACTAAGAAGAGACTTGAATTTTTACGAAGATAAAATAAAAGTTATAAGACTGTTGAATACATTTACAAGTGCAAAAAGTGAAGATAATGATGGGAGTGGGGATGTTAAAAACAAATTTCGTGATTCTAACCACAATTCTGAATGGTATTCTATACGCGAACGTTCCCCAACACGTTGAGCGCATTTATATTTGTCTGAAGGATGTTGCAACCAATGGTGGTGGGGGGTGTAACCGTACCGAATGGATTCCGATGAATTTTAGAAAAATCAACGATAATCAATTAGAGGTATTCGCATTCAACATTCCCCAAGATAATCGTACCATCATACATTATAAATTTAAACTTTTATTCTTTGATCGGAGTGAGGGAGATATGGCTGAATGGCAATTGCTCCAACAATCATCATGTTTACCACATGTCATACAAAAGACAATATCAACACCATCCACACGTACATCATCCTCACTAGACGAAGAAATTTCTGAAATTTTCGCAATTTTGTATGCAATTTTATCTTCTCTATCAGTACTAATGTTGAAAATGTTTGTTAAATATGTAAAGAAGGCTAATCACCATGTGAATAAATGATTGTATGAAGATATAAGTGTTTTAATAAAACAGAAGGAATGATAATTATAATAATATATTGACATTATCATTTGCTAGTTCATAAGCTTTATTTTTGTGATTGATAACACATTCTATCAATGACTCGATGTTGATATCACTAATCAATTGTTCACCCCCCTCTTCTTCTGCGGCATGAATAATATTTCCTCTTGCATACCATTTCAAATCGTGGCGGAAATTCTGTTTCACTTCGTTACCAATATCGATAGCATGAGATATGTTAGACCATTTACGTATTAATCGCATTCCTCGATTTTGTAATTTTCTGTCGGCATCACGCCAACCATCTTCCTGTCGACGCATTAGGTACCATTCTGGTCTCATATCATTCGATGTTCGATATAATCCTAAATAATATACATTATATAAATTTTATTATAAAAAACAAAGTAATTACCTAAATTTCGTCTCTTTCCGAAATTTATAGGAGGTGGAACAATATTTGGTGCAATGTTATTCCGTAAGGTGATAACATTCATTTGAATTTGTTGAGATAAGCGTTGAGATCGTTCTTTCGCAAGACATTCACGTTCCTCAGCTCTTTCACGTTCTTGTTGTTCATAGAATTTCTCGTACTCACAATATTTCATCATAATAAATTTCATTAACGAAAACAGTTCACGTACCTCGATGACTTTAGGAGTTCGCATTTGCATCAATAATGATTCGAAATCAATAGCATCTAGAACATAATATTTCTTTCGTGCATCAGTCTTATCACAAATTTCTGAATGGTGTATATGCGGGTTTTTCCTCAACAATCTTGTTATAACACCCTTTTTAGCATGATATTTTTTGCCGCGTTAACCTAACCAATCCAATAGATCTTCATTCATCAGAACGCGTTGGTTTAGTTGAATATTCCAGAATAAATAGTTTCTTTTATCGTTTCTTATATCGATCCCAAATTTTAGACACACTTCATTAACTGTTAACTTAATAAAATTGTTGGTGGACCATGTAGCCACATTTGAATCACGAACGCACGCTGCTAAGTTCATTTTTATAACTGAACATTTTCTGAAATGATTCTCTCTTACATACGTGAGAACGTGAACGTGAATAGTGAGGGTGGGGGGTAACTCTCCGTTTCGATGTCATTGCAAACGTTGATAACTGACTGATAACGTCACTAGTTGTTTCAATTTGTTTCATTTCCAGCAACCGACTACCATAGTTTACAAACTATGATCGTCGGATGTTTACATCACCACCTACCGTTTGAGAAATAAAATATCAAATATAATAATAATAATAACATTTATTGGGAAAGATACATTTTGATAGTACATCATTTAGAACTAAAATTATAACATTATGATTCATCACCTGGTTCTTCACACCAAATTCCGAACTGATCCTGTAATCGGAGAATACTCCATTATACTATCGTTAATGATGATGCAATGAGCCCTGGTGTTTTTGGGGAAATTCAGGAAACTTTCCATCTCTAGTTTGACGTCAACTGTTGATGACTTTATAGCATCGTTTTGTTTTGAACAGTCATCACAAAAATTGCTCTATTCTTGAATGCTATATAATCTAACATGGGCTCACTTATCATTTTATTTGAAAATGATTTCTGGAAATCATAGTACATCTGGTATGCTTCCACGTATTGCTGGTCGATGAAATTCAATTTCATTGCTTCATATGGATAACACTCTGAATTCAAGTATAATTTTACATTTAGCAAGTTTATATTATCGAAATATGCACTGTGCTTAACGAGATTATTTTTTCGATCAGTTTGGAAAGCTAGAATCAAATATCTAGGACGTTCCAAATTCATTGATGTTTTAACAGCCCAAATGTCACGAGTGCTCTCCTTCATCAACGGATTTTCATCCAGATCCCAACTACGGAATGGAATCAAAATAGGCTTCTCAGCACTCAAATTCCCCAACATTTGAAATTTAACTTGATCACTTGGAAACACATGTCGCACTTTTAATGCTATCGTCTTCACATTTATTTTAGCCGTTTTCGTGCCTGTGCTATTAGTATAGCAATCGTTATCGGATCACATTTGAATCACGAACGCACGCTGCTAAGTTCATTTTTATAACTGAACATTTTCTGAAATGATTCTCTCTTACATACGTGAGAACGTGAACGTGAATAGTGAGGGTGGGGGGTAACTCTCCGTTTCGATGTCATTGCAAACGTTGATAACTGACTGATAACGTCACTAGTTGTTTCAATTTGTTTCATTTCCAGCAACCGACTACCATAGTTTACAAACTATGATCGTCGGATGTTTACATCACCACCTACCGTTTGAGAAATAAAATATCAAATATAATAATAATAATAACATTTATTGGGAAAGATACATTTTGATAGTACATCATTTAGAACTAAAATTATAACATTATGATTCATCACCTGGTTCTTCACACCAAATTCCGAACTGATCCTGTAATCGGAGAATACTCCATTATACTATCGTTAATGATGATGCAATGAGCCCTGGTGTTTTTGGGGAAATTCAGGAAACTTTCCATCTCTAGTTTGACGTCAACTGTTGATGACTTTATAGCATCGTTTTGTTTTGAACAGTCAATCACAAAAATTGCTCTATTCTTGAATGCCATATAATCTAACATGGGCTCACTTATCATTTTATTTGAAAATGATTTCTGGAAATCATAGTACATCTGGTATGCTTCCACGTATTGCTGGTCGATGAAATTCAATTTCATTGCTTCATATGGATAACACTCTGAATTCAAGTATAATTTTACATTTAGCAAGTTTATATTATCGAAATATGCACTGTGCTTAACAGGATTATTTTTTCGATCAGTTTGGAAAGCTAGAATCAAATATCTAGGACGTTCCAAATTCATTGATGTTTTAACAGCCCAAATGTCACGAGTGCTCTCCTTCATCAACGGATTTTCATCCAGATCCCAACTACGGAATGGAATCAAAATAGGCTTCTCAGCACTCAAATTCCCCAACATTTGAAATTTAACTTGATCACTTGGAAACACATGTCGCACTTTTAATGCTATCGTCTTCACATTTATTTTAGCCGTTTTCGTGCCTGTGCTATTAGTATAGCAATCGTTATCGGTTCGAGACCTTATCAAGCGCAGCTTATGTTTTCCACTCAAAACTTTGTTATAGTCAATGAATAGGCCTAGTAGAAAATTCAACGGTATCCATAAATTGATTTTATTATTGTAGACTGAACTCAATACATCCTTAAATGACCATCCAGAAATAGCTAGAGGTATAGATTCATGTTTGGCATATGTTAGATAAGCTCTGATGGTGCTGACAATACCAGGATCACGTACTTTGTCTATCTCTTTTCCATTCAATTCATAACTGATATATTCGAAGAGAAACGCTCCGAAATTATTCGTTAGTTTACATTCACCATCACCACTTGCTTCTGGCTGGAATTCTGCCTCGATGAATAAAGCAGACGAAGCCAAATCTACCAACACATCTTGTTGATTGATTAATATCTCAATTTCATCGCTGTTGCCAAAAGATGTTGTGTGGGGATAGTAGGTATGAGTTTCTTCTCGGATGATGTCTTCATTGAAGTTTGGCTCGTTGAATATTTGAAGTTTTTCCGACATTGTAACCAAGGGAATTCAAAAAATTGATATTTTCCAATCATAGTGATGCAGAAGCAACCTTCTCCCTTGAACTCGTTGTAGATAATGACTGATGACCACTATGGGTATGTCTTTTATTGCTGAAATCCAAACCCATGTTCTCAAGTGATGGCTACTGCAACAACAACCTTCTCAGATGAATTCTTTTCATATAATGAGTGGTGGTGAGTATTGGATTATTATTTATTGTTGGAAGCCATAATCCCTAGCGGTCTTTTTCAACTCCAACCGTATAATTATTTCTTCTCCACGAAAATTTACCCGTTTCCAATTCTGATCTAAAATATTCAGTGTGATGTTATCGAAGGACGTCTTGCTGATGACCGGTAGATAAATAAGATTCTTCGGCTCTATATCAATGGAAAACCCAGATGGTACAAGAGGTGAGAACTCATATATCGTATGAGCTATCTTATTGTTATAATATGCTCCTGCGGTTAAGTTACACTCAACTCGGATTGTTTGAACTTTGATTATGTTCATAGGTCGATCAGATACGTGTAGTTCGCGAGATGTCAATTTCTTTTTGCTGAATCCCAACAGTTCGCTTATACTATCTTTAGGAATAAATTTCACTTCAAAATCACTCTTCAGCTCTGTGTGTAGAGTGTTGTTGTTAGATTTTATTGATAATTTCCGGTCACGTTCTTCTTACCTCACTCCTATCCCACAAACTGCACTTTGTATGAAATCTTCGATGTCTGCCAACTCGTAGGACCCCGTAGGTATAGTTACTACTTCTTCCTCACCCTTCACATTTTTATAATAAAATTCATTAAAACCTTCTTCAATGTTCGGGATGCTATTGTACGTATGCAAGCCAACAAGTGCGATATAATAATATGAATGAGGATCTAGTTCTATAGGTGGGTGGAAATCTACAGATAAGCGGGAGCTCTTACACGTGATAGTGAACGTCTGAGACATGATTGATGCAAACTTTACCAACAATCTGTTTATATACTTATAAATGCAGGGTTAGTCGAGCACAACTGAAGAGTTAGAGAGGAAATCTAAACATAACTGACCACAATTATAAGTGTTATATTGTTGAAAATTATCGTGATTGAATAATATCTTACACTTTTTGAAATAATCCACTAGTTCGCGAGGGGGGCGTAAATTGCCAAAACTATCATAATATAAAACTGTATCACCGACTTTATTAAACCCAACCCAGTGAGTGCCTCCATTGTCCGAGGTATCTAAATTAACTATTCCACGCTCGTTTTTCCATGGTCCGTTGGATGGCAGTTCATCACGCATAAATACTCCTCTAAAATGGGGAATTTTCAGAGCTTTTGCTAGTTTTCGTAGATCGAGATCGGTCAGAGGTCTTCTGGGTAGGTTTACTGACAGTTTTTTGGATAGTTATTTAAATATAGACCAAGACCTTTGCGATACTTTTTCAAATATGGACCAGATCCTTGTTTTCCCAAAGCTATAGCTTCCATTGTTTTATTATGTCTTTCCGTTCCCTCCAAGGTTTTCCGAGCAACTTTGCTGTCGTTGACGGCCTTAGCGATGCCTGCACCACCTCCCGCCAATGCTCCAGCAGCTGATAAGCCGGCAAACAGAGGTATTAAAAATGGTAGAAATCCTCCAGTCTTTGGAATAGGAATTACTCTTGGTAACCGAACATTTTTCCGACCACCTGCTTTTTTGAATTGTTTTCGTGCAACTTTCAACGCTGTTTGGGATGTTTCCTTCAGATTGGATGAGTCAAACTTATTCTTCATAACTTTTCTCACCCCATCGACAATTGCACTTCCGAACCCAACCTTCTTTCTCATACCCATCCCCAATTTCCTCTTTGCCTTCATAATTTTATTTACATCGAAAGCGGCAATCCTTTCTCCAAATTTTGTGTCTTTAGATTTGACACGTTGCCAAGCAGCGTTCTCTAATATTTTATCCGCCTCGTGACGTCCTTCCAAACTAGCGTTTCGCAGATATGAAATATCGTGTTGGCGGCAAGCTTTATCGAGTGGATTGATACCTGAATCTCCTCTTCTCAACCGTTCTTCTAATTTTGTACCGGGACCACAGAATTGATAACCAGGAATATGAAGTTCAAACGGGAGCTTGTTTATAAGCGTATTGGGAACACCTTCTCCTACGTACGCTTCCATACAGACTGATGAGAATTCAAGATTGCACCGTTATTTAACGAGGGGAGGGAGAAAGACCAAAGATCTCAAAATAATATTTTTTATTAATTTCAAAATTTTCTCCATACAAAAGACTCAAGTATAATCTTAACAATATATGTTTCAAATATTATAATCTTCACTCTTGATTCACCCTCATATTCACGGAATTTCGTTCCATTATAATAACCATATCCTCGAGTCAATAATATTCCAGCTATTTGTTTGTTCCTAATAATCTCCAAATGGTTAATGATGGGTTCATTGAACGAAATCCGAATTATTGATCCAACTGTTGTGATTATTATCTAGACCCAACCATTTCACATACTGTTGACCCCTCCTCTTTCGTAATATTTTTTCGACTTAATACACATCGGGTTGTTTTGTTTCCTGTAATTCTTCCTCATAGAAACAGCCGCTGATTGGTGCGTTGGTCATATCTTCTAGTAGATATGTGACCGGGTTGGTAATTTTTACTTTGATGATTTTAAATAATTCCGTACTCCAATTGGGCGTAAATCCCTTCTCGAGAATATGTTTAGACTAACTTATTCGTACCACATCTCCAACGTTGTATTTGTGAGGCAGAGCTAACTTGATGTGTGAGTAGGATCGCTTCAATATCTCGCTCTCAATCTGTTTCGTCACTTTTATTGGAGCCATATTTATAGTACTATGTTTACGTTCATTATATTTTTCTGTGGTTTCTTCAAGTATATCAAGCCATTTGTATTTCCCGCTAAGACTGAAATGTTTGTAGAGCGATTCCTTTAATGTTCGAATGACACGTTCAGCAATGGCTCCTTTTTTCACACTATACGTATTATAATGATTGATATTATGTTTCTTCATTAGATCGTTAAAGTGTTTATTGAATAATTCTTTTCCCTGATCGCTTTGCAGATTCCTAGGCTCACGATGTCCTTCTAGCAATATAGAACTGACCTCTTTCCGAACCTCTTCGGCTGATTTCGTTTTCAGCGGGCGTGTCCATAGAAATTTCGAGAAACAATCGATCATAACCAAAATGTATTTGAATCCTCTATTTTCACGAGCGTAATTACTCATTTCAGCCAGATCCATTTGCCACAAATCATCCAAACCTTTTATGATCGTTCTGCGTCGTTTGAAATTCTTCCTACTCGGCTTATGAAGCTCATGCACAACTTGTTCTCTACTCATCTTATCAATGTGGAAATCTAGTGTAGAATTAATTTTTTGGGTATATTCACAGGATTTGGAGATATACGTTTCACAGAGCCCTGCTTTGTTGTTGTGGATGATGAGGGTCTCTTCTTAGAAGGTTCCACAGATGTCATCCGTCGTTCTAACGCCTCCACTTTACTAGTAATGTCATTTAGACGCATGTTCACACTGTTAAATGTGTTATTGATCTCTTTCAATTCATTTCTGTTTTCCTTCACACTATCACTGATTGTTTTATACTCTGATTTTATATAGATCCCCATTCCATTATATTTATTCTGAATGTCCATCAGATGTTTATCAATGTTGAGAATAACCTTTTCATTCGTTAATTTATGTTCATCCAGATCCTTGTTGATATCTTTGATCAAATTATCAACCCTAACATTGAAGGTATCTTTAAGACTAGTTTCCGTTTTCAGATTCAGTTTGTGTGTTAATTTATCAACATATACTTTATTAGCAACATCTCCATCATCATTCGGTGATTTTACGTTGCACAATCTACGATTTTCCATATCATAACTTCCATCGCTCGTTAGGAATATTCCTTGTCCGTGAACTTGTTTGAAATTATTATTAAATACATTTATATCATATATCCACATGGAAGAGGAGGCTCTGCCAAACTTATCCATTGAAACCATCTTTATAACTGTGATGAATTTGTCTTACACCTGGTTTTTATTCAATTACCCCTGCCTCTATCAATTCTTCTATTATAGAGATTATCTCGTTGTGATGATTATGGTTACCTGCATGCGAGGATGCAACAAGAAGTCTCAGTATATCCACAATTTCGTTGACATCATCCCAATAAACATATTCGATAGGTTTCTCGTTATATTCAAGCATATCATTTTTCATATATGCATTTCCAGTGTATGTTTTGGACCTTGGTCTTTTCATGGAATTAATCAAAGGTTTCAGTACATTTTTGTATTTTACAATGTTTCTTATTCGATCAGCTGGATCGTTATTACGTCTATGGGCACTAGTCATTTCCATCATTTGATGGTAGAACATCTCTGTAAAATATCAAATTATACAGTCCTGTGGTACCCTTGAACGGAGTACCCTTGATAATTATATTACTCTCACTATCAATTTCTATAGGTTGATAACCCATGAACCATTTGTCTAAAGTTGAATTATATTGCAATCCCATTCTATCATCGTATTTCTTGACATCATCATCCAATAGGAATCCTTCCAAGTAATAACGTGCTAATGTGGGGTATTGTTGCAGAAACTCCTCTGTAGCCTCTGCATTATCTTTCTTATGTTTTCTGAATTCTTCACGAATCTGATCGATAGTAGGTTCGAGGATAAACACATCACCCTCAGTATTCTGGGGGTTATATACGAACTCTTCCCCTTCAGTTACAATATTTGGGATTGGTATGTTCTACATTTGTGTTGCTGTAGAAACAATACTTTTAGGTTTAACCAACGAATTTTGTTTGATTATTTCAGCATTTCTCGCAATTTCCTCCAGAGGTTTAGATACATTCCTGAACATATTATCTAGAATCTCATCATTTTCAGCTTTACCCAATTTCACAGCCATATATTTTTTCCTCACAACGTTTGCTAACTCCCAAATTTTTTTCTTCAATTGTTGTTTTTCCTTTAGCATGTTACTCACACCCACGTCCATGCTGAGCGGGTTGTCTATTCCAAATGAAAGTATATATACATGTTAGATGTATATATAACTATCAATACCTTTGCGATAACGTCCTTTGTTCATATCACAGTCTTTGTTTATCATAAGGAACACATATTTATCTTTCCAACATACGCTTCATATCTCTTTGAATTTTTCGAGTGACATGTCGGTACTTACATGATCGGTGAATATATGTTTCAAGTTGAGCTCATCCTGTTTGGAAATAATCATGCAATTGGCATTGTCGCGCAATCCATGTTTTGGACATTTAGCAAAAGACTGGCAAAGATAGAAACTATCAATTGAGTTGTGTCTCCTCCTTGAAAAATAAGCACGAATTTTCTCCTGTTTCTCAAACATCACGTCATCGAATATTATGATTGAATTAGGCCTCGCTTCTGTGGGGTCTATGACCTCATCACTTTCGGTACAAGGAAAATATCCAAGCCCCTCAATTTTCTCCAAGGCAGGTAGGATGTACGCCTGATAATTAAGTAGGTTAGTTAAAGTGGATTTTTCTTGGGAAAAACCGTGTTGTTTTACAGATAAAAGCCCTTTGCATGCCCATCTCAACTCATCATATACTAGACTATCAAATAGTTTTGGAATTGATGACTGAATACAAACACTTCGGTAATTCATAACATTGGCTTTATCACCTGCTTTGTGAATAGGCAATATATAGCTCTCTTTCCAGATAGTAGGGAACGTACCTAATTTAAGAGACATGTTGAATAATTTCAATAGTGGTGACGCAAGTGTACAGACACATCTGCTCAAAACAATATTTGGTATTCCATCAGGACCAACCGTTAGTTTATTAGGAAGTTTTGAAATCTTGTTGAATATTGTTTCTGTGGTGAGTGCAGGGCAATTAATGCAAGTGCCACTGGAAGAATCATCTAGGTTAACAGCATGCACATTTTCATAACTTCTATACACAGTAGAGAAGTACTTGGCAAATAAGTCCACCGTTTCATCACCAGAATTACTAATTTTGTCTTCGTAAAACATAGTTTGAGGCAAATTATGTGTGTTTTTTTTATCCTTGAGATATTTCCAGAATAATTTAGGGTCAGATCTTAAACTGTTATCTGTGTTTACAATGTAAGTGTTGTAGCAGATGGCTGAAAGATATTTACAGTGAGCTCTCAATTCCGAAAAGATTAGATAGTCTTGGTCTTCACCTGATAATCTATACCTTCTATGTGCTCTTTTTTTCTGGACTGTTAAGTGCCGAAGTTCAGTGTTGAAGTATTTAGGAAAACTAGATGATTTGAATCTTTTCAAAGGAACAAACTTGTCTATGCCTGTATTCAGTGCTTCATAAAAATTGATAGTAATCTCGTTTAAATCTTGTTTAGCAAAAATTCCCTCCCAATCGGTGGAGGCTAAAAAGTTGTTAAGAGCATTAAAATCTGCGTTTCTGAAATCATGGTAAAACTCAACAAACTCAAGGTTTTTTACATTGACACTATTATTGGAGCATATACAAAAATTATACGAGATATGGTGAAAACTGATTGGAAAGAGAGGATCTAATGCCTGAGAAACTTCAGTATCCTCAATGTTGGTAAAAAGTAAATCTAGGAACACATTTCTATTATTTGGTATCATGTTGACTTGGTATAGGTGTAGAAATGCAAAAGACTGACCCAAATGTGTAGCGGGGGAGCTGAGAGGGCAATTGACAATAACTCCATTATTGTCGTTGGACCAGGTAGCATCAGGTAGGTTATAATCACCAAAAATGTAGTATTTTGCCTCTGGATAACTATCAACAATACTTTCCACCGCTGAACAATGGGCAGAGTACACATCTGGCGAGAATTTAGGAGGAATGTACACTGCTCCAATAATTACATCTTGGTTTTGATAATTGCAGTAGACAAACTGTTCTTCGATATAATTAACATGAGAAGATATTCGTCTACACATTATACACGAACGAATGGCAATGAGTACACCACCACCACGCGATTTTTCGCTGGATGAAATACTTCTGTCCATCCGAAATATGATGTAACCTCCACAATGTAGCTCTGAGTCTCCGATGCTGTCATGTAGCCAAGTTTCCGTTATTATAATTATGTCATATACAGAACAGGACATCGCTTTAAGTAGCACTGTAAGTTTTGTACGCAGTCCTCCGACGTTCTGATAGTATACTTGTAAAGGGGTTGTTAGGCGTTTTTTTCGATCTGTTTCTTAGATACTTTGGGAGTTCCATTAAGGTATTTCAGTATTAGATCAACTTCACCTTTCTCCTGCCTCTCTTTGAGTTCTTTCAATACAGTTTTCAAATTTTCTTGCTGGATTTTGGTCTGATCTGCGCTGATTCTATAAGGGGAGCGTAGAAGCTTGGTTTTTGCTTTCAGAACGGTTCTTACAACTTCAGAGTTTGAGCAAACTACTTTTAACGGTCTTGGCTTTGGCCCTCCCGGTCGACCGACTCTCAGCACCTTAATATTTTTGGGCTCTTCCCCATTATCTAATAATTGAAGCACGTCCTTAACAACCTTTTTGTCTGCATCTATTCTATCAGCTAAGGTCCTTGAGTTGCATTCTATGGCGTTATATATCATGAAGTTTTTGGAACGAACAATCCGCTCATTAACTTCATGGTAGATCTGTTCCGAATCATTGTTTGGATTGTGCTGTGCCAAAAGATTCAATTCGTTTTTCAGAGAATCCACCTCCTTCTTCAGATCTTGAATCTGTCTTATAAGAGCTGGGGCACTTTTGAATGCTTCCCGGCATTCTCCACAAAAGAATACGAGAGATCGTTTCTGTATCACAACAGCACGTACCTCTGAGGCAGCTAGGCCTGTGCAAGCTTCTGTAGAATGGAAGAGGGCATGACAGCAATCGCAAACTGCAAATTTGTCTGCTATTGTACCTTTACAATGATTGCATGGACCACTCATCTTAACCTAACTTTCTTCTTTTCGGAATGTCTTCTACCAGAAAACTTTGTCTGAAAAAATTTATGTTTTCTGCCGTGAGTTTTCAGCTAAAGTAACTAATACACATAATGCTGCAATTGATTCCTTAGATTTTGCACGAAAATATAAATTTGAGAGAAGAGAGAGTTGGAAGTGACTACTACCCGGCTATTCCTAGTAAGAATATAGAGATAACATCACATTGGTTTTCCCACAATTACTTGGACCACAGATTATTGTTCGTAGAGTATTAGGCAGCAAAGAGCTGTGACGTTGTGGTTCTTCAACATTCTCATTGCTTGACCCTAAGTTCATAATACTCAACGAGTCTTTTTGCTTAACAATCTTCATCATGCCTGAAGGCGAATCGAAATCATACTGGAACATATGTTAATAAGCATTTGTTTATATACTAGATGATGATGTTATATTGTGTATGTCTGATCACGCGGTTAGGTGCTTCTACGCTTCTGTCAAAATCAGGTATCAAATACATGTTAAATAGGTAGGAATGCTGAAACACGTGTCTGAATGCTGAAACACGTGTCTGAATGTTGAAACACGTGTCTGAAACATGTGTCTGAAACACGTGTCTGAATGCTGAAACACGTGTCTGAATGATGAAACACGTGTCTGGATGCTGAAACACTTGTCTGAAACACGTGTCTGAATGCTGAAACACGTGTCTGAATGTTGAAACACGTGTCTGAAACACGTGTTGAATCATGCGAAAAACATGTGCATGAATGTATTACAATCATTATGATTATTCACATTTTATTCCTCATTAGCAGTTCGTGAACGATGATGACGTCATCATCGTTCGTAAACTATGGTCGCCGGGTTGAATCAGTTACTGTCATCGGTTCGAAGCAGTGACGTCATCATCGTTCGTAAACTATGGTCGCCGGATTGAAACAGTTACTGTCATCGGTTCGAAGCAGTGACGTCATCATCGTTCGTAAACTATGATCGCAGGATCTTCAATTCAATAAAATTAACATTCTGCATATCAAGACTTTTCATTTGATACCTATAAAGCTATGGTTGACATTCATAGATCCGTCATGACAGTTCGCGTGACAGATGCTTCATGGATCCACCACGTCACACCCTCCAAGACGCGACATGACACCTCGATGAAGACCTCCCATGACATACACCATGACAACTCTTTCCACCACCATGATGCTCTATGGTTTTGAGTTGGGTTAGCTCTATAACCTTCAGCTCTATGGTACGTGATAGCCACCATGACACCTTGTGACACACACTCCGTCGAAGTGACAGACACCATATCTCACCGCGTGACAGATCATGTGATTTCAAAACCGTACGAGTCGCATGAGTCGGACGAGTCGAACTGGTGGCGACACCTCCACGAAGCAGTCTGTACCTTTATGCTGTGACGTCACACGTCTGCCCTGTGATAGCAGCCTGTCATCTTGGATTCGCACGAGTCGGACGAGCCGAACTGGTGGCGCCACCTACACGAAGCAGCCTGTACGTTTGGCCCGCCATGACAGCTGTCACGTGGTGGTAACACCTACACGAAGCAGCCTGTACCTTCGGTCCGCCATGACAGCTGTCACGTGACACCTTCACGAAGCAGCTTGTACCTTCAGCTCACCATGACAGCTGTCACGTGGTGGTGACACCTACACGAAGCAGCCTGTACTTTTAGCCCCCCATGACAGCTGTCACGTGGTGGTGACACCTACACGAAGCAACCTGTACCTTTGGTCCGCCATGACAGCTGTCATGTGGTGGCGACATCTCCATGAAGCAGCCTGTACCTTTGGTCCCGCCATGACAGCTGTCACGTGGTGTTCACATCTTCACGAAACAATCTGTACCTAAGGTCCGCCGTGACAGCTGTCATGTGGTAGCGACATCTTCACGAATTAGCATGTACCTTTGGGTCACCATGACAGCTGTCATGTGGTGGCGACATCTTCACGAATTAGCATGTACCTTTGGGTCACCATGACAGCTATCATGTGGTCTCGACATCTTCACGAATTAGCATGTACCTTTGATTCGCCATGACAGCTTTCACTTGGTGGCGACATCTGAACGAAGCAATTTGTACCTTAGGTCTGCCATGACAGCTGGTCCTTATGGTCGCCATGACAGCTGGACCTTATGGTCGCCATGACAGCTAGACCTTATGGTCGTCATGACATCTGGACCTTATGACCGCCATGACAGCTGGTCCTTATGGTCACCATGACAGCTGGTCCTTATGGTCGCCATGACAGCTGTCACTTGGTGGCGACATCTGCACGAAGCAATCTGTACCTTAGGTTCGCCATGACAGCTGTCACTTGGTGGTGCCACCTCTACGAAACAGTCTGTACCTCAGGTCTGCTTAATACTCTATGGTTTTGACTTGGGGTTAGCTCTATAACTTTCAGCTCTATGGTATGCACATTCACAGCTAGACCGGATGTGGAGACCGGATATCCTGGTCGAGGAGTAGCCCAGTTCATCTACTGCTTAATATGCACTCTGATGCCCTCTTTATAATGCCTCTTTTATTTTCCTGGCAGCGCAACTTTTTCTTGGATTTTTAGAGTTCAAGAAACTATTTTAATTTTTTTTTCTCTTATTTTCGGTCGTCCAAAGATTTTGTCACTCTGCTTAATATGCACTCTGATGCCCTCTTTATAATGCCTCTTTTATTTTCCTGGCAGCGCAACTTTTCTTGGATTTTTAGAGTTCAAGAAACTGTTTTAATTTTTTTTTCTCTTATTTTCGGTCGTCCAAAGATTTTCTCACTCTGCCTAATATGCACTCTGATGCCCTCTTCATAATGCCCCTTTTATTTTCCTGGCAGCGCAACTTTTTCTTGGATTTTTAGAGTTCAAGAAACTGTTCTAATTTTTTTTTCTCTTATTTTCGGTCGTCCAAAGATTTTGTCACTCCGCCTAATATGCACTCTGATGCCCTCTTCATAATGCCTCTTTTATTTTCCTGGCAGCGCAACTTTTTCTTGAATTTTTAGAGTTCAAGAAACTATTCTAATTTTTTTTTCTCTTATTTTCGGTCGTCCAAAGATTTTGTCACTCTGCTTAATATGCCCTCTGATGCCCTCTTTATAATGCCTCTTTCATTTTCCTGGCAGCGCAGCAACTTTTTCTTGGATTTTTAGAGTTCAAGAAACTATTTTAAATTTTTTTTCTCTTATTTTCGGGCGTCCAAAGATTTTGTCAATCTGTTTAATATGCACTCTGATGCCCTCTTTATAATGCTCTCTTTATTTTTCTGGCAGCGCAACTTTTTCTTGGATTTTTAGAGTTCAAGAAAATATTTTAATTTTTTTTTCTCTTATTTCCGGTCGTCCAAAGATTTTGTCACTCTGCTTGATATGCACTCTGATGCCCTCTTTATAATGCCTCTTTTATTTTCCTGGCAGCGCAACTTTTTCTTGGATTTTCAGAGTTCAAGAAACTATTTTAATTTTTTTTTCTCTTATTTTCGGTCGTCCAAAGATTTTGTCACTCTGTTTAATATGCACTCTGATGCCCTCTTTATAATGCTATCTTTATTATTCTGGCAGCGCAACTTTTTCTTGGATTTTTAGAGTTCAAGAAACTATTTTAATTTTTTTTTCTCTTATTTTCGGTCGTCCTAAGATTTTGTCACTCTGTTTAATATGCACTCTGATGCCCTCTTTATAACTCTCTCTTTATTTTTCCGGCAGCGCAACTTTTTCTTGGATTTTTAGAGTTCAAGAAACTATTTTAATGTTTTTTCACTTATTAACGGGCGTCCAAAGATCTTCTCCCTTAGCTCTATATGCTCTCTGATCTTCTCCTTACAACGCTATTTTTATTTTTGTAATTCGAGGAATTATTTTATCAATTTTCTCTCTTTTTTCTCTCATTCAAATCATTTCTTTCCTTGTTTCATAAGCACCCTAATCGCAACTTCCTAACACACTCTTAATTCTTGTGGATTATTTTAGAAAGTGTGGCTGGGATCGTTGTATCGAATTTATATCCATCCCGTAGTCAACAGTCTACACGTCAGAAACCGTGGCTGGAAAAGTGTGGCTAACTTCACATAAATAAATAGATTTAGGTTAGTTACATGGGGAAATATCAATATTCTCAAATAAAAAGGTGATAATAGTGGGTTAATTTCTACAGCTGATTTAACCTCACATCGATGAATATTCAATAATTCCAACACCCAACTCTTCTTTCGTGGAATTTCCTTGAGAAATATCTCGAAAATGGGGGACAGTTGTGAAATTATAGAACTAGTTTTTCGTCGTTTTTAAACGGTGAATTTTATCGGTAGGATGGGGTTATATGGTAGGAATAAAACTCTTTATATGCAATAATCTTTATTGAAATTACATATTTCAGAATACATTAACATTTATTGAAATTACATATTTCTGAAGCCTGGGATATCTTCTTCTTCTTCAACTACAAATGTTAATTTACAATTTTCATCCATACTATACAATCTATTGTTGATTTTTACAGATGATGTAGATTTATTTTCAATGAATGGCGGCTTATCTGAGTATCCTTTGATGAAACACATGTTTACAACGACATTCCCATCCTTTTCTACCCGTTCCATCGCCCTCCAAATAGGCGCAACTATATTTTCCGTAGTCCATTGTTGACCTTGAATTTCCACAGTATCGAAAAGGTGAATGCTTTGCGGTGTACAATATTGGAATTTTGCCTCTATCCTCAAAACATTTTGTATGTTTTTTCCTGAGAGGTTATGTTCAAGTAGGAATTTCTGACCTAGGGCTCCGTAGGGTGCCTGTTGGAATGCTCGAAGCATCATTCGATCAAACACCGGTGTGAACTGCATCAAGAAAGATAATTTCATATCGGGATGTTTACTTAGTTTATGCCTTTTCACATTGTACTTTCTAGTATAGCTTTTTAGGCATAACTCGCAGGAGTACATGTTTAGCGTGTGTGTTCGCTACGACACCTGATTAATAACTGACACCGCCATTGATCGCTCCAATATATATACTCAAACCACCTGCTGTTGTTGTTCAATGTCTTCTTCATCATCTTCCTCTTCTGGGGAGAGTAGGGTTTCGGGTGTATGTCTTGATAGAATCTCACGCAACAATTCTTTCAACTGGTCGAGCAAGCTCACATTTGGACACTGTATTCCGAAAATGTTTGGATTGAATTTTTCTACTTTTACCAGGGTATGAAGAAACTCGTTGTATTGATAAAGCATATCTTTCTGGAAAAAATATAGTATTCCGTTGATGTAGCGAAATGCGGCCGAGATGGGTGTAGGGGCAGTATAAAAGAGTTTTGTTATCAATCCGTGATATTTCGTTGTGAAGTCACACTCGTTGATTTCGGCGAAATAATAATTGTTGTAAAAAATATATGTACGCCCTGTATATGAGCTCACCACACCTTGTATATGAACATTAGGTACCCTCAATGCATTTGAATAGGATTTTGGCCAGCCTTTAATCAACTGTAAGCTAGGAAATTCCATCATATATACCATTCTATCTATGAAAAATACAATCTCTCCTGAGGGTCTTTGATAAATTGCAGATATTTTTCGGAAGTTGGCCGGTAAAAACGGTAGCCAGTCGGTAATTAACATCGGCTGCTCCATAATTTTCGTTTCTAATTCCATTACCCAAACCCACTTTCCGTAGAAAATATACAAGCGCTGGTTCACCACCAGGAAGGTGTGCAGTCTCTTCATATTACATATATCTGGAGGGGTGGGCGGTTTGGTTGTAGTAGTGGTGGGTGTGGGTTTTAGGGACACAGGCCTATTGGTCGTTGTTGCTGGTTTTCCATACAGGCTCTGTACAGCATAAATATCATCGTTACTCAGGGTGATATTAGAAAAGTCTTTAGGCTCTTCGTAAAATGCAAACATTACAGACTCATTATCGCCTGTATGTGCTAATCCTATTGCATGTCCGATTTCATGTAATAGTACAGCAAACAAACTTGATTCGTTATAAGCGGGCTTCGTTTTTGTTTCACACCAGTTTTCATCTCGATCCAAATGTATTTCGACCGTTGACCCATCACTTGGAAAATCCGAGTGTGCGAGAATCGTTCCAGGTCCGTCAAACAACCCTGAACACACACCATTGTTCGTAACTCTACGGTGCATTCCTTTCTGATACGATATGAGTATATCGGCTGTGTTACCACCTGTATATTCAAAGCTCAGTCCAGAATATTTGCTCCACACTTCAAATACCTCTGTGGTCAATCTAAGCAGTTGAGTTGAGGCAAATCTGAATCTCCATGTCAATTTCGACTTCATCCATCTGGATGTTGTTCTGTATTGAGAAGGGTCATCAGCCACTCCACACCTTTTCGTATTCATCAATTTCAAAGTCTCATTATTTAGGGTACCATCTATTGGCAGTCTATAGAATTCTTGAAACACTCTTAATGCATCCTCTGTTTCACTCAACCCGTTGGAATTTTCCGTCATATACCCATATTTTACTAGATATTCGTTAGCCTGGGCTCCGACAAAACATAGAATGAATAATAACATGTTGCTCTATCGACAGCTTTACACATAATGTCTTAGGTACCTATCTGAAACTCTTATATATAACATATTGCCTTCCCTACTTGAAACTCTTATTCGTAGATCATGTCCATTGGATGAAATGGGTATATTGCAACTATATGTAAATATCAATAATAATAGCTACATGTGAATAGATATCAATAATAATAATAACTACATGTGAATAGATATCAATAATATTACAGCTATATGTAAAATGAAACACATACACTAACCTCTGCTTACATCCAGTGATTATATTCAATGGTGTCTCACAAACAAGTAACTCACCTCTGTGAGAGAGAGTATACTGGAAAATTGTATATTTTCTATGATGTATTTTATATAATCTAGCTTAAGGGTTGGTATAAGTCTAAAATTTGTAAATCATTATAGTTGCAAAAAGGTGATCCGGATATAATATTATGTGAACTATATGTTACAAACACTGACTCGTTGGGCTGCCACACGCCTTGTACGACCCACACGCTTTCGAGTCGTTTTGGTCACGCTTTCGAGTCGCTTCCGAGTCGCTTTCGTCACGCTTTCGTCACGCTTTCGAGTCGTTTTCGTCACGCTTTCGTCTTCGAGTCGTTTTTATCGTTTTTCATGTCGTTTTGGTCGTTTTTCATGTCGTTTTATCGTTTTCCATGTCGTTTTGGTCGTTTTTCATGTCGTTTTATCGTTTTTCATGTCGTTTTGATCGTTTTTCATGTCGTTTTGGTCGTTTTTCATGTCGTTTTGATCGTTTTTTCATGTCGCTTCCGAGTCGCTTTCGTCACGCTTTCGAGTCGTTTTCGTCACGCTTTCGTCACGCTTTCGAGTCGTTTTCGTCACGCTTTCGTCACGCTTTCGAGTCGTTTTCGTTACGCTGATCGCTAACCTCGATCACATGAGCTGCTTTGTGCTCTAGATATTCGTACGCCTGGATTGCGAGGTAGCATAGAATGATTAATAACATATTGTTCTATCGGCCTAGCTTATATGTACAATCGTGGAATTTTTGAAGCGTGGAGAAACAAATGTCAGGGTCCGAGCCTGGTAAATGTCTGGGTCCGGGCCTGGTAAATATTAACATTATCATATAAATATTTGCGGCTTCTAACGCGTTGCAATCTTAATACGCTAGCGATATGTTTCACAAACAGATATGATTTATCCATTTAACCGCGATAGAACGATAAATTGAATTATTTCATTTTAATAATAATTTAACGCGTTGGCTAGGTGTTTCAAACAGATATGATTTATACTCCCCGTTTAACCGCAATTGTTACTATAGAATGATGAGTTGAATTAAGTTTATTTTCGTGAATATTCACAGACTCTCGACTATCTCGTATCTTTTGTCAGAGAATATGTTTACGCTGAAATTCTCCCTAACCTCACACCCTGCTGTTTCGTGAGACCTTGTGTATGCCCCAACCCTACAAGCTGCTTGTATATACAAGCTGATTACCACAAAACCCTAGCAGAAGGTCAGACACCACACCCTAGAGGTCAGCAGAAGGTCAGAGACGACCACACCCTAGAGGTCACACCATCTACCCCAGCTGATAATACACTACCGCGCATGCGCTACTGGTTGCCTACATCTGATAAGGCTCTCTATCAGGCGGGCCAAGGTGCCTCCATACCTACTAAAGTAAAAATAACGATCCATCTTAAAATTGCCTTTCCTACTATTCATCACATTGATACTTCCAATCCACAAAGTACTGATGTAATTGAGTTTTATATTAAATTTTTATCCCCCTTGTAACGGAAAATTTTCATGAAAAGTGTGCTATGGAAGATTGAATAATAACATGTATATAACAATAATTCGGTGTAAAAGTTTTGACATGGCAATATGTATGAAGACTATTTTTCCAATTTCAACTTTTCTTCATTTTTCAACATCAATAAACTCATTTATTTGCATACTAACAGCATATTTTATATTGGTAAGAAACCTCTATCCATATTGAAATACAAAACATGAGAAGGACTACCTAATTTTGTTTCATAGACAATTGGGATGAAGTTGAAAGGTTCACTACAAATGTATTGAAGCTTGTATATTATCCACAAAATGAATAAAACGGAAACGAAAGTAAGTAGTTGCTTTCATGTTTCGGAATTCAGTATAGATAGGAGTTTGTAACCAAAATAAAATATCTTATGTCAGTGCTTGAAAGAAATGAGTTTACTGGTGTTGAAACTTGAGGAACAGTTAAAATTGGAAATATTATGAATCTGTAAACGATTTCTTATGTCAAAAGTTTGACATGGACTTATTGTTACTTACATGCCATTATTCAATCTTTCATACCACACAAAGATCCGGCAACTCAATTTGAATGAAAATTGTAATTATTAATACATATTGGTAATACTATGTTCGAAAACAGATAATCAATATAAACTTTTAACGCCCTGATTATATGACCTAATGAAAAGTCATAAAGAAAATTGTAAGAGTAGTATCAAATATCAATAGCCCCACAAGAAATTTGGCGCTGAGACTAAATACCTCGTTTAAAGTAACAGGATTTGAACCAAAATATAAGTTTTAACATTTCAAAAGCTTCAAAGAAACTGAAAAACATAAAACAATATTATAAATGATTTTATTTGATCTATCCAACATGTTTTCTAATATATCGGAATGAATGCAAACACATAAGACAAATGTAACATTTTCATACTGTCTCAAAAAATGAAATCATCGATGCATGTTTATTTTAGTCAAACATGTTGTCAATTTAATATCAAATTTTATCTAGTTACAAAACTCTGTTTCGACTATGGTTACTTGTAGCACTTTTCATGTCTGTCTGTCTTCATAATTAGTCAAATACCATATATTTTTCCGACAGAATTATGTGGACGTTATTTTAGCAAGCTTTACTGTGTGTTCAAGACAATTATCAACAATTTTCATTTTCACTATTAATACTCATCGAAATATTAGGTTAACTTAAAAACAGGAGCCAATTAACAAAAATAATTTTCAAGATATACCTATAATCGAAATAAATAATTTATTGTTACTCAATATCTTTGAAAAACCAGTTATTCAGATATAACTATACATACTTATTCTACAAATACAACATCTCGTAATGTATCCGTTAATAATTCAAAAATTAATATGGCTTTTTCATACCTTCAAGCAATATAGACTTATCCACATAATTAGATACATTAAGAACTGTAGCAGTAAGTATTGGTTCTAAAATTAATTCGATAAATAGAACAAAAATTTGGTTCCATAGTGAATGATGAGAATAATGATAAACATAAGTATTATTACATATTTTGGTCCACTTTCGATGTAACAAAATACCTTACATTTTCTAAACAGCATTTTGAGAATAAGAAGTTTATGGTATAACACAAAATAACAACAGTGTTCTTTATTTCGTCTACCAATATAACAAATTCCCACAAACAATAAATTTTGTTTCTCAGTTGTTTCTAGCACACAATCTAATTTTATATGATTGCAGTTGAAAAATGGTTTTCTATCTGGTAAAGTACATCGAAGATGGGATTTTCCAAGTGGTCTCCAAGATAATTAGGAAAGGGTCTAGTACACGAGCAAAATATCTTGATGGAAAATATTATGATGCTGAAGTCATCACAAGGAATTCATCGTATTGTGTGTTAGAAAAAATTCTCAGTAATATGCAGTCAGGTCTACCTGTGGTGCATCTTGCTAGACACGTATATACCGCTTCAACTACTGAATATTATGAAGAAAATGGTGAAGGTAATGTAACCTATTTATACATAACCAGCTATAAGAGATTGAAACATTTATAATAGTTTTCATCTACTAAAAGTCTCAAAGTATTTCAATTCCATATTCATTATCATTCATATCTGAAGATTTACTTAAGCAATAAATTGTAGCCACTGTATTCATTGAAGAAATATATTCTCTTCAATTTTAGATTCGGATTTTCCTGAAGTATTGAATAATTATTCTCCAGGGATTATGAGAGGAGCTATGAATCATCCTGTGATTATATTAAGCGATGTGAAACTAAACATAGACAGTAATTCAGGAGTTCAGGATTCACTGTATGTGGCAACAGGTAATCACAAGATTCATATTAATAAAAGGTTGTCCAAATTTCTATAAGGTACATCTGCAGCTTTCCATGTGATTTTTGTGGTCGAGATTGTTTACTAATTTCATAATAAAATGTCACGAATATTATATACTGAAGGACACAGACTCATGGTACAGTCCCCTTTTATCTTTTGTTTTTCAGATATTTTTTGAAATTGGTACAATGCTCACACAGCCTCAAATCCCTTATATTTATTCCAAATAATCAAAATAATCTAACACTACTTAAAACTCCATATTCTCAAATGGTACCTTGAAATCATTTGGAAGCACGATCAATGGAAAATTCATCCATATCAACTTCTTTTGTACAACCAATACGAACTTGATCACAGAAGTAAGAGAATCATGAGTATTCTCTCTGTTCAATAACAGTAAGTTACTCAAGTGGCTGTGAAACGGAAAACAAGTTTTTCCATTTCCTCAATCTGCTATTGTCAGTTTGTATTCTGTTGTAGATCTGATTGATAATAGCAATAACTTGAATATGCCACGAGTTTATAATCCGGGAAAACCGGAAGTTGAAAAAATCTGTCAATATATCTGAAAGTGCTTCTTATCAATCATTTGTAATCTTCCAAATTTAAGAGAAATAGTTGTAAAATAGAGGATAAAAATGGCGTGTATCATAAGTCTGTGTGACCCGGTATATACTATAAAAGTATATATCTACCTACTGGATCTGTCTAATTTTAGATTTGGAATCAACTGGTCTATTGAACGATACAGTTTGCCTGACAGAGAATATGAATCATCCTGTGATTGTACTGAGAGAACCCAGAGGATGTTCAGTCAGTTTGTGATGAATTCCATCCAGTTCAGGATGAAGTTCATTCACTTCAGGATGAAAATCAGTCAATTCAGGAATCCCTGCCTATGGCAACAGGTAAATACATCGTAAGACTGAATCTTGGTTAACAATGAATATATGAACGTATACGAGTATGCTAGAAATCTGAAAATTGTAATAGAAAAATTTCAAATGAAAAATCCAATTCCGTAGAAGTCTAATGTTCAAAGAACCCTACACTTTTTCAAGAATAAACATGTTTCTTGATTCATTTATCTGAATATTTGCTATATTGTAATATTAGACCTCCTGAACTAAGGTGTTCATTCCTAACTTCATCCTTTCACTACTTTTAGAGAAACAGGGTGCCGATGCTGTAAATCGACAATAATAATCTTGTTAACAGAGACCTGTTAGCAGGAATCTTACACCAAAGAAAAGATAATGACATAAATTTATCGGACTTAACCAACAAAATTTTTAAATACACAATGATATTGACAAAAAGCTTTTCCTCGTTTCATCATCACATATCTTTTGCATTATACTGTTGTATAGATAGATTGATATTTATTAACCATTTGTAATAATAGGGTGTGTCAAAATTGATGATTGATATGATACACATACTGACGAAGTATATTTTTCCATCTAGCATACATTCCAAAATGATACAATTTAGACGAAATGCGGGTAGAAACAAACGAACTGCATAAGTGCCCAACTTTTTTTGAATTCCGACAAAGCAAACAGACTAATTAAGCTTTTTATTTATGTTGACATTAATTTCGTAGTAATACATAATTGCCATTTTCTTCAATTTTAGATTCACCCTGTAAGTAATAGTATTCTGTTAGATGAATAATTATTCTCGGAATACTCACTAATATTACAAAGTTTTTTAGTGCAATATGCCTATAATCAAAGTACTCTGTTAACAAGATTATTATTCCAAAAAACGGTCGTTTAACAACTTCGATACCTTGTGTGTTTATAACTGGTTGAGAGTTAAACATGTTTAGAAAGTGAAATATTACAATATAACAAAAATCTGAGCGAAAACAATATTTTTATGGTCCTTCCCTTGAAGTTAAAAATACACCCGCAAGTATATTTCGTTAAATTTTTTTATTTATATTTCATCACCACCTTCGAAAAGTTCTACTTTTTGTTACTGGTAACAATAAATAAGACATTTCTTAATTTGAAGAGTCATTTTGCATGTCAGAATTATTAACACAATGTTTCAGTGGTTTTAATAGTTTTCAAATTTAGCAGCATAACTTAAGCAATATTTCATTAATTTCTATACAGAACTTAGTCAATCTAAGTGTGATTGTCAAAATTTCTGTACTTCATTTACTTGCAGATTTCAAAAATCTAGTTAGGGACATCCTCATTTCTTAGAACGAAAACCTCATACTCTAAGCAATTTATGTATAAAATTAATGTGAAAAATATGACGAACATCTTTTCGTTCCATAAATCTTAATTTCGCAACTTGATATAATTCGTTTTTTCTAGGTGACATAAAGAAAACAAAGCTAGCCAAAAAAAAACATTGCTGTTTCTATTGTCAGAAGGTGCTGTATAAAATTTACCGCCATTACGCAAAGGTGCACAAAAATGAAAAAGATGTGAGAGAAATTACAGTTCTTCCGACTAAATCAGCACATCGATTGTTACTTGATAATCTCCGTAGGAAGGGGGATTATCTTTTTAATACCACAATTGGAAGCGAAAATCAAAAAAAAAATTTATGTAAGGAAACAGTGAAAGACCACAAAACGTTGAGAGGAAAAAATATTCCATGTCCACGGTGCATGGGGTATTATAGCAAATTGAGTTTGAGGCACCATATAAAAAAATGCATGCAAGTTTCAGGCAGAGCACGTATAACCAATATACAGGCTGAATCCAGGAAACTTTTAAATAATATCCATGAGAAGGCTTCAGATGACTTGAGATTAAAAATTTTTCCATTCTTCAATGAAGATGAAGTAACTAATGCCATTCGATATGATGAAGCTGTCATAATTTATGGCAACTATTTATGCAGGAAATTCACATCAGAACATCATGCCCAACAAATAAGATCAAATCTGCGTACTTTTGGTCGATTAATAGTAGCAATTAGAGAAACCAATCCGCATATTAAAAATTTCTTCGATGTTCTTGACACAATCTACGTTGACCTCATCTTGAACGGAATCGATAAGGTTGCTGGATTGAATAAAGACACACATCTATACAGAGGACCTGCTACGGCTATGTTGTTGGCAACAGAACTTAAAAAACTATGTAAACTCTTGATAATGGAATTCGCCCGCAAGAGAGATAAAGAGGGTCAAAAGAGAATGGAAGACTTACATTTGATATTCAATCTCGAATTTCATGTGACAATCAATAAAAGGGGTATTGAAACTCAGAAACTAAATAACAGAAGACGAAAAACCACGCTTCCAAAAACGGAACAAATTGCACTATTTCGAATTTACTTGGAAAAGAAAATGTTATATTATATCAATCAATTGGAAAAGTGTTATTCACGAAAAGATTGGATACATTTAGCAGAGTATACTTTGGTACACTTAGCCGTTTTTAATAGAAAGAGACCTGGAGAAACTCAACGTATTTTAATTGATGATTACAAAAACTATGAAATTATAAATGATGAAAAAATTGCAGATGACTTGGACTCATTATCCAGAGAGCAAATTAGGAAATGGGCAAGAATACGCTTTACTGGAAAATAAGGAAAAAATACGGCTCTGCTAGTTCATCGGTCTCTTGGATTCAAAGCCATTGATTTAATTTTGAAACATAGAGAAAGAGCTGGTGTTAATTCAGCTAACAGATATGTATTTGGTGAACCGTCTCAATTTCACGCTCAAAACACATTTCAGGCATGTCAATTAATCAGAAAATTTTCCGATGAGTCAGGAATTGAAAATTCTGAATTACTCAGAACTAGACTCTTGAGGCAGCACTTGGCAACAGAAACTGCAACATCAAGTGTGGATCAGCGACTAGAGGGGCGAGTTTCGGATTTCATTTCTCACAAAAGACAAATTCATGAAGATTATTATGTCATGACTCAGAAGAGGGATGATATAACTAAAATTTCACAATTATTGGAAGATTTTTCGCCATGTAATAAAAGTTTCAAACATAGTTCAGCACAACCGAGACCATCAACTTCAGCACAACCACCACCATCAACTTCTGCACAACCGAAGCCATCAACTTCTGCACAACATGACAAAGATTCGGATGGGATATCATCTGATGAAGAATATGTACCTGATGGTAATGAACATTCAGTTAGTCAAGCAGAATTGAACTACTTAATGAGTGGGTAATTTTATTATGTTTTATTCTGAAGTATTACTCTTTTCTGCTTTGTAGGCATAGTTTTCAATTATTGCCCAGAATAGAAATGATAATTTTAACAAAAATCTATGACTGAAATATGATTTGGGATTTCTTCTAGGTAAAAAACAAACAAGGCGTAGTTGGACCAAAATAGAGAAGGATAAAGTTAGAGAACATTTTTATGACGAGATTTGTTTTGGAGATCAATTATCTAGGAAGAAAGTCAACAGAGGAATATATAACAATCGCTCACCCCATTTGATAATGCAGTGGGTGAAATGTCAAAGAAAAGAGGTGTTAGCTGAAGAAAAAGGGAAAAAAGGTAGTATAATAATACAGAATTCAGACATAGTCACTATTAACCACATACATTTTCAGGTGTTTGGTTGAGATGGAGTACTCCTGAGAAGGAAGTTTTACATTCGAACACTGAGAGGCATTCTTTAGAAGGGACCACTCCAACAATAACAGAATGCGAGCTCATTTTAGACTTAAATACAAATGTTTTGAAAAATAGAACCGCAACATCTGTTAAATCATTCATGTAAAACGAATTAAAAAAAAAACAAAAAACAAAAAATTAAAACAATATCTTGAAGTTGTTTTTACGTTATTTGTCAAGAATTAATATCATTCAGAGCTTCCGAGCTTCAAATTATTTTGAACGATTAAAATGGTTTTAACTTTATTTTCCGAGTTTTAATGATATTTAGAACTTCCCAACATTACAAAAAATGCAATTGATGGAAAATGTTACACGATTCTTTTCATTATTTCCATTCAAGACATTTCAGATAGTAGAAGTAGTTGCTGAAAAGACGAATACATTTGTGGCAAACGATTTCATTTCTATTGTGTGTGACCACGCAATTACACAACTAAACTTTGAACTGTCACATATGGTGAATTTCGCAGAAATAATAGGGAGTTTCAACAAAATTGCGTTAGCATTGTTTCCTAGGGAACAGTCAATCAGGAATGAGGTTG
This sequence comes from Endomychus coccineus, assembly GCA_958510875.1. Classification (NCBI taxonomy): domain Eukaryota; kingdom Metazoa; phylum Arthropoda; class Insecta; order Coleoptera; family Endomychidae; genus Endomychus; species Endomychus coccineus. Next base: position 192,622,965 of record OY294067.1, on the reverse strand, counting down.
CTATGCGAAAAGGTTAAATTGTGTTGTGCTAAAGCTCCCTAATATATTTGGAGAAATCAAATATTGCACTAAGTTCCTTGGGTGGAACCAGGGCAGTTTTGGAATTGACTTTGTGATATTCCCCCTATATTGAAAATAATTAAAAAGCTTTTTTCGTGATTCATTTGTAGTTTTAGAAAATTGACAAAACTTTTCTTTCATTTTCAATAAGACCATACAGTACAACCATACATTTCAGGTTAAATGAAAAACTTCATTATGTTCTTAATATCCACTATATAATTAACAATGTAATATCATTGATTAATATGTTAATCAATGGTAATGTGGCATATTTTATAAATAACAGCTACATTACAATTCAATAGGTAATTGACCGACCTAATAACGAAATAACCATTTTCTCTGCAGGATCAGGCTCAAATTAATTTAACATTTAATCCACAGTTGACGTACCTACTTACTTTATATACATTCAAGTATCAGATTAGACAATTTTGACATTAACACATACAGGAATGCCTCTTTCGAAGTGTTTATTGTTTCATTGCACATATTTCTGGCTTCAACATATTTCGTTCTGCTCTCCAGACATGGGTTACCGCTCATCGACGGTATGCTGTTGGTTTTGGAGCGACGGAGCTAGAATCGATTTCATTGAACCATTATTCACCAGAAGATAATGATTTATTGGTATGGGGTATGTAAGTGTCCATTCCTAGCCTGATAATATCCGAGATCTCTGTTTCACATTGCGTTGAGTCATCAGATTGAAAAAATACGCTTTTCTAAGGAAACTCGTAGAAAAGCATGCGAAGATCGTCCCAGTCGACTAGGTTGTAATTCCAAATTGTGCGTGAAGGTGTTGGATTGCTTCGTGGAGTGATACAGGAACAGGTCTCTGTGGAATATTGCATTGGGTGATCAGTGATCACTTTTAGGCATTTCAGTAGTTATTTTTCATATTGCTATGAATTTTCAATAACTCAAAAGCCTCAAAGTTACCTATTAGAATGAGGAAGCAAAATAAATACTAGAGGTATATACTGTCTGTATCTTCTTCAAAACAATCAATTCATCTATCAAAAATATGCAAACTCTGTCTTATTCTAACTCCAATGGCTCAGTTTGAAATTATTTTATATTAGTGTAAAGGGTGAGTCAAAACACTGGTTCTTGGTTTTCTCGATAAATTAAATGAAAAACCGAAACATCTAGTATATTATATTCAATTTGAATACCTCTACCGATGTTGTATTATTTTCATTAACCTTTTCCTATATCCAAATCTACTACTTACTGCGATATTCGTCATTTTAAAAGCAAAACTGCTTATGTTTACATATGAAGTTCCAATCGGAGTCTTACTAGCATCCGTTTTTATTGCTATTTTTCTTGGGACAAGTCTTCCATAACTTTGAAATTCACTACTAACTTGTTTTCTTCAATTAAAACATAGCTTGGTTCGAGTTCGAGTATTCTACATTTTCCATTCAATCGAACATCTGCCTTTCAAAAGCACTTCTGTGTAGTTTTATTCTATCGGGATATTTTCCGTGATCTTAACACATAAATCATATTGATCATTTCTTCGCTGAAAAAATTCATCTTCTCGTCTTGAAATAGAAACTCCCTTGTGACTCCGAATACTAGTAACCACTGGAAGATTCAAATAAATATTTCCGACAGATAGAAAATAAATTATTTGTTCCACAAGGGTAACTCCATGTGTAATAAATTAACATTTTGGCTTTAAAAATAACTATTATCTCAGTAAGTAGTGGGTTTAGACATAGGAAATAGTTCATGAAAACAAAATTAGTAGAGATATTCAAATAACATATAACATACAGTATCTTCCATTCCAATTTTTTCGCTCACCCTGTACACTAATATAAAATAATTTCAAACTGAGCCATTGAATTGGAAATGAAAATACTTCTGCATGTTTTTGCCAAATAAATTTATTGTATATATATATTTATTGAAAAGACACAAGGCTTAAAATATGCTTCTTATTTTTTAGAAAGGTGAATATAATAATTCTTGAACGATTTTGCTTAGATCCCGACAACCATATATTGGATGAACTTTGAAACAATGTATACGGTGTTTCATTAGAAAAAACTAGGTTTGGTCCATTACGAAATCATGCGCAATTCTGTATAGGTATTCACAACTAATTTTAGTTCAGCGTTAGAAGAAAAATTACTATAGCGTTCGAGGATGACGATTCCATCATCTAATTAATGACAGATCGCTAGTATTCCATAGTTTGGAAGGAATAAGTTCTGTTTTCTGTTTGTATAACATAGCTTGTAACATTTATAACTTGGAACAGAGTTCAAGACTTCTAATAAAGGAACTAACCAGGTCATAAAAATCACCCCGAACAATAAATACCCTTCGCATTATCAGTTTTGTGAGCTAAATGTAGGTATACGGCCGGTCCCTTGCATCTAGCGGTCTAACAACTTATAGTAAAAACTAATAATTACAATTGGTTTGACAAATTATAATAAGAACTAATACTACCATTATTGGGTTTCACATATATTCCCACGCATTGATTTTATCACATTGAAATCAATACAGGTTATCTTTATAATTGCAATCAGAGATAAACAATAACATTGAGGATGATTTTGCATCGTAAACTACTTTCAATCGAGTTGTGCAACTACTTTCTTGGATGACAATCTAGAATTGTTCCTAAAATAATATTTAATTGGTGATTCTGTTTTGAGGTATTCATTGCTGCTACAATTGATAATAATTGTATGAGGTGTTATTTTATTGAAAAGAGGTTGTAAGTTTTCTGAAGAGGAACGTAAATATGTATTTAATAGAAAAATGTTTCTAGATGTACTTACTCATTCCAGCTACAGTCGATATAATTACGTGAGGTATTCTTTTATAGAAGATATGTTGGGTTTAAGTTTAACTGGAGGAACAGAGGAAAATTGATTTTTAGTGAATTATAATCCATCTAGATTCTCATAGTTTGGAAGATTCGGTGTCAAAGATTTAACATGCTAATATGAATACTAACTACCACTAACACCAATAAACTGATTTCCTTTGAATACTAAGAGGATTCTTCATATTGGAACGAAACCTTCATCCATATTGAAATACAAAACATGAAATGAACTACATAATTTTGTTTCATAGACAAGTGGGATGAAGTTGATAGGTTGAATACAAATATGGTTATAGGTTGAATATTATTCACATGGAAAATGCAGTGTGTGAAATGTCAAAGAAAAGAGGTTTTGACTGAAGAAGAAGGGAAAAACAGAAGAAGGGAAAATCACATACATTCCAGCATTCTTCAGAAGGGATCACTCCAACAATGACAGAATGCTAGATCGTCTCAGACATAAATACAAATATTTGAAAAAATAGAACCGCAACATCTGGTAGATCTTTAATGTATACCAAAGAAAGAAAAAACTTAAAACAACATATTGAAATTGTTTTTGGGTTATTTTCCGAGTCTCAATAGCATGTTGAGCTTTTTTACTTCAAATTAATTGAAAAAATTAAAATGGATTTCAAATTTATTTTCCTAATAATTTTTGAACTTCCTAAGATAATACTGACATCACAAAAAACGCAATTGATGGAAAAAGTTGCTAGATTATTTTCATTATTTCTATTCAAGACATTTCAGGATTCTAGAATGACCATAGTATTTTGAACTGGAAAAATATGTAAAATTCCAATTTTGTTAAGTTGCTACTGAAAAAATGAGTACTTGTGGCAAACGATTTCATTTTTATTGTGTACAGCCTCACATTTATTTTACAGAATCTATTGAGGATTATGACGCATTCATTGCACTGAGGAGAGAATGTAAGGTGGCGACCCATACTTGTAATAGATTACACATCGAGGATGTTGAACGTAAAATTATTCATGAACCGAAATCTTTCTGGAAGTACGTAAATTCCAAAAAGTGCGATAATGGTATTCCCAAAGCCATGTCTTATGAAGAAGCCAGGGCAGATGGTGCTGGCGATGTTGCTGACTTGTTTGCTGACTATTTCGAGGCCGTTTACGTCCGGGGTAGTCTTCCCAGGAATGCGTCATTCGTCGAACCACCTCAAGCAGCCGTGAACTTGAATACTGTGAGCATAACAGTTGATATTATTATTGATAAAATTAACAACATAGATGCTTCAAGTTCCATAGGACCAGACAGTTTGTGCGCTGTATTTCTAAGATCGTGTGCTCTTCAGCTTGCTGTTCCTCTGAAGTTATTGTTCGAAAAGTCTCTCCAACTGTCTATATACCCTGCTAGATGGAAGCTTAATTTCACTCTACCATTACACAAAAAAGGTAACCGTACGGCTGTAGATAATTATAGAGGGATCAGTATCTGCTCTGTAATTCCTAAAATATTTGATTCAATTGTAACTGACAGGATGTTTGAGAGTGTAAAGAGGATGATCGTTGAGGAACAGCACGGCTTCTTCAAGGGCAGATCTACGACCACCAATTTGTTCATATTCACAAATTTTGTAACGAATTGTCTTGAAGCTGGCAATGAGGTCGACTGTATTTTCACAGATATAGTTAAAGCATTTGATCGCCTCGACATTGAACATCTGTTACGTAAATTAAACATGATTGGTATAGGTGATAATTTAATATTGTGGCTACGATCTTATTTGACCGATCGGAGTCAGGTGGTGAGGGTTTGTGACGCGGGCTCGAGAGAGATTTCTGTGACATCCGGCGTGCCTCAGGGGTCTCACTTGGGACCTGTTCTCTTCTTATTGTATATGAATGATGTCAAGGAAGTGATAAAGTATTCACAGCTTCTACTGTTTGCCGACGACCTAAAACTGTTCATTAGAATAGAGCATGAATCTGACTTTTCACTTCTTCAGAGCGATATAGACACCTTTATCGACTGGTGTGACAGGAACTATCTAGAATTGAACTATGCGAAATGTAAAATGTTGAGGTTTTCTAGAAAGAAAATTGTAAGTTGTCATGAGTATATTGTTCGTGGCCATGCTCTAGAACAAGTTGACAATTATAAAGATCTCGGTGTTGTCCTCGATTCAAAACTGAATTATAACCTACATATTGACGCAATTATAGGCAGAGCAAACAGGATGGTTGGTTTCATTATTAGGCAGTCCCAAGAATTTTTAAATATTAGGGCATTGATAATTTTATATAATAGTTTAGTACGCTCGATACTCGAGTACTGCTCAGTTATTTGGTCTCCAGGATATATTGTTCATATTGAACGGATTGAAAATGTCCAAAGAAAATTTGTGAGATACTTATGTTTCAAATCACATATTGATTATAAGAATACCTCCTATGTAAATATACTTAAATATTTTGGTCTTCAGCATTTAAATGTCAGACGTACTTACTTCGACCTTTGCTTTGTATATAAGGTTTTAAATTTTGAAATCGATTCTGCTGCGGTCTTGGAAATGTTCTCTTTTCGAACACCAGCTTGTACTGTGAGAAAGAACCCATTGCTTATGGCACCTTTTTGTAGAACCAACTATAGTGCATTCTCGTCTTTAAGTAGGATGTCTAGGACCGTTGCAGATTGTGAATCCTTGAATTTCTTCGGCTCTACATTATACAGATTCAAGTCGGATGTTAGACTATTGCTTTTGATGTGAGGAGGGGTCGCGCTCTGCTCATTGGGGATCTGTTCTTGTTCTGTGATTGTGTAGTTTGTAGTTTAGTGTAGATGATTTTCTTTTTTTTTTAATTTTTTTGTTATAAGTTAGGTTACCTTTATAAACTTTTATATACTAATGTACATGGTAATTGAACCGTTAATAAATCGTATATATATATATATATATATATATATATATAATTAGACAACTGAACTTTGAACTATCACACTTGGTGAATATCGCTGGAATAATAGGAAGTTCTAGCAAACATATTCTAGCGTTGTTTCCTAGGCAAAAGTCAATTAGAAATGAGAAAGCTATGTGAAAAGGTTAACGTGCCTTGTGCTAAATCTCCCTGGTATGGTTGTAGATTGCACTGAAATCTTTAGATGAACCAGAGTAGTTTTGAGGTTGACTGTGTGATATTCCCCCTGTATTGAACATAATTGAAATGCTGTATGTTTCTTGGTATATTTGTAGCCTTAGAAGATGGACGAAACTTTTATTTCATTTTCAATACGACACTATACAGTATCGGAAACAATTCTCCTGGGGTATAGACATAAATCTACAAATGCAACGAGGAACGCAATGATATGGTAATACCACATAAACAAGAGAGATGCACTGCTGTGCGCCCCTCCTCTTACCCCATCCGTGGCGTTAACTGGTGCTGGTATGATACTGACGTCCTACGTTCTGAGCTGACCGACCTGAAATTGTAATGCTCTCTCAACATTAGCAAGCTATTCTTTACGCTCTCATGAAACCACCATACTCAAGATAAATAATTTCCGAACCTGTATATTAATAATGTAATATCATTAATTGATATCTTAATCAATGGTGATATGACATAGTTTATAAACAACAGCTACCACGTTACAATCTAATATACAATTGAAGAAGATAATAACTTGAAAACTATTTTCTCTGGAAAATCAGTAAGGTTGGGTTATTGCGTCATTGGTTAAAATATGTAACTTATGAACATGAAATCTTGATTGTGTCTGAATTTATCTGAAATTTCTTCGGCACAGGTACACTTTTCTTATATACAGTTGTATAAAATGCATCCCAAAGAGTTTGCTTCACATTGAATTACATTAACATTGAACTTTGAACGTTTGAACGCTTTTGCGTTTTTTTGGTATTATAATAACCTTCTCAAAAGTGGATACGTGATTTCCTTCACACATCTAACTTGTAATTCCTTTTCCTAAAAACATCTTCAATCTCGGAAATTTTCTCATGAAATTTGTAAAATTATGGTTTTTACTTTTTAATTCTCAGAATTTTGAGAAAAGGAAATCAAAATAACCTAAAAATTAATTCAACAATTTATCCAAAGTTCACGTACCGTACCTATCTACTTTTGAAATTTACACATAAATTAATAAAATTTTTAATATTAATACACATATATTGCAAGTTGCAAGTGATGCCTGAATCAAATGAATTTATAGAAGAGCATGTGAGTTTTTGTCATATTCATGAAAACGATTGTCCAGCTATAAACATATCCTGAAAATGAGTGTCCAGCTATAACCATGTCCTGAAAACTATTGTCCAGCTATTTTCGGATAAACATATTGTAATTAGCTGGACGTCCAGGTATTACCCATTCTGTTCAGCTATGTACCAAATGTATCAAAAAATGTCCAGCCACTTCCGCATAGATATATATATGTATATACATATATATATATATTGTTATGATTTCATTTCATAAACAATAAAAATTTAAAAATAATAACTTACCGAACTTTGAAAATCAGAAAAGATAAATAAAAAGATATTATATGGAATTAAAAACAATAGTAAAAGCCAAATAATAATTAGGATATTAAAATTAACAATGTAAAACATAATAAACAACAATGTAATAGAATAAGAAGTGTTAACCAAGAACTTCAGTGAAAGTGAAGAAACGTACTGTGTAACGAAGGCAGAAATCATAAGTAAAATGATTACAAAACTATCATGAGATAGTACAAAACATTGAAGAATGTTATAGATATAAGTTGAAATAGTAAATTTGAGTTATGTAATGTTAAGAGAATGTTATTGATATAATATAGTATGTATTAGATTTAAGAATAAGTAACTGTCAAGAAAATCATAAATATGGGAATAATCATATTAATAATAACCTAATCATAGGTTATCTTATACCAAAGTGTGTGGAAAAATGTAGGCAATATTAATTTAAAAAGAAGGAATCACTATCAATTAAAATAAGTTGAAAATCTCCAATAATTCAAAAATTATAGAATACTAAATTCTGATTGGTCGAGATGAATTCCTAGTGTCAGACTGGTAACAATCAGAAACTTCTGTCAGTTCACAACAATTAACCTGGCATGCTTGATATGAAAAGAAAGCACCTAATAGGTGGAAAATGACATCAAGTAGCGTCGGTTTTGGAGGCCTATAAAAGGATCTGAAAGACAAGCCAAGTCAGTTTGCAAATAATATCTGAAGGGTCAAGAACTCTAGCAACTCAACAAATTTCTAACCTAAGTTTATCAAAATAAACATCGGTGAACTCTAGTGTTCCAAACTTCGATAAGTTCCAAGTAACCGAAGTTAGTAAATAATTATTAAAAGTCAAGAAATGTTCCAAGTCTCCAATTTATAAGAAGTATCCAACGATTGCCATTCTTCGATATAATTCCAATAAAGCATCGAAAAGTCTTGTATCTTCTCTAAAAGAATAAAACTAAGTATTTTCAACAGTTCCTGATTCTCAAGAAAAAGAAGCCAAAATTAGTTACCTGTGATTATCGTGAAATAGCAGAGTATTGTGTTAAAGTGAATCAACGAAATTAAATAGAAGTAAATTGAACATTGCCAACATTATTAAACACACTTTTGGATATTAATTAAACGTAAGTTTGTTTATAATTTCTACATCATAAAATTATCTGTAAAGCAAAAGGAAGATTGTTGATTATAACAGTATAAACAAATATTAGTTGTAAAAGTGATTTTTAGGTTATATCATAGATCTTGTGAAACATAAAATTTATTTACCCGAGATAAGAAAAGAGTCATAGAAATTAAATATTGTGAAATTCAAAGAGCATTGTGTTTAATTCCATATAAATAATTCCATAGATAAACTTCAAGTTCAAAAGTTCATAAACTAAATCGAAACAAACATTAATCCAAATACAATCAATCAAATTAAAATAAAAGCTAGCCGGTAGAATTCAAAATATTGGAATATTCAAATCAATATTCAAATTAATTCAAATCATAATAAAATAAAACTCATAAGAGTTTTTTTAATAATTAAAGCAATATAAACTACATAAAAGAGATTATTTAATAATTGACCACAACTGTTTTGACGTTTCGACAATGTTTATTGCCTTTATCAAAATTGTTAATTGAATTAGTGTTTCCATGTAATTTAGAAAAGAATAGATGATTTCGATTAATGAAATGTATTTAATTTAAATTCAATCTATTTCAAATTGTAATTAGCCATACTTTTTCACACACAACCAATCCAATGTTTTCTGCAGTTTTAATTGGATATTAAAACACAAGTCGGCTGCAGACGCATTTCATTAATCGAAATCATCTATTCTTTTCTAAATTACATGGAAACACTAATTCAATTAACAATTTTGATAAAGGCAATAAACATTGTCGAAACGTCAAAACAGAATTTTTATTTCATTATCAGTATATATACGAACCAATATACCAAGTGTTGTGGGTATGCTGCTTATTAATTAGTGGACTGTAGGTTTTCTTTATTTATTTTATTTTTAACTTTAAAATACAATTATGTCGGAAACATGACATTCAAAATTCTCGTTTTTTAATCGAGCAACAACATCTCTATGGCTACGTTATATGCGCAGTAGCGCCAATAGTAAAAATATTCAACGTGATATCAAACAAGGCGTTCTGGCCCAAACATGCCGGCCGCCTTGAAAGTATTGCTTTCAATAACAATGAAATATACAAGCACAACATGTCCAATTGTTCTGTTAAAGATATCGTAAGAGTCTTATGAATACTAGATCACTGATTGTCAATGGGTAGTGCGCAAACTCGTGAGACTGACCTTTTCACAACACTATCCTCCACCTTTACACTTATCACACTTGTGACGTTGTCAGCGCCTGGATGAAGTTCGACTATTCTTCCTAGGCGCCAATTCAAAACTGGAACGTTGTCTTCTTTCAATAGAACTAATGTCCCTACCTTTAGGGACTGAGATGATTGCTGCTTCCATTTGGACCTGGTTTGAAGCTCAGAAACATATTCCTTCTGCCAGCGGGACCAGAAGTGTTGGCATATGGACTGCAGTCTTTGGAAACGATTGAGACGATTCTCGGGTACATCAATGAGATTTTGCTCCGGTATGGAGACTAGGGACCTCCCAATTAAGAAATGTCCGGGTGTCAGGGCCGTGAGATCCTCAGGATCAGAGGATAAGGGGGAAAGAGGTCTAGAATTCAGAACGGCCTCCACCTGAGCGAGCACAGTTGAAAACTCTTCAAAAGTTAAAGAGGCGTTTCCCATAACTCGCTTTAAATGATTTTTACTACTCTTTATACCTGCCTCCCATAACCCCCCAAAGGTAGCTGATTTCGCAGGTATGAAATGCCATTTAATGTTATCATGTAGCAAAAAAGTTTCTATTTCTTCGGACACTGACTCAACAAAAGAATATAACTGTTTTATCTCATTATTGGCACCGACGAAGTTCGTGCCGTTATCTGAAAATATATTATTCGGTTTACCGCGCCTCGCGATAAATCGCTTCAATGTAGCAATGAAAGATTCAGACGTTAAATCTGACACTGATTCCAAATGCACGGCCTTCGTGGTCATGCAGATAAATAAACATACATAATTCTTTGACAATTTTGAGCCGCGTCCCTTGCGGTCCTTCAACATAAACGGGCCACCATAATCTATCCCGGCATTCAAAAAGGGAAATGACGGGTTGACACGACAATCTGGCAAATTACCCATTAGATATTCTGAACTTCGTGGATTACTCTTAAAACAGGTTACGCATTTTCGAACGATACCCTTTGCGGTGCTACGACCTGATATCGGCCAGTAATTTTCTCGAACATTATATAAAAGAGCTTGAGCGCCGCAATGTAATAATTTTTCGTGTCGGTCTCTAAATATTAAATCTGTTAATTTATGATTTTGGGGCAATAAAATAGGGTGCATCTTTTCATAATTTGTTAGTGCATTCATAATTCGGCCACCTACTCTTAGCAAGTTATTTTTGTCAATAAACGGATTCAAGGCTAAGATTTTACTCCTTTTGTGCAAGGGTTTACCCTTAATTAGATTGTCATAGTCTAAACGAAAATTATCCTGTTGTGCCACCCTTAATAAAGTGTTCAATGAGTATTCTAATTCATGTTGGGTTAAAGACCCAATATTTCTTTTTTCACGGGATAATTTTGAGTTTTTAGCAAATCGGATTATATATGCCACAACTCTTTGCAATTTTTTCACCTTAGAATATTTCGCAAACAAATCTAAAGTATCTGTGGATGCGACAATATTACAACTTGTTCGCATTTCTGGAATTTCTCCTTTCATTTGAGAATCATTTTGATCACACCAATCCCTATCATCATTTTGGAGCCAACTCGGTCCGTACCACCATAAGTTTGAATCTAATAATTTCGTAGGTTCAATACCCCTAGATATTAAATCAGCAGGATTTTCTGTCGATTTCACGTGATGCCAATCATTAATGTTCGTTAATGTTTGAATATCAGCCACCCTGTTAGCCACGAAGGTTTTCCACTTATTTGGGGCACCCCGTAACCACGCCAATGTTATAGTAGAATCTGACCAATAATACGTTCGATTAAAATTTATTGAAATATCATCGACAATCCTTTTCATTAGATGAGCTAATACAACGGCACTATTTAATTCTGACCGCGGTAACGTCACTTGTTTTAGAGGCGCCACCCGGGACTTTGCACAAAGTAAATGAATAGTAATGTCTCCAGAAGAACTAATACTTCGTATATAAACACAAGCTCCGTACGCTCGTTCGGACGAATCTGCAAACCCGTGTAATTCTACTCTCATATATTCAGTCGGCATTACATGACGTGGTACTAACAATTTATTTAAATTCGGTAATTCGCGCTGAAATTCTATCCATTTTTCATATAATCCCTGATCAATCGTTTCATCCTAAGAAAGTTTAGATTTCCACAATTCTTGAATTATTATTTTTGCTACAATTATTACTGGGCCCAACAAACCTAATGGGTCAAATATTTGGCATATATTAGATAAAATGACACGTTTTGTAATATTTTCTGAAATTTCAAATTTTTTAATTGAATACTGAATCGTGTCTGACTGTGCGTTCCAGAATACTCCGAGTGTTTTATTATTTTGATCTGCACCGAACTGTAAAACGCTGCATTCTAATTCATTATTTAACTTTAAACCTTTCATTATACTCTGATCGTTGCTTAACCATTTTCTAAGCTCAAATTTACTACTACACAGAATATTCGATATGTTACATTGAATCGAAATGACCTCTGACACTGTGTCTGCGCCTGCTAAAAGATCATCCATATAAAAACAGTTTTTAATAATTTCACATTCTCTCGGAAATTTCTCCTCATTTTCATAAGCCAATTGAAATAAACATCTTACGGCTAAATAAGGTGCCGATGCAGTGCCGTATGTCACAGTATTCAATTCGTAACATTGTAATTCTACATTCGGTTCAGCTCTCCAGAAAATTCTTTGAAGACTACGTTGTTCCTTTTCAATAAGAATTTGTCTATACATTTTTGATATATCAGCTGACAATACGTACTTGTGTTTACGCCAACTCATAATGATGGAAAATACATCTTTCTGGAGAGTCGGACCTACGAGCTGTATGTCGTTCAGTGATACGCCGCTATCTGTTTTTGCACTTGCGTCGAACACTACACGGAGTTTCGTGGTGATGCTCGAATCTTTTAATACCGCGTGATGTGGCAGATAGTATTTGGGCAAATTATTTTTATTTTCTATAATTTTGGTCATATGTCCAAGCATTTCGTATTCCTTTATAAATTCAGAATATTGTTTTTTCAAATTACCGTCTTTGTTTAGTTTTCGTTCGAGAGAATGAAATCTGTTGATTGCTGTTTGCCTAGAGTCTCCAAGATTCTTAATTAAATTATTATCAATTGGCATACGAACAATAAATCGACCTTCTTCATTCCTTTTGGTTGTTTGCATAAAATGATTTTCACAGAATTTTTCCGAGCTTGAAAATAGTTGTGCCTTATTGATTTTAATTTCTTCTAAGTCCCAAAATTTTGTTATTTGTGCGTCAATAGTATTAGGGTAATTATTTATATTTATATTGGAATAGCTAACAGTTTTTGTAGGCATTACCGGCACATGAAAATTACCCGCGATTACCCAACCTAATTTGGTTTCTTGTAGCAAAGGTAAATTGTTACCTATCTTAATTTGACCTTGACACAAAAGAGTCCAGAAAACATTCGACCCTAGCAACATATCTATTTCTCCTGACTTATTGAAATAAGGATCAGCTAATTCAATATTTTTTGGAATCGATAAACATTCCTTTTTGAATGAAACTAATGGTAATTTTTCTGTAATTACCGGTATAATTAAACAACTCACATCAGTTTCAAACCCAGAATTATAGGAGGACACATTTACATTTATTTGCCGTTTAATATTTTCTAATGACTGACTCACGCCCCTTACCACATAATTAACATTTATCGGCTTAATACCTAATTTTTTGGTCATTTTCTCTGTTATAAAATGGCTTTGAGAGCCACTATCTAATAATACGCGACATGGATGTTTCATGTTATTTTTATCTTTCACCAGTACCACAGCTATGGATAATAATACCTGAGCCGTCATTTCGGATGCCACTGTACCCTCTATCTCGGTAGAATGACGGACAACGGATAAAACTTGTGGTTCGGCAGAAGTACCGGCAGAGAAAGACGACTCTTTTTCGTGTGATTCGCAGTTGCTTGTAGTTTGGGAACCTGACGCGCATTTAGTATTGCCAGCGTTACATTTTTCTTTCGAATTATTACCGAATTCTAAATGCAACAATGTATGATGTGGTTTGCCACATTTTTTACATTTTGAAGAATTGCATTTCCATGATGAATGTGATCCCCGTAAACAATTCAGACAAAGTCGTAATTTTTTGACTTGGGCAATTCGTTCATTCGGATTTAATTTAATAAAGGATTGACAAAACTACAATAGATGCGCCTTTTTACAATAAAAACATTCCAGTCTGTTCTGACTCTGACTAACTGAATGAAAACTATTTGAATGTCTTTTCGTAGAAATTGGAAGTTTGCCTTTCTCTGATTTATTTACCTCAAGTTTTTCCAATATCTCACATTTGTTTTTTAGGAAATCATTTAAATCATTCATATTTGGCATGTCATTCTTATGTTTATATGACTCCCAATCTCGTCTCGTGACGGGATCAAATTTGTTGGTAATTATGTATATAATTAAGCTATCCCAAAATTCCGTCTTCTGACCCAGAGCCTTCAAGGACCTTAAATGTTTAGTTACATTATCAAACAAATTTCTCAGTTCGCTGTGTGATTCTTTGTTCAATCTCTCTAATTCAAAAATGGCGCGTATGTGATTATGTATAATCATTTTTTTATTTTCAAAACGATCGACTAACAACTGCCAAGCTATTAAATAATTTTCACCTGATACTTCAAGTGATTTTATTATCTGAGATGCATCCTTCTCTAAGGAAGATCTCAGATAATAGAATTTCTGGACATCTGACAACGTCGGATTGTTCTCTACTAAGGCCTTGAATGAATCGCGAAATTCTAACCAACCGGAATACTCTCCATCAAAGGACGGCAATTTTATTGTCGGTAGCTTGATATTTTGATTTGAATAATTGATATTTTGCAAAGGAACGGAACGAATCGAGTCGGTACCATTTGAATTAGGGTTCGTTTGATTTTGAGAATATCTGGCACAAATGGTTTTAATTTGTGACATTACTGAAAAATACGATTTTTCAAATTCTTCTCGCTCTATTGCATCAGTGTCCGAAGGCATAGTTATTTCAATTTCCAATTGCACTTTTTCAAATTCATCAAGGCATAGTTCAAATTTTTCTAGACGAGCTATTAATTCATTTATGCTTACTTCATCTATTTTTGAGAGATCTAGAGAATCTATATGTGATTGCATACGAGTAACTTTACCTTTAAAAGTACCTCGTTTAACCTTCAATACATCAGCCATTGTAAATTTCAAATATTATTATTCAACTCACAATAAAAAAAACTCAAAACAACTGTAACCAAACTCAAATAGATTCCGTTCTGAATCTATTTATTAATAAGAACTAATATTTGGTGGGATGATTATTTGGGATTTGGACTCACGGCTTTTTTCGAATATGTGCTGTTCTGACACGGGCTGGACCCCTGTTGCGTTGACGTTTGACCTGTTCTGGCAATGGTGCTTTTTATTCTCACACACTTTTCTCAATTTACTTCACTAATTCATCCCGGTCGAAGTGACCAATGTTGTGGGTATGCCGCTTATTAATTAGTGGACTGTAGGTTTTCTTTATTTATTTTATTTTTAACTTTAAAATACAATTATGTCGGAAACATGACATTCAAAATTCTCGTTTTTTAATCGAGCAACAACATCTCCATGGCTACGTTATATGCGCAGTAGCGCGAATAGTAAAAATATTCAACGTGATATCAAACAAGGCGTTCTGGCCCAAACACCAAGAAAACATACAAATATATATATATATATATATATATATATATATATATATATATATATATATATATATATATATATATATATATATATCGATTTATTAAGAAAATCTGAAAACACCAACAAAAAATTATCTCGACATGACGACATGATGGGTGAGTATGACTTCCATTCAACTATTAACACACCAACAAGAACGAGAAATGGATCTGAATAATGTCTCGATCATATATTTACTAAAACAAAACTTCAATAATATATTACCTCTCACTATATCAACAACAATCACAGATCACTACATAAACTTATATCAAAAACGATCAAATAAAAAATAATAAAGAATGTTTTCAAAAAATTATTACAAAAAGTAATTAGTACCATAAATTGGAAAGGAAAATTATACCCAATGTATGATCTTGAATTAGCAGCAGAAAAAATTCATTAACATCATTAATACATGTGTACAAAAATCAACAAAATACTTCAGGATAAAAAATAGTGAAGGTAGAAGAAAAAATTGGATAACAAAGTCCCAACTACAGAGGTAAAAATCATGAAAATAAAAATTGACTTTTTCTCACACCATCGAATTTTACTGAGGTTAAGAATACAATAATCAATTCAAAAAATAAAAAGGTTCACGGGCTTGATGGAATCAAAGCCGCAACTCTAAAGTTTGTAACAAAATTCATATGTGAACATTTGACGGACATCATAAATACATCCTTTGAATTAGGCATATTTCCTTCGATTCTGAAAGAATCAGTTAAACTCCAATTTTCAAAAAAGCGAAACAACCAATGCTCCAAACTATAGGCCTATTCCACTCCTATCATCAGTTAGCAAAGTCTTTGAACAAATTATAAAAAAAGACCTACCTCATATATATTAAATTGTAATATACTGTCGAGATCACAGGTGGTTTTAAAGAAAAAAATCCACCAATGATGCAATCCATTCCCTGACAGAAGCCATTTCACAATCCCTTGGATTCAAGTACACCTTCTATCGGTGTTTTTATAGATCTGGAAAAAGCTTTCGATACTGTCGAACAGTCTATGCTTTTAGAAACACTAGAAGATATGGTTGTAAGAGGTGTAGCACACAATCTATTCGGAAGCTACTCAACAAGTAGAACACAAAGTCAAATTCGAAAATCGTATGAGTGAAGAGATCAACATTAAATATGGAGTACTTCAAGTAATAGTACTGGGACCAGTGTTATTCATAATTTTCTGAACTATCTATTTCAACAGGAAACAGTAGGTAAAATATTCAGTTCCGCGGACGACACTTGTATTTTACAAAAATGATGACTGGCACAATCTCAAATTGAACAACAAATTCAACAGCAGATTACATTCAATGAACTCTGAAGCAACCATATACTTAGCCTTCAGAAGCCGTGAAACATCGTTGCCAAAATACAATCTAAATATCCAACGAGATTTTTCAATTAAACCTGCAAAAAAATAAAATACGCATTATATTCTCAATCATTTACGATGGAACCATCAAATGGAATATTCAACTAAGAAACTTCGTAGCATCCTATGCCGATTCAAACGAGTTGAACCATTTTTTGGCTTCAAACAAAACAAAATACTTTACCACAGTTTGGTTGAGTCACACCTAAATTATGGCATTATTGGTTGGGGAGGAGTATCAAGGACTTACCTACATGCCGTCGAAATCTCCCAAAAATGATTCCTCTGGATGATGCTCAACAAACCTGCAAGATATCCCAGCTCCATACTCTTCACTGAAACACAACTACTAGATATTAGATAGTCATATATTATTCAGATAGGGAGCCAACAATATAAAAATAAAAAAGAACTTATCACTCATAGATATACGAGTAGATTCAAGAAGCAATATTGTATACAATGACTTCCAAAACAATAGGTCAAAAAAGTTGATCCTATTTGACTTATTCAGTCAACTACCATGAAGAGTAATCGATGAAAATTCTTTAAAATGCTTCAAAACCCAAGTATTATTACTTGTCAATGAAACTGACAGAACAGAAATACACAATATGATAGAAGACTAATAATAAACGTTATTATTATTATTTGTAATAATCTGAAAAGCTGGAACTTGGGAGCAACTATTAAACTTATTTATAATGTTATTGCACCCAAGCCAGGTATACCAAGTCCAGCTCAAGATATTACTAGGTTATGTTTGTTTACTGTTCCCTCAGGTCAAAGCCTTATGGGATCATATGCTGCTACGGAGAGTGGAAACCTTGTTGTAACTATGCTAGAATAGCTACCCTTACTATGCAACTCGAGGGTTGCGGAGGGTGATAATTGCAGGGTTGCACTACAAGGAGTGCCCTGTCGTTGGTAGAATGGATTATATTTAGCTGCCACCAGTTCCCTTTTGAGATGTTTTAGAGAATAGTTCAGGGAACGAAACTAAACTCGAAGGAGTTCCTCTCCAGTAGCACTTGGTATAAAATTGTTTAGTAGCGGGGCCTTTCCTGGCCGATTTATATACTAGGCTAGTATGACAGCTTCACGTTGTTGAAGATGTTCGGAATGACAATCACGACAGGACTGTTCTCTTCCACTATAACGTTATCTAAGGGATGGTGTATCAATGAAGAACAATGCGAACAGTATAAGTTGTATATTGGGAAAAAGTATACGTTTACAAAAACAATAATAATAATTAACAAATATAGACACTAAGTCCCATTCATATATACATAAAGAGGAAAATATGACGAATGGTCAACAAGAAACAAAAATAAAAATTTAAATTAATCGAAATTAATTTGATGCAAGTTTCTGAATGGTTTAAATAAAATATATATAATGAATTGATAAAACTTTATCAAGTATGATCAATCAGTGAATTATTGATTCGCCTGATATAACGTAGCCAGAGAGTTGTTTCTTTGCAGGCTAACCTTATTTTTGAATTGAATATACCACTCTGATGGAGTAACTAAGGTTATGAAATGGACCAGAGGGGCCACTGATAGTAAGGTTGAGATTCCAGAAGGGTGATTCTCTAACAAACAGCTATGATGCCTTTTTGACAACTACCTGGTTCGCTTTGTATATATTGATCTATTAAATTGATTCAACAAATTTGACAATATAATGAAACCCTAGTTTTCAAGATGAACTCTTAACACTTTCTCTTAAATTCGCCGCTAATGGCTGTCTCAGTAGGGGTTTTTAAGAAACCTTCAAATTCTAAATAAAATACCCTTATTACAACTTTCAAATAATGATCCTTCCCAATAGTCCCACAAATAATTAGGTAATTGACTTTACACCTACGATAACCCTAATTTCAACTATACCTATCTTAAGTAGGTCTCATATATGTACTACCAAATATGAGAAATTCGGCAGATGGATCAATACACTTCTATTACCTCAAAATACTCTATTAATGGTTACAGTCCTCTATATACCAACACAAAAACGAGAAAGGGGGGTGATGACCTCAAAATTCTTGGCTCGAATTCAGACTAAATAGCTTGTTCTATAGACTTACCCTGACTCAGTATTTAATCCTTAATCCACCAAGTAAACTTTTGAAACTTGAGCTTACACTTCACGGCCTACACAAGATGTATTACGCGACGTCTTTTTGTTAAGTTAAAATTACACCCCGGAGCTAGCTCTCACTCGCACCCAGATCAATTTGTCTAATCGTTAAAGGAAACAAATTTTCCAAAATATCAAATTACTTTAGATTTCTATCATCAAGTCACCAATGACGTTCTTCACAATTTCTTTTACAGGTTATTTTAGATTCTAATTACCAAACAATTTTCACTAAATAGAAAATGATATTAAAGTAAAAAGTAAGTTCTCTTGAAACTGATACTTGGAATTATCTAAGGTGAATGAAAGTACTTTAAGAATGATAAAAATTGATTCGAATGAATTAATTGACTTTGAGTAATAAACAAAAGGAAAATATAGTTGAAAAAATAGAAATCTTGTAATTTGCAATACACCAAAAAAAACAATCAAATGACTAAGTTAAAAATATCAATTAAAAGAATTAAAGGATCTGGTTTTGAGAGAGACTCAGCTATATGTACAAGGAACTAGGCTTACTTACCCAACAAGGCACGACAAAGGAACTGCCCTTTTTCCTAAGAGTTTTCATTTTTATAATTCCGCTTCCCCCGAAATTGGCTTCCCTACACGCTAACATAATATTCAAACGGACCAATGAAGTTGGTTGTATCCCGTTGCACTTTGCACTAATACACAAATCTGTATTTAGAGTTGCCTGTTTTCCCACATCGAGGGGCAGTGAGTGACCACAAAAAATGATTTCTCCAACACTGCTTAGTCAGCGGTTCTAATTGCCGCCTGTGATTAAGTGCAATTCTACAGATTTGTACTTTGAATGCCCTAATCCTTAAAAATCACGTACGACTTGTAAAAGGTATCGGATGGCGGATTTCTGTCGCCAGACTGGAATTCCATCATTTCAATCTGAATAAAACTCTAATTGTTGAATCTAGGATGTCTATGTATAGTCTGTTCCTGTCAGGAATTCAGAATTTTAGATTTTGGAATGCCCGTAAGGACGGAACTACATGCTACTGAATGATTCGAGATGTATTCTCATGTGTCAAGTATACCTGGTTTACTTAGAGTAAATTAATTTTCAGGAGTTTTCCCCTGCTTACGCTACTTTGATTCAATCGTGAAAAAAATAATAATCCCCAGGATTATTACATATTATCATTATTATTATAGTATCAGGAAATCACGATGTAGAATACCGTTTTGCCGGCTGTAAGTAATCAAAGATAAGTTGATGGAAAGTGAGACTGGACGTAGTAAAAATCTTTCAATTTAACCTAGAATACGCCAATGGTATTCAGAAATTGAACAAAAATAAGGGATTTAAGTTTGCATAGATTGAAGAAGTTTAAACGGAGTGATGAAACGGAATCATTTCCATAGTCCTCCTATAATGTATATGATAAACTCATTAGGGATGCAAAAGTAACGTATAAAACTTAATAAGAAGGTAATTCGAAGGATCGAGAAAAAGCTTCTCCGTTCTTTGGAATCATTATTAATGTAATAAATTGCCTTTTACGATAGTTAACCCAATATGTATTATACACAAAGCTACATAACTCGGGTAGCCACCCACTATTTCACACTGAGAGAAGCAACCCAGGACCATCCAAAACGGAAGGAATATTTGTGGGCCAGTCTACGCCAGGCATTAGAACATAGGAACTTATATAATCTCTATAAATCCATTACTGATAGACCAGAACAGGACCAGATGGAAGAAGTGAAAGAACAGGAACATGTAGTAATCGAAATAGAAGAAGTAAATAGAGGCAACCTGCTATATCCCCTAATTCCCACAGCTCCATCTGCAAGCTATATCTTTAGAAAACCACGTAGCAGGGCAAAATGAAGAAGACAGTTAAATTTGTAATTTGTTTTGTATTTTTATACGTATCCATGTTGTTTCAGCGAATCGTTTGTTTTCGTCCTGACTCACATAATTCCCTTTAACAAGAGGGTAATGTAATAAAAGTTTAGTACAGGTCATTTTCAATATTCATCTTTAAAGAATTGAAATTTCATGTAGAAATTAAAATAACATTCAGGGATTAACATATGTTAGCTGTTTATTATCAATAACTAATGTAGTAATGTAATATAAAACAACCTTTTCAAGGAGGTTGTAATGATACCATATCATATTGAGAAGTGAAAATTATATGTAAAGCTGTCAGGATCACTAACCAAACCAGGACGGCAAATGAATTGACTAGTTTTGCTGATCTAGGGTGAATTTTGATGTTAAACATCTGGAGAGGATTAGATAGCTGAATGTCCAGACCTGCTGTGATCTAATAAGTATCTTTCCAACATACGTTACATAATTAATTAATCAAAGTGTATCATATTTAAACGGGACGTAACGTTGTATCTAATAATTGAAATTGTAATTAAAAGTATTTTTGATTGTAGTTGGAATAATTAATAAAGAAGGAAATCATTCAGTAATATCTGGAAATATGTTTAAAAATCCCCACCAAAAACATTCTTAACTAGAGGCATCAAAAGAGGGAAACAATTAACTATCTTACAGCATATTGATTTAATCCCTCTTCCAAAGTTACTAGAAATATTATTGGTACAATCTAAAAGCAGGTTGGATAATTGGTTAACAATTCTGGGAAAAATGACGCATTATAAATAATAACAGAAATACCATATTATACTTTCAGTTATATTTTCTAACTTGAATTAGTCTCTTGAGAAATCATGTTGCACTTTGTTATTTGTAATTGATTTAACTTGATCGTTTATTCGTGTTTTTTCAGTAAGAATGGTGGTTTCCCTAAATCAGATTTTTTTTACATTCACAATAAAAGATTGTTCTTTTCAGTCTTTTATTCATGTTTTTTAATCAGGATTAACTAGATAATATCTTTTGAATTCAGAATATAAATTAGTCTTAATAGTATCAAAGTTAATTATAATACTCTCATATTCTTTTAACAAATTTAATTGTCATAATCATTGTTTTATTATTGTTATTTTAATTGTTGATTTCCTAAATATTTTATTGTTGTTGTTGAGTATGAGTTCCTCTGATTAATATTACCGTGTTAAGCTATAAGTATCCAGTGAATAAAAGAGTCAATTATATTTTTCCCGTTTGTTCTGTCTAATCAATGATTGAATCAAACTCCGACAACATTGTAAATGGATAATTTGATTAAGGCTACTTGAGCTTAAGGTTCCCAAATTGTGTGCCCTATTGAACCCAAAATAACTTCTGGATCCGGTCCATCAAGATCTGCGCCGAGTTCTTACAGGCCGGAATGATGTTCAAGTTCGTACGCAGCGAAGACCGAATTCCGTCCAAAACACCGAAGATCAGAACCACTAATGCGACCTTGTGGCCTGAGTATAGTGTGCGGAGCTCGACCAGAAGATCTTGATATTTAGTCCATTATGGCTCCTCTTTCACTCTGCAGAGAATTTGATGACATTATATAGTCTTGCTTAGTTTATCGAGGAGGACAACGTCAGACATATTTGCTTGTATAGACCTGATGTTCGCTCCTAGCATGTAAGGCAGCACCGTCTCTTGGTCTATTCTGTAAGAGTGATAATAATACAGCACCCGTAGGGCCGCAGTATGGCGATGGGTGTACGCCGAAGTCGCTTTTACCGAACATGCCGACAGCAGGTGGAAAACTAACAACTTTACAAGCTATACTCAGAACCACACTTCGATGCAGACCCTCTAGACTGAGAAGTCCCCTACCTCCCCGCTGACGTGAGAGATGAATGCGGGAAAATGACGACCTAGGATGTAAGTTGTGATGGATATGCAACATTTTCCGGGTGTCTTTCTCTAGTCTATGCAGCTGTTCGACCGTCCACTTCACCAATCCGAAAGAGTGGAGCATGACTGGAACGGCAAGCATATTTGTTGACTCAGGGGTGACTCTAGTTTCTCTTCCCAGCCTTTGAATTATATTCCTCGATACAACCCTATACATTCACTGTTATTTAATTCGTTTACTTTTTTGATACAGATCTAGCGCCGCGGAAGGCCCGCTACCAGCTCTTATCATTTTACACTGGTATTGATTAGAAATAATCGCTTTTGTCAAAATATTATCAGTTTTATTTTGAAGCAATAATATATGTACCTTGAGAAAATTTGCATGCCCGTTCCTTAGTATTGTCGACATTTCGAGCGCCTGCGTTTTCGATAGTGCCAACAGGGATGTCGATTACTGAGACCTTCAACGTAAGATTGTTGTAATGTTGCTCGGTATTATCTAGCTCCTATGAATATTCGCAGTCAGTGTGAAACTGACAAACTCGATTCAGATTAAAATCTATGATTTATTTTCTTGTTACTCATCTACTACAAGCAATCGTTTTATAAGTCGTTGGAATAAAATTCAACGATATGTTCATATTACACCTTAGCTCTGTCGAAATATGAGCAGAAAAGAATCCTGTGAATTACCTCCTAGTATGACTTTTCTTGTACATATTATAGAGATTCATTTTTAACATTTGCTCTTTGCGGCATCTAAAAAGCATGTAAATATATATAGTGTAACAGTGAGCCGAGCGTTATATTTCATAATAAATCTGAAATTATTCCAGATTTAAATTCGCCAGGCGAGTGAATAGGTTTGAAATTCTATATCATCGCTGGACCTCGTACTTGTAACAGTAGGCTGGGTATTATTTCAGGTAGCGTTAATACCTCATCGACGTGTTCTATGAATTCAGAGAATTGTTTGTTGGAACCTGTTCGGGTATCGAAGATCCATGTACCATCAAGGCTCTTTAAAGCTGCCACCACTAGGTGTATATTTCAGCCCACCTAGAAGCTGTTTTTGACTACGATGCCGCGATCCCTTCAATTACTTACAATTATATCTTTATATCTATCTATTCAAGCGTAAATTCCGAAGATCGTATTCGCTGTCAGGTGATAGGGAATTATCAGTTAAGCTCGTTATTCAAATTAAATGATGAATATATATTGAATAAAAGTTGACAAAATTTGATACATTACAACACAACAAACGATTACAAAAGTGGTTCAAAATCTTGAAATGGAAATGATATGAATTTAAAAATGTCTAATTCAGGTTCACCCCAAGAGGGAACCTGGGAGACCGTTAGTTCTACCCCTTTCGCCAGAGAGCGAGTTCCTGCTCAGGATCTCTTGAGAGATTGAATCAATGAAAGCTGATCAGCACACCCGGAACAGTGATCGATCTCGAGCTCGATCACACCGATGATTGACAGAAGAATTGAAGAAGGATTCCTCTCTTTCTGAGTAACCTGGGGTATGCCTAAGGACTATGAGCCAATTCAAATGCTCCAAACTACCCCTACGCAAGCTACCTACAGCTCCGGGTTTCTTACTTTTACAATACTACAAGCAAAATTTAACGTAGGTTAAATTTAGATAATTTTTTGTTGACTTATTTGAACACAATTTGATAAATTAATTTATTCTATATAAATTTCTAGAATTCAATTTTGTTACGATCTTGATAAACAGGATATTAATCGATCTCAAAAAAAATATCTTATAATAAAAATTAACCGGGATTAAAATTATACATGACATGACTGGAAAAATACTTTATTACTTTATAGAGACAAGATCTCAACAACAATAGAAAAAAAATTAAAATATCTTAATTATTTTGAGTATGGAATCTAAATGAAATATATGACTTGAATTAATGCAATAATGGAGCATCCCTGTGGACATAAAGCTGGCTTGACCTACCGAACAAGTGGGTGGTGAAGAACTATGTTGTTTCCTCAAAGTAATTAGTTTTCATGAAACCATTGAAGCGGAGGTCACCCCACGCGCAAAGCTTAGAAAATATGTTTAACTTAGAATACTGGGAGCAGGGCCCAACCATAAGCTATATACACAGACAATAGAAATCTAGCTACGCGAAAGAATCGTAAGTGACAGCTCGTCTCAAATCCACGTGGACTCCTTCTGACTCAGGGAAAAACAAGTGCCGTTGACCGCATACTTTGCTACGTTTGCTAAGCATGGAGTCAATGCAACAAGAAATGGGGCTTCAGATTACAGTCTATCATATCGTATGTTTATTTCTAGATATTACAATTCATAAAACTTTCAATTTGAATTGGATTAAATTATTTAAAGGACCCCAAAAAATGATAATCCGTCGGATTATTACATCACCCCCTTCATCTAAGAAAGAGTCCGGTTCTGAAAGAGCCCACTCCTCTCTCCGCCTCTGGTTTATTGTTTTGAAACCCTTCAGATCATATCCGCCTACCTAGATATGCGCAGGTATCTTTATCGGAGCGCGCTTCAGCAGCGGGGAGTGGGTCGGTCCAATGGATAGGATATGGCGGACCCTCTGATGTCGATGGAGCTGCTTCAGAAACTAGCTGGAAGGATCCGGCAGGTGGAACAGGGACGGACGGAGTAACCTCATTGCTCGGTTGGTGGTGATGACGATATATGATGAAGGCTGTGAGGGCGTTTTCTACACAAGCCAGCAGTGATAACCAATATCCAATCAATGATCGGTGGCTCATCCATTCAAACCGACTCCATAAGTACTTAGTCGGACGTTGCGAAAATTCCCGGCAACTCATTCCTTGTCGCCGGCACTAGTCCATTCCATCAAACAAGTTGGCTTCTCCGCTTCATGTCTTCTGGCGCCTACACGGTTTCCATATCTTTTTGTACTAATTCTACTATCGCTGCTTGTCTCCTTTGTCTATGTTCCATCCGGACAGTACGCCACTGGAATTCCTGTTGACTGATTTCGGAGGAATACTTCCTGTTCCGGCGGATTCAATCGCATACACCATTGATAATAGCTATTCAATCTTGACCTAGCGTCCATGTCGTCGTCCATTCCATATGACAACCAAAAAAAAAATTTTGGTTGGCGACCACTTGCAGTGTTCAATGACAAGGGACTACTCCATAAATGTTCAGAAATGAGTCCCCGAAAAATAAAAATAGAAACTCAAAAAGTTATGCACCCATAACAGAAAAAAAAATTGAGTCCACAAAAATAAAACTCTATCCCAAAATTCGGATAGTACCACTTATCGATCAATCCATAATACCTTAATGGTAATCAACTCCAGAACTTCACGATAAAATCGCTACACATTTGCCATATCAACAAAAAAACTACTCTCGCGAATAATCGTTCTATCACTGCAATAAAAATTCAAACGACCATACAAGGCCACATCATAAGACACATTGAATCAGATTATCGTCTCGTTGAGACACAAATAGACACACATCAGAGTAACCTCTGGAGCAATTCGAAACTCGGTGCTCGAGGACAATGTCTTAACTCAAAATCGTAACTTCCATCTGGCATCTCGCATCCTGGGGGTGGAACGTGTCTCTCGTTCTGGACTGACATCCGCTTGTCCTTACTTACTTATCCGGCATCTTTCTGCATTCGTGACTAGAGGGTGAGAGGTCTTGTTCACTGAATTTACTAAACTTATGGCTCGGGGCTCTTCTTTTTCAACAACAATAAAATTGGAACGGAACGCGGTGACCTGAAGAGTCAGAGGTTGCGAATTCACTCACTCTACTTTCGTCCGGACTTATTTCTCGTCCTTCTCCAGTGACACAACTGGCCCAACAGTCCAACCTGGACTTTCTCTGCAAAAACAAAAACTTTTCTGGCCTCCCTAGCCTAACCATTTCCAGTTTACCTTCTTTCCACTAGGAATCTCATGCCAGACTCTTACTAGTGTAAAAGGCCTCTCTGTCCTAACTGGACACTCTTGTGCTGACACAGCCTTCTTGTGTATGACCTTCACTGACCTCAGGTATTGCGGACCTTTCTCAACAGCATCGGACGCATATTACGATTCAACCCCAATACATCCCTTAAGATTTATGCTCTAGAACAAGTTTTGAGATGCTGGTTAGAGATCTTCCCCAACAGCCGGCTGTCGCCAGGATTCGCGTTGTTCGAAGTATGGGACATCTCGATATCGATACGCTTAGGCAATTCGGAGCCTATCCTTGCTTTTTGATCACCAGAAAAAATCTACACATTGACCCGCATCATACCCAATGTTCTTAGCACTCGATGCTTACCCTGACACTCCGAAACATTTCTCGTGTGCAAGAATGAGATCTCGATGAAGTGCGCGAACAACTCTAACACCAACATTCGCACACCATCCACACCTGGAATAAGGAATCATTGCACTGGACCACCCCAGAACAGGAATATGCATTTCCCTAAGTTCCCTTTTCATCTCTATCAGAAACTGAGACAGCCCAATACAATGACCTCATTCCCACTACAGGGTACAACTACCCTTCCAACGTGGACAATAGGGATATCCGGTCACTATTTTAACTAGAGACAGCATACACCCATTGGCCCAGTCGCTCCTTTTTGGGGAGCTCTTACCCCTCAGCCATGGATTCGGCTCCCATCCAATTCTACTATCAGTTGCCTGGGAATGGTAAGGGGGTGGGTTCTACGATCTTACATACCACTTTCTCTATTCGGTTAGTCATTATTTGCTAATATCTTGCGTAATATGTGACTATTAATCTCTTGAAGACTAGATAAGCTTGAACATTTACTGATTCGCCGACATAAACAAAACTATACTTATACAGATTGAACATTTAAAATTCTTTGACTGATTGCCCACTGTACAGGCGAGCAAATGCTTACTAACATCTCAATTTAATCTGAATTCTCATGATTCCATTTGAATTATCACTAGTAGGTGAACACAACGTCAATCCATTGATTGCAATACACACAAAAAAACTCCTTTCGAATACCTCGGGCCTTTCCCTTACTTACTCACACTAACCTTTTCAACATTAAATCATGAACGCCTATATTCTGCTTTATTTGAGATTCTAATGAAATGAAAACAAAAAAAATAATAGCGGCACACACCATCTTAATCTCAACAGCCTGACAGTTCATTGACTTCATTTAATTTCATGGCGCGCTAAGCCACCAGACCTGAATCTAATTGAAACATCCTGGATTTCAATTTAGAGGGACCCCACGTAACTTCATCAACAAGGAACAAACTCTTTCCGCAAAACGCGAAAGACGCGAACAAGTCCAGCGCTGCTTCAGTCCTACGGAACGTACCCCTTGTTGCACAAATCCTACCTTTAATTTCGCTACACAAACTGAGTTCTAACTATGAGCCAATTCAAATGCTTCAAACTACCCCTACGCAGGCTACCTACAGCTCCGGGTTTCTTACTTTTACAATACTACAAGCAAAATTTAACGTAGGTTGAATTCAGATAATTTCTTTGTTGACTTATTTGAACACAATTTGAGAAATTAAATTATTCTATATAAATTTCTTGAATTCAATTTTGTTACGATCTTGATAAACAGGATAATAATTGATCTCAAAAAAATATGATCTTATAACAAAAATTAACCTGGATTAAAATTATACATGACATGACTGGAAAACTACTTTATTACTTTATAGAGACATAATCTCAACAACAATGAAAATAAATTCAAAACATCTTAATTATTTTGAGTATGGAATCTAAATAAAATATATGACTTGAATTAATGCAACAATGGAGCATCCCTGTGGACATAAAGCTGGCTCGACTTACCGAACAAGTAGGTGAAGAGAACTATATTTTTCCTCAAAGTAATTAGTTTTTATGAAACCATTTATGCGGAGGCCACCCCACGCGCAAAGCTTAGAAAATATGTTTAACTTAGAATACCGGCAGCATGGCCCACCCATAAGCTATAAGCACAGTCAATAGAAATCTAGCTATGCGAAAGAATCGTAAATGACAGCTCGTCTCAAATCCACGTGGACTCCTCCTGACTCAAGAAAAACAATTACCGTTGACCGCATACTTTGCTACGTTTGCTAAGTATGGAGTCAAAGCTACAGGAAAGAGGGCTTCAGATTACAGTCGCCTATAGACATATCTATCATATCGTATGTTTATTTCTAGATATAATAATTCATAAAACTTTCAATTTGAGTTAAATCAAATTATTTAAAGGCCCCCAAAAAGTAATAATCCGTCGTATTATTACAATAGCGATGTTTCAAACTTAATTGAAGACATCTGCAGCATAGTTTTCCACCTTGCTCGAAATCTGCACAGGTGCTTATCTCTGCCTTATGAAACGATATAGAATTAAATTTTGATTTATTTTGAAATATTTACGGTATGTGTTCGTTTCAAATTTCTGTCTGATAAAATATTTGTTATTCGCTCGATTCAAATTTCACAAAACGAGTCTACCTTCTTATGTACTACATGCAATCGGTCCAAGAGCCGCTAGAATCAAATTCATATTACACCCGACGTATATAATATATACATAAAAAGAACCTGTAAATCACTAGCGCTGTTTAGAATCTAATTAGACACCTGTAGCAAGTGTTCGAGTGTAATATAACTAGTGACACGTGACCCAAGAGCGGCCTGACTTCTCAAGGTGACCAGCAGTTGATAAGTCAGTCACGTGCCTCTAAGCCCAAGCCAGTAACCTAATAATACTATCTGGTCTGTCTGCCCAAAGCGACTCCCCACCTACTTGTTGAAAATATGGTCCATATGTAAATATTTAAACATTTTTTTTTGTAATATTTGAACAATTTTTTTTAAGTATGTGTGGCGACTGTTCAGCCAGACAGTGAGATGTCGGTAAGCATTATTACTGCATTACCGGTCAAGATGTTGAGAGGTGAGTGTTTTACCGGCCAAGAGATCGCTGTGCTACCGGCCGAGAGGTCACTGTATTACGAGTTGAGGTCACTGAGTCACCGGCCGAAAAGGTCCTTGTATAGGTGGAGAGAACTCTGAATTACAGGTTGAGGTTCACTAGAGCGTAAGAGGTTCGAAGCGTTGCTAGAGGTCACTGTTCGAGGTTCAAGATGCAGGGATTTGTATTAGGCAGCTTGTATACAAGGTCGTAGAGAGCGCTGACGCTCGAAACATTCACGGTAAGCAGCCTGTAAGCAGGTCGTTGTCGCGCTTGAAATGTGAGTTTACTGTTCAGAACACTGATTTACAGGTGCCATTGAGAGCAGCCTGACATGGAGAGATTTACAGGTATCGTTTGAGAGCAGCCTGTTTACATGTACCTTTGACATATTAAATAATGCGACTCTAGTTCAAAACTCTCGCACACCCAGTCAACTACGGCTCAACCGCCCAGCTATGGAGGACTTTAAAACAATTAATTTTGATGTAGTATATATAGATATTGCAGCGAGCTTATCTGATAAAATTTGAAGAAAATTCAGCGCAGAGATTCGAACCTGCAGATATCAAATAAACGACTTCCGGTATCCAGTGCTTCAGACAGCTGAGTCAATTTGACAACGGCAACTTCTACTTTCATTTGTGTAGTTATGCATCAGAGTACGCTGTAGAGTGAGAAATTCGAAACGTGTGTAGATGGAATGTGAAGTTATAGATTCAAAAAATAGATAGCATTTGAAGGTTCCTACGAGAGGTTTCAGCCTGTATACAAGAAATTTCTCTAATAGGTTTAAATTACGTCATATCCTACTGGTGTGAACATAATTCTATTATATGACTGTAAACGCTGGAGAGAGATAAGCGTGCTCGAGTGGTAAGGGATAACAATCACGCTAAATCACCTTAAAAAAAACAATGAAAATATATTATTTAAATTAAACATGCATAATGGTAGCCATTATATGAGGTTCAAGGTGATCAATCAATGAACTGTTAATGAATCAAAATAGAGTGGTGTAGTTATTAAACTACAAACGAGACCGAAAATGTGGTTAAATGAATGTCTCTCTCAGTTGCACCAGAATTAATGATTTCTAAACCATGCTCATTGAAATTGAATCAGAACTTTGGAATTCGAAGGATAGAATGCTCCTAATAATGAAACATATAAACAAGGTAAACGGATTTCATAGTCACCTCGACGACACATGTTTGACGCGTGCTTCAACATTCAGGCACGTGATTCAACGTTTAAATACGTGCTTCAAAATTCAGATACGTGATTCAATATTCAGACAAGTGTTTCAACTTTCAGACACTTGTTTCGACACGTGTTTCAATATTGAGACACGTATTTACATATGTACTTCAACATTCAGACACGTGTTTCAACATTCAGACACGAGTTGCAACATTTATACACGTGCTTTTGATAGATCTGGTTTTAAATTGAGTCACGTGCTACGACATTCAGTAACTTCCTTCGACATGTATAAAATGTGATTCACCACGTGCTCCCCGACATATACACTTTAACATCAACGCCTAGTATAAGAACAAATGTTTATTAATATACGTTTTAGTTTGATTTTGATTAACCGTTAGGCACAATAAAATATGTTGAACAAAAAGACTATTCACACGCTATAATAATCAATCACAATTGAATATCTTTATAAATGATTAACACTATTTTTTTCTTCGCGGACAGACGGACACAAATTTTTCAAAGTTTTAGTTGATTTTGAGGAGGGTCCTCTTCATACGTTAATGCGTTTATATTTTATTCAGCGATTTCAAGCGGCAAAAGTTATTTTCATGAAAAACATGCAGAGAGACGGTCATGCAAAAATCATTATGATAAGCTCATCCTCCTTAATTTTTATTTTCGTGAAAACGCGGGAAGTAAGTCTTTTTAGATATTCATTCAATTTGAATCGTTTTCATTTCCAAATCAAACACACAAGCAGATGAACACCTGGAAACTCGTGATAATTAAATAGATTTCAATGATTTTACAGAGTTCAATTTCGTTGACGGATACATGGAAAGTATTTCTTTTTGAATATTTAATCAATTTCAAGGGATTTATTTTCATGGAAACATGTAAGCAAACGGACGACATGCAGTTTTTTATTATAAGTGTTTTACAAACTTCAAGTTCGTTTCCCAACCACCCAAGAGGTAGAACTTATGGCACGTTGATTTTCTAATTAAAGTGGAAAGCGTCCCCAGAGGCCTACAAACCACTAGCAATCGATAAAAAATGATTATGTGAACATATTTTCTAATAATCTCAACGGCTACAAGTGTAGCTAGACTGCCGCTGTGGTTATTGTTTTCTCACCAGCTTATCGATGAGGATGGCTAGACGATCACCAACCTCAATATTAATTAGGGTGGATCATTAATTTGCCAAAGTCTCAATGAATACATAATCATTTCATTAACCAATCGATATTGAAAAATCAAGTGAAATCATCCTTTATAGAAACAGTTTTCAACAGTTATATAATTATTATTCTAGTAAAATAATGTGAAATGTACTTATACTTGAACATAACTAAGACATTGATCGGGAGTCCGTAAACACGTAAATCTTGTTTATATTTTAACATAAATGAAATGCTAATGAGATGCCATAGTATTCAGGATAGCATAATGGCCTACTGGTAGGGTATTAAATAACGCTTATCCTCGTGCGAACTCAAAGATATTTCATCCTGACTCATTGAAATCACTCAATGTTTCTCAGCTTTAATTAAATGTTGCGTAGCCGGTACATGTTTCCACTCTTCGAGGCACTCAATATAGTCATCAAAATTAATCTTGGTTTTTACTACAGAATATTTCACACCCTTAGCCTTTTTTGTTACTCCGTAGTTCCTCATTATTTCCACAATTTCGGATTCATCTCTTTTCAGATCTTGTGGCTTCCTTCTGACATTATCCTCAGTAGTCAATACTTTTATGCAAGACAATATTCCCTGATTGTGAAGTTTATATCGAACGGCTTTTTATATCATTGCGTTTGTGGTAGATAACGAACAGGCTAATAATTTGAATTTTGAATCGAGGAATATCTTCGAGCGTCATTAGACTTGTGACGCATATAGTAGATTAGATAAGTTTATTACAAATTTACAGAATCGAATTGGTGAATTACTTCATTTTCTACCAGCGGGAAGAATATTCGCTATACCATTATATTTATTGAAGTATGACTTTTAAAACGATTGGATGTATTAGATGAGGAAAGCGACAATAAATTGCAGATTCCAATATGAATCGAGTTTATCAGTTTCACACTGACAGCAAATATTTACAGGAGCTAGGTAAGACCTGGTGATATCACTAATAATTTACGTTCAAGGTCGTTACCGATAGTGAGGGAAAATATATATGGACTAAAAATTTTAAAGATTCAACCAATAATCGACAACCCCGCTGCCACTATCCATAAAGAGAAAACGAAGGCGCTCGAAACCTTGACGTCACCAAGGAACCAGCCTGTAAATTTGTCTAAAGTAGATATATTATTGCTTTAAAATAAAACCAAGAATCTGATGACAAAAGCGGATATTTTTGATCAATATCAGTTCAAAATAATAAGAGCTGACTGCGGGCAGGCGCTAGGTCCGCATCAAAATTGTGAATGAATTGAATAACAGTGAACCGGGTTATATCGACAAATAATTCGAAATTTCGGGAAAGAAACGAAACTCACCCTCGAAACGAAACGCTGTGCGTCAGTGAACGGATCACTCTGTCCCTGAGGATCAGTAGTGGTATGTTGCCCCAACTAGCTCAAAATGAATTATTTATTCTCAGGGCTCGTAGTGAAACGTGTCCTGTGATTCTAGACTTATGAATTACCCTGAGCGCCAACTGCTTGAGAAAAAAAAAAAAAAGAATTCACAGTCAAGAATCCAGGCACTACGAGGTGGATAAAAGCTGATGGATATTCAGAAAAATAAGACAAAGTCCAACTCAACAATTTGGTTTTATTCCAATAGGAATTTAGATAACAATTGAAATCAGATACAATTTTTATATTGAACAAAATGATTGGTGTAATGTAAATCAAAATTAAAATATGAATTATATGAAAGAATTCAATTATAACAACAAGAAACTTTTAGTTTCAACTGCAACTACAATGAAATTATTGAAATATAAATTTAGTTATGAACTTTGAGTTCACTTACATTAAATTCCAGAAGTTAACAATTAAAAAATTAGAGGTGAACCTTTGAGTTCGATTACTACAAAGAAATTTAGTGAAACACAAGTTTAGTTGGATAACAAGAATCAGAGAAATGGAAACATGGTCATTCAACTAAAAAAATGTTACCGTCCTTGGAACTTGAAGGAGCTGGAAGTCGGCTCTGACAGGAAATTTCCTAAACCGTCACGGGCAAAAGGACAGAGGCACCTCAATCGTTCAGACCCTGTAATTAGAAAAGAACGAACAGTACCTTGGCCTAAGCTCGAGGGACTGATAACACAATCAATAGGAATAACCATACTATTCCACAACTGATTGTGTTATCTCCCAAACGGTATAAACACTATACAGGGTGAGTCAGTTTTTTGTAGACAAACTGCAACAGGAGATAGAACAAGTGTTTTCAAGAAGGAAAGTTCCTATAAACATATGTCGTAGAAGGCTTCGTTTTCGAGATACAGGGTGTTGAAATTGAAAAAAAAATTTCGTTTTTTGCGAATATCTCCGAAACCGTTTATCGTACAAAAGGCAGCTTTTGTAAGCATACTCTACTCATAGTGAGCTATGTTCTGTGCGATGAAAAAAAATTGTTTACTCTTAATTGGTGAAGATTTTGAAGGGGTAGTGAGTGTTTTTCTCCCCAACTTCTACGCCATTGGAAAAAGTACGGTTTTGAGACAACCATTTGAACCGCCAATGTTTTCTACACAAAAAAGGGACTCCTGGTCATAAGCTTTCAAGTTGACCGTTTTCGAGAAAAATCAACTTTTATGTTGAAAAACATGGTCAATTCTTACTAATTAAACAAAATTTATCCAAACGTTAGAACAAGTAACAAAACCAAAAGATTGACCATGTTTTTCAACATAAAAATTGATTTTTCTCGAAAATGGTCTACTTTAGAGCTTATGACCAAGAGTACCTTTTTTGTGCAAAAAACATTGGCGGTCCAAACGGTTGTCTCAAAACCGTACTTTTTTCAGTGGCGTAGAAGTTGGGGAGAAAAACACCCACTACCCCTTCAAAATCTTCACCAATTATGACTAAAAAATAATTTTTTACCGCACAGAACATAGCTCACTATGATTAGAAAATGCTCACAAAAGCTGTTTTCTGTACGATAAAGGGTTCCGGAGATATTCGCAAAGAACGAATTTTTTTTTCAACTTCAACCCTGTATCTCGAAAACGAAGCCTTCTGCGACATATGTTTATAGGAATTTTTCTCCTCAAAAACATTTGTTTTATCTCCTGTTGAAGTTTGTCTACAAAAAACTGACTCAACTGATTGCAACAAAATACCCAATGATGTAAAAGACTAGCTCAGAATTATGCTAACTAACCAAGAGATTCGCCATGAAATGTAAAGGTTCGTCAAGAATTATTTCCGTTGAAAATCGTTACATTCAGAGACTGTAAATTTCCCAAATATGTGGAAGATATCGAATTATCTAATTGGTTCCTGATTTAACAATTCTCAACGGTAGATTGATTATTATCAAAAAAAAAAAAGGACAGTTGACTTACCTTGTACAATTTCACAAAACAAATGAATTCTATATCCTGTTTAGCTACCTCGCTTTCGCGAATCGCGCCAATCGACATCGAGAAATACTAATTTCAATAATCAATTTCCTATTGAATGGTAGATGCCTCTGGTAATTCATACGAGATAGGTTAGTCTACAACCCGTACAGAAATCGTTATTCTGACCATTACAACGTTCTTCATATAAGTAACGTTATAAGCGTTACATCCTTGAATGTCGTTAATCTATGACAAGTGTCTGGCATTTTGAAAAGTGACTGACAAGTGTTTGATACCCCAACTCCGAATATATGTTATTTGTCATGTAGTGGAGTAAATTTGGCAAATGGTTGGCGAAAATTTTTTTTGCATAGCAACCCGGTGGAAAAGTTTTTTTAGGGTACCAACAACAACCTCCTGAAATTTTTATTTCCCAAAGTGGGTGCAACCCTTTTTTTTTGCCAAAAAGGTTTTTTTTTTTGCCAAAAAGTTTTTTTTTTACATTTTTAAGGGTATCTCTGGTTGTATTGAGAATTAAGAAACCAAAGTAGTACCCTTTTATTGTCAATGTCCAAGGAACTTCCAGTCCAAATTTCAAGTTGATCCGACCTCCCCCCCTCCACGTAATAGATATATATATATTGTTATGATTTCATTTCCTAAACAATAAAATGATAAAATTAGAACTTACCGAATATTGAAAATCAGAAAAGATTAATAAAAAGATATTATATGGAATTAAAAACAATGTTAAAAGTTAAATAACAGTTAGTATAATATAATGAACAATGTAAAACATAATAAACAACAATGTAATTAGAATAAAAGTGTAAAACAAGAACTTCAGTGAATAAACGTACAGTGTTACGAAGACAGAAATCATAATTAAAATGATTACAAACACTATCATGAGATAGCACAAACTATTGAAAAATGTTATAGATATAAGTTAGGATTCGTAAATTTGAGTTATATAATGTTAAAGAAATGTTATTGATATGTTATATTATGTATTAGTTTTTAATGATGGCAACTATCAAATTTATAATAATTATAGGAATAATCATATTAATAATAACCTAATCATCGTATATTATCTTATACCAAAGTGTGTGGAAAAATGTAGGCAATATGAATTTAAAAAGAAGAAATCATCATCATTTAAAATAAGTTGAAAATCTCCAATAATTAAAAATTTAAAGAATACTAAATTCTGATTGGTAAAACAATGGTAACAATGTAATAGTTCAACAATCAACAAAGCATTCTTGATAGGTAAACTAAGCACCTCATTGGTTATTTTTGAAAATACTTGGCGTCCTTTTTGAAGGCCTATAAAAGGCATCTGAAGACAAGCCAAGTCAGTTAGTCATCAACATCTAAAGAGTCAAGATACTCAAGCTACTCAAAAGATTTCCATAACCTTAGATTATTGGATAAGCATCGGTGAACCCAAGTGTTCCAGTAGCTTCGTGAGGTTGAAAGTAACCGAAGCAAATAAGTAATTTATACAAATCAAGTAGTATTCCCAGTCTTCGAACAAAGTTTTTGAAAGTTATTATAACCATAATTCACAAGTAGCATCGTATAAAAGTTAGTCTTCGACAACGTTCCAATACATCATTTAAGGTTTCATATCTTTTGAAAAAGAATAAGACAAGTTAACAATTATCAACAGTTCCTGATTTCTAAAGAAGTAACTACATTGTTTACCTGTGATTTGTGTATATCAAAGAAATTGTGTACCTACGGTTAAAGTGAATTATCAAATTAATAAGATCAAGCCAAGTGAACATTGCCTACATTTTTAAAAACATATTCTTGGATGTAAACTAAACGTAAGTTTATTTGTTATTTCTCCGTTGTATTATTATCTGTCTGTAAATCTGAAAGAAAGATTGTAGATTATAACTTTGTAAACAAAGATAAATAGTAAATAATTGTGAGGTTAGATCTATTTAATAATAATAATAATAATAATAATAATAATAATAATATAACTTTATTGAGAGAATAGAAATACTCGAATGGGAGGCGAAGATCTAGCATAAGCTACTCAACTTGACCCCCCAGACGAGCAAAATAATAGATACAAATTCTAAACCTAGGCCTAAATTAAATTAATACAAACAAAAAAGAAAAAGACGATCCAGAATGATGACGAGAAATGAGAACACACTCTCAGCCCTCCGAAAAAATTCTGTCTCTAAGCATCAAACGAAAACGAAAGCTCTTCACTGATAAGTTTTCCTGCTGTAAACAGTACTTATTAAATATTACCGGCGCATTGTAGGAAAAAGATCTACGAAACATGGAAGAACGAAATCTAGGCAAGGAAAGTGTATTTACATGTCTCAAATGAAGATCATGCACATCCTGTCTAAAAGTAAGCTTCTGCCTCAAGTAAAGTGGTGACGAGGTAGACAACAATTTACAAACAAACATTGAGAAGTGGTAACTGTATAACTGGTCAACCCTAAGCCATCTGAGCTCCTTTATCTTATGTGAGATGTGGTCAAACTTTGCAAAACCAAAAACAAATCGAGCACATGAATTAACAATCTTCTGCAAACGATACTTGCAAAGTTTATCCAAACAGGGGAAATATACCACATTGCAATAATGAAGTAGTGGAATCACTAAACACTCACAAAGTTTTTTTCGCATTTTGAAGTTAATAATATGGTAGTTTGAGTACATCAATTTGAGTGCAAGATAGGCTTTTTTCACAACATATGAGACATGCTCTCTAAATCTCAAGTTAGTGTCAAAAATAACGCCTAAATTTCTCCCAGTCTCTACGTACTTAATAAGCTCACCGTCTATCATCAACTTAAAGTTCAGCAGGATATGAGTCCTGCGGTTCCTTGGACAAAATACCATATACATGCACTTTTTTAGATTCAATTTAAGATTGTTTTCACGCGCATAAACAGAAATAGAAGCCAAGTCACGATTTAAAGCAGCAGCAGCTTGTATGACGTCCCCAGGTAAAAAGACAGACCGAATCTGAGTGTCATCCGCAAACATCTGCATCTTAGACTGGCGAATACTCTCAAACATATCGGTCGTATAAATCAGAAACAATAAGGGACCAAGCACAGAACCCTGGGGAACCCCAGAGGTAATATAACGAACCGAGGACCTTTCACCCCTGCATTCAACAACCTGTGTCCTCTCACAAAGATAAGACATAAAAAAATTACAAACTGTATCGCTGAAACCATAAAACCTCAACTTGGCTACTAGAAGGGAGTGGTCCAGCGTATCGAAGGCTTTTGAGAAATCTAATAATACCAATGCAGATGCATGTCCTTGGTCTATACTTCTCACAATATCATCCACAATATTAGCCAAGACTGTTACCGTACTGTGGCCCTTTCTAAAACCAGATTGCAGATCCGAAACAATTCCCACTTCAGTAATATATGTGTGAATCTGTCTGTATAGAATCTTTTCCAGGACTTTACCACATAATGGTATAATGCTTATTGGTCTTAAATCGGAATATGACTCAGGATCAGTGACTTTAGGCAAGGGCTTCACAATGGAAAGTTTCCATAAGGTCGGGAAGAATCCTATCTCCAGACAGCAATTAATTATATGTGTCAAATGTAAGCAAATAGTGGGCAAACATAGTTTCAACATCTTGGAATTTATCCCATCGCTACCATAGACTTCCGAACCCATCCCTTGAACAACAGATCTAACCTCATCTGGCGTCGTAAGAACAAAATTGAAAGAATGTTGGGCATCATATTTTCTACCTTTCAAGCTATTAACCATGTTGGGACAGTTATCTGGAGGGCAAAACACAGAACAAAAGTAATTATTAATTTCCTCAGGATGACTTAAGCTAGCCGGTATGTCTGCTGTACGAGTATATTTAATCTTGAGGTTACCCAAAGCTCTCCATAGCTGTTTAGAATCTTTCTCCCCATCAAGGTGGTTCAAGTAGGCAATTTTTTCTCTTCTAATTGCTCCCAATGTGAAGTTACGTAACTGCTTATAGAAAATCCAGTCCTTTATTTGTTTAGTAGCTCTATATTTGCTCTGAGCTCTATCTCTCAACTTCATCATTTGCTTAATGGTATCCGTTATCCAAGGAGCATGCGGCTTTGTGATAAGAGCAGATTTAAATGGAGCATGCTTATCAAAAAGCGTTAGTAAATTATAATTGAATCGTTCCACTTTACGATCAATGTCTGTCTCATAAAAAATGGCATCCCAGTCCGCAAGACATAAATCGGACAGAAAGTCGCTAAGGCTAAAGCGCCTAAAATCCCGATAGTAGACAACCTTAGGCTTTATACGAGGCAATTCACATCTGACTCTGAGAAACACCAGCCTGTGATCCGATATAAGATCTGCGTTTAATGTACCAGACTCTGTAATAGAGATCTTCTCCGAAACATACATTACATCAATCAATTTTTCTGTTGTTGGCGTAATGCGCGTGGGTTCTGAAATTATTTGACTAAGACCATAGGAAACCATGCATTGACTAAGTGGGTTATTCAAAAAGTGATCAATGTTTACGTCACCCGTCACAATAATATCATCAAACTGAGGTGAAACGAAAGACATAATACTATCCATGTGCTCAATAAACGAACAAGTTGAAGTTTTGGGAGCCTTGTATATAACACCTAGCAAAACAGTAAGCTTTCCAACCGAAACCTTGAGCCACAAATCCTCTACACCCTCTGTAGTCAAAAAGTCATTAAAAACTACTGACGCATTCAATCCATGTTTAACGTAACAACCCAAGCCACCTCCCCGCCCCAGACGGTCTTTTCTAAAAAATCTGTAACCTGGTATACCTACCACATTCGTCGGTATAGACTCGTTCAACCATGTTTCCGACACGCTTATGATACTAAAATCTCCACTTGCAACTAAATTGACAAAACTATCAAAGCCAGTGAAGAGCGATCTAACATTAAGATGGCAGACAGATAAAAATAATTGGGCAGCATTAACCATAATTAGTTCTCTCCTTTAATCGTTCAATTGCAAGGCAATAACATCGACAGGCTGAATCAAACACAGTATGATCCGTAGGTATGTCAGTTCTAAATTTTTCGTTATGAGACTTACAATTAATACAACATTTGGCTTGGGAATTGCAATCCTTCCTATGGTGATCTCCAGCACACACTGGACAAACTATATTTCCTCGACAGTTTGATTGAGTATGGCCATACATCGAACACTTGTAACAACGGACCACTGACAGATGCACCTTAGCAACACATCTCCCGCAGCCTACATAGAGGAAACCACGCGATTTAATCATATTAAAGATCTGAGGACTAGTCTCCAGAATAACATTGACGCCACTCCGAGCTCGTAGTTTAGATACAACCCTGATATCATCCACCCCACAATTTAAATCATTCCTTTCAATAATGTCAGACAAAATTTGTTCACCATCCGCAACCTCAGTTTCCACCTCATAAAGTATTAATCTAGGAGAAAGTTTCTTTGGTACGCTAAAAGTACAACCACGTAAACCATCATTTTGCAATAACACATCCTTCAGTTTCTGTAACGAGGCATCCCCATCACAATTCACAAGAATGCCATCCTTAATTCGCCTTGTACCAACAACTTTAACATCACGGGACGATGAAACGTTTGACTTAACCTGTCTTTCTACTTGATCATTAGAAACCGAACTATTCACTGACTTCACAAGCAGAACTGATCGATCCTTATTTGCGGCAAACATACTCTTTGTGACCTGACTGTATGTAGGAGCAACAGGCGGTGACTCATTATCGACAGGCATCTTATCAGACTTCGAAAAAGATATCTCCATATGATGAATTTTTTCCCTCTGCAAATCGCTGGAATATTTCACTTCCTCATACAAAGAATTTAACAAAAACATTTCCCGTTTCAAACATTCATTTTCTTTACGAACTAGACGAAGTTCCACTGAAATATCGGGTATATCATTAGGTATGCACTGCTTACACAGCCAATTGTGCTTGTTTAACATGACAATGGTAGAAATCTTATCATAGCAATTGTTATGTAAAACGGCGCTGCAAGTGTTATTACAGCACTCGACACAATCGCCTGGAATGACGAGGTCGTAGCAAAATGTACACTTTACAGCCTCTGTGCCACTCTTGTTTAATGAGTCTTCACAGTTCTCAGTTTGACTAATTGAAACACTATCCACCGGAGAACATCTATCACATAGCCAAGAAGAAATTTCATAATCGCTAGTCATCTGATGATATACAGATACAGGAATCTTGACACAATCAAGATGAAAAGAATTCTGACACGTAACACAACTAATTGTATCGTCATAGCGATCCACTTTACGCTCGCATTTACCGCAAGTCAAACCGCGTGCCTTGTTCGGCATCACGACCTCAACTATTTGAACATAAAATTGTTAAATTTAATACCCGAGATAGAGTCATAGAAATTTAAATATAAAAGTTTTTAACATTCAAAGAACATTGTGTTTAATTCCATAGATATAAAATAAAAAGGTAAAAGTTCATTATTCAAATCAAAATAAACATAAGATTTGAAATACAAATAAAAGCTAGCCGGTAGAATTCAAAACATTGAAATATTCAAATCAATATTCAAATTAATTCAAATCAAAATTAAAGAATAAAACTCAGTAAAGAGTTTTTATATCAATTGTCACCACAACGTGGGGTAAAATATAAATCAAAAGACCTTTTCTTAACAATATATATACTCATATATGCATGGAATCTTGCGTAACGGATAACTCGGTCATTTTTCAACTGATTTGGCTGAAATTTGAACTAGAGATTGGTATTATGGTCTCAAAACTACCACCTGGAAAACTATTCAATATTATCACTTGAAACTCAGATGGTAGTTTAGAGACCATAATACCAATCTTTAGATCAAATTTCAGTCAAATCGGTTGAAAAATGACCGATTTAGCCGTTACGTAAGATTCCTTGCATATATGAGTATATATATATATATATATATATATATATATATATATATATATATATATATATTACGGGGAGGGGGGAGGTCGGATCAACTTGAAATTTGGACTGGAAGTTCTTTGGACATTGACAATAAAAGGGTACTACTTTGGTTTCTCAATTTTCAATACAACCAGAGATACCCTTAAAAATGTCAAAAAAACCTTTTTGGCCAAAAAAAGGGTTGCACCCTAAAAGAACTTTTCCACCGGGTCGCTATGCATCGTAAAATTTTCGCCAACCTTGCTTATTTTCTCGCCAGATTTACTCCACTAATGACAATCTTAATATTCTACAAGCCCAGAAAATGATGTTAAATAGATGTAATCAGCTACACTGACACTACGATAACATGAGTTAACATGTGTAGTAGTGTGAATAGCAAGAAATTGTATGAGACGCTTTCACTTCATTAACCGGAAATATATCTCGTTGCTTGCAACCGGCTAGCATAGTTCACAAACCACCGTTTGAGCTTTTAAATAGTGTCTGACAAGTGTCTGAAAAGTGAATTTCAACTTATTTCAGAAAAATTCAATACGGCAACGGCAAATAAGAAAAATCTCCTGACTCATTGACGATTCTCTGAGAAGTTTTGACAAATA
This sequence comes from Endomychus coccineus, assembly GCA_958510875.1. Taxonomy (NCBI): domain Eukaryota; kingdom Metazoa; phylum Arthropoda; class Insecta; order Coleoptera; family Endomychidae; genus Endomychus; species Endomychus coccineus. The sequence goes on along the minus strand of OY294067.1, from coordinate 192,579,837 downwards.
TCTGACAGGTGTTTGACAAGGGTCTGACATTTTGACTGGAAGTGGGTTATATAGTCGACACTTTGTAATAATTTCGAGAGATAGTTACATTTGGGTCCCTTGAAATAATTCAATTTAAAAACTCCGAACAGTGATCTATTTCGAGCTCGAACACGCCTATGATTGACAGATGAAATTTAGAATCAAAGAAGGATTTCTCTCTCTCTCTCTTTCTCTCTCTGGTAACATGGGGCAAACCGATCGAGCTGATACTCTATCATCTCCCCTAAGTGATCTCCGATAAGCGGAATTACAATTATTGAACACTAAAATTTGCCTGAATAGCTGGAAAGAACATATATTAACAAAATAAAGTTGGCAAGGTTAAATCACCACATCATATTATATTTCCGACCCAGAGGTTGAAGGGAATATGATAACAATTGTTTTCTGGCAATCTGAATGCACTCACCCTGTTGTTCTAATATCACAATTTCCTCTCGAATCCCTTGTAGAAATAAGGCACAGGAAATTTACCCACTGGAGTTCTACGTCGGATTAAATTATGGGAGATATTGAACTGTCACAAGATGTCTTTTAAGGAAGCTAACACTTTCCGCGGAATACGAAAGACGCGCACAAGTCCAGAACGGCTTTACCCCTAGGAATAAATAAATATTTTCTGTTGCGCATGTACTACGTTTAATTTTGCTTCACAACTGGGTTCTAACTATGAGCCAATTCCATGCTCTAAGCTACCCCTACGAAAGCTACCTACAGCTCTGAGTTTCTTTCTTCTATAATACTACAAGCAATATTTAACGTAGGTTGCTCTCTTCCGAATTCTATTGAATTAAGAGAAATCCTTCCTCGACTTATACACTTATATGAACATAACTTGATATTTAATTTAATTGAATTAATTTTTAATTTAATCTCTATCTAATTACTTGAATTTATTTTGGTTCAATACTGAAAAACAAAATAATGATTGATTTCAAAAAAAATTGATATTGGGGAGAAAAATAAGTTAAAATTCTACTTGCCTTGATTAGAAAATTACTTATAACTTTATAGACATTATCTCAACAACAATGAAAAAGAATTTTAAAATATTTTAATTATTTTGAGTGTGGAATCTAGATAAAATATACATGACTTGAATTAATGCAAACAGTGGAGTATTCCTTTGGAAGTGAAACTAACTGGACAAGATCAGCTTACCAAACGAGTAGGTGGTGAAGAACTCACCTTTCTTTTGAATGTAATCAGTTTTTATCAACCCATTGAAGCGGAGGCCACCCCACGCGCGAAGCTTAGAAAATATGTTCAATCTAGAGCACCGGGACAGACCAAGCCCATACGTTATTAAAACGACTAATAGAAACATGACTAGACGCAATAACAATTCATGCAGGCTCTTTCCAAATCCACGTGGATTTCCCGTGACTCAAGAAAAAGTTTCACTGGCCTCGTGCTGTGCTTACGTTGCTAAGTGTACCCAGAAGTCGCTGCTCCGGCAAGGAGAGATAGAATTACGAGACAGAATGTCGCTAGGCCTACCTGACATTTCGTATGTTCTATCAAGATATAATAATTTATAAAACTTCATTTAGAATCTTATTTCAAGGGATCTATCGGATTATTACGACTTTGTCACATCAGAAATGGGGATTTTATTGCATTTGCGGAGTCTACGTAATTTCCTGAACAATAATATTATAATTATATAGTGATAAGGGTCTGAAACTTCATTTTTCCAAAGTATAGATTGATGGGTATCAAATGATAGGATTGGACGCATAGAATGTAAATTTCCAATATGTTGACGGCAAATGAGAAAACCTTCAGCTATGGCTCTATGGGTGTCAATTTAAGGGGCTAGACTCGTGGAGTACAAAATCTAGGAGCTGTCAACTGTCGCTTATGGCTGGTAGCAGTTGGCGACGATAGTTCACGAACGATGATCGCCGGCCGATGACATTACTCATTGTTCCAATGTATTCCGCTTGAGGCAGTCGTCAACCATGGTTCACGAACTATGATGATCATGACGCCACCATCTGTTTGAGAAATAAAATGTCAAGACAAGTGAATTTTCAACTTTTTTTCAGGAATACAATATGGCGACGATGAATGGAAAAAATCAACTATAGCTTTACGGGTATCAAATTGCTCGTAGAGTACAAAATCATTACATACCAATATATGAGCTGTCAACTGTCATGCAACCTATCAATGTCGAAACACGTTATGCCATAAAAATAACACAATATATCTGTCATGGTGGCAGTGTACGCTAGAAACCACACCCTCCCAGCCATCATAGATCACGAACTATGGTCGCCAGATGACTACGTCACCACAAACACAAAATATCAAAAATAATAGTTCATATTCATTGGGCAGTATATCATTCAGAGCAAAAGCGGCAAAATTTTCGACTGTTAAAGCTACTATGTCATAGCGTGAATATTAGGGGAAAATTTTGAAACATATATTGATCACTTACGAATGGGTTTGATTGAGCTTATTTTCATAGAAGCAGACAGACAGACGGCAAACAAATAGCCGTAATAATAATTAACACATCTTTTTTTGGATATTCTAATATTTTATTTTCGTGATAGCATACAGAGAACATATAGACGGACACACGATAGTGATACTAATACAGATTTTTCAATTAAATATCGAGTGTCTCATGGAAACTTACAGCCAGACGGATAGGGGCATAGTGATAATAATAAACATATTTTTGAATTAAATGATTTTGTAAAAGCAGAAAGCTTTAAACATGGGGTTTACGAACCACTAGCAATCAGCAATAAAATAATAATGTAAGCCTGTTTTTTTCACGCTGTACCTATCAGTGCAATCAAGACTACCGTATGAAGTAAAGGTATATGGGAACCACTACCTTAATCATTGGTGTCAATCTATGGACTGACGTCCAATGAAATGACCATTTCATATGCAAATAGCCGTATCATTTTTAGATATTCCATCATTTTATTTTCGTAAAAGCATACATACAGACAGATAAACACACGAATAGTGATAATTATACAGAAACTCAATCAAATATCGAATATTTCACAAAACTCAACGGTATGTAGATGATTACCTTATGTGTGTTCCCAATGACAAAATTCAGTACGTGATTAATAAATTCAACAATTTCCACTGTAAACTTCAATTTACCTGTGAAATAGAAGTGAACAAAAACATAAATTTCTTAGATATGAACATTAGGCATGATGCAGATGGAGAAATAAAAACTTCGTGGTTTACTAAAGAAGTTTGGTCTCAACGCTATCTTCATTTCAATTCCGTTGCACCAACTTGTTATGAAAAAAGCGTCATAAACAGTCTTACAGACCGTGCGGTTAAATTGTCCCACCCAGAGGACCGTCCCAAAAATCTAAAAATTGTTCGTAATACACTGGAATTGAATGGCTACCCGAAAACTTTTTTCAATCCTATTATTAAAGAGAGAATAAACAAAATTTATAATGGATCGTCCTATAAAAATAACGTAAAAGGTAATACAGACAATTATATAACTTTACCATACATTCCGGAGACCTCAGAGAAAATTAAGAAATGTTTGAAAAAGTATGATATAAATGTAGCGCATAAACCTACTAACTGTGTTGGGAAATATTTCTCAAATCTAAAACCTGTAATTCCTAAAGATAAACAAACCTACACAGTATACAAATTAAATTGTTTAGATTGTGATGGGACCTATACTGGTATATCTAAACAATATTTACAAAAAAGAATGTATGGCCATAAGTATAGCACAAGAAACAAAAACTTAGAAAATTCCACCGCGCTTGCTAAACATTGCTTTGATTATAACCATCAATTTGATTACAAGAATGTTAATATATTAACTAAGGAAACCAATTATTATAAAAGATCTATTCTGGAGATGATTCACATAAAACGTGACTCCAAGTCTGTAAATCATAGGAGTGACGTTCAAACACTAAGTCATATTTATACTAATTTAATTAATTAATATTTTTGCAAATTCCTACTTACGTCCTTATAATGTAAAAGTTTACTTTAGGTAGAATTGTCTAAAGTATTTCTCAGAGGCCAGAGACCTTATTTTATCACCTAATAAATTATGACATCTGGCGCTTAAATTAACACTCGAGATGGTCTCGTCTGTTAGCAAAGAGGATAGAACTCTTTGTTAGTCCCTCGCAGACATTCATGAAATGTGTTCGTATTTGTTGATGATTCTACTTAATAGTGGATTTTTAATTTTTACGCTGCAGCATTGCTGTGTTATAGTTCCGATTTCATGTTTCCGTTCGTTTCGGCGACGTTGGCATTTAAACGAAATTTGTGCGATAAGGACGCTTTGTGTTATTACAGTAGTTCTAAGTAATCAGGTTATTGTATTGATAAGTCTTCTGATGGTCGTGAGACCGAAACGTACGTAAAGACGAGGGTAAAAATATATGTGTTAATGTGACCCATTTCCTGAGAATTTTGTATTAACAAAACTCAACTTACGATAATTCTATTTATTGTCCTAATAATAATCTTTAAAATCTATAATGAAAACTGTTCTGAAATGGTTAATTTTCGATAAATCGAATGAAATAAATGTACTGTAGACCGTATTTGTGGTTTGGAAAGCTTGGGAATCCCAATTATTATGTGATTTTAGGCTCTACAGCAGAAGCTATCCAGTTGTGAAAGCGGCAAAATTGATGCCAAAAGACTCAATCTGACACATAGAAATCATGTTAATAATCAATACATGATATTTTCAAGTCTTGTGTAGTATTTTTTTATGATCTCATGCACAGAAATCAGAATTCAAGATTGGCCCGGTTCTGGACCTAAGTACTTCTCTGGTGCAAAAAGCTTATATTGAAATCAAGACACCATCTAAAAACAACGAATTATTCAAAAAACTAAGAAATATATTGGCGGAGATTCATCAACTTCTAGATTCGATACTGAAATCAATGATTCGGATTATATTCAATATAGAATAAGCTATTGTCTTGATGTTAAATATGTAAATACCCTTACGCAACCTCGATATGTAATGTAAACAGTAAAATAAGTTCCTGACGATGAAATGAAAGAACATGATATTACTTATGTTCAGAATATAATCAATGAACTGGAACAAGCAATTGAAATAGTAACAAGTTTTCGCAAACATACTCAAGGGTCTAGTCGTCCGTTGAAGGTAGTACTAAGAGACGAAGAAGTCTCAAAAAAATTCAAGAACATACACAAACTGAAACAAAACGAAACATATCCAAACGCTCGACAGGCCTTGATGGAAACCTTTCTGATACATGCTATGTCTTGCAAATTATGAAATATACCGAAGAGATTGCAATATAACTACAAGTACTTGTACCAGATTAGGAGGAGCAGTTGAGAACTCTGTACATTCTTACTTAATTTCATCGAACAATATAGAGCAAGTTTATGTTGGTGTTGATAGAGGAGTTAAGAAATTTATTCTAGGTTGTTGACTTCAACCTGTCAATGGACAAATGTAGAACTGGGCTGTGCGCCTACTGCAAATGGGCAAATTTATGAATCTGAGTAAGTAATATATAGATGTCTTGGAGGACTGTGCTCTATCTATCTATCGTAATATTTTGTTAGACTTGATATTTTCAACTGTCAATATATCAACCTTCCAGGTAAACGCGCTGTTGCCGGAAGACATGCACCACCCTCCATTTTCAACAGTAATTATGTTCTGTGAAGTGTCAGGTGCCAGTGATTTTGTGAGAGCGGACGGCTATTCTTATGATTTCAAGCGTGCAAGTTATTTTAGAATAAACGAGTTCCTTGGAAACCAGAACAGGAATATTTTTAGTCAAAATTTAATTTTAGATCAAATGGTAAGTCTTTTCTATGCAATCATCTAGGAAGCAATTGACTTATTTGTTCCTTCTCGCTTTTTGAGCACATCGTCTTTCCCTCAATGGTATTCCAAGGAATTAAAAGATATTATTTTTCAAGAAAGGAGCACAACGAAAGTTTAAAAATAGCCATTCTCTATCAGATTGTAATCTTTTTTCTCACTTAAGAAAGCAAAAATGTGAACGAATTTCAGAGGAATGTTCCAAAAATCATATACGTGATTCAGAAAATAATATTCCCTCGAATATTAAATTTTTTTCTACTACGTAAATGAAAAACGAAACACCAACGAATTTTCTAACGAGATGTCCTTTAACGAAGAAAAGGTTTCATATGGAAATGATATTGTTGATAGTTTTGCAGGACACTTTTTTTCAGTTTATACAAATAAAAAATCAAATATTCCGATATTGAATTCAAATAATAATGTTTTAACAAGTAATCTTCATATCACACTTGGTCAAATTTAACAGCCATAAACAAGTTGGACTCAAACGAGTGCTGATGGAATACCACCTGTATTTTTTCAAATTGCATTTTTAGTTCATCAAGGCCTTTGTATTTTTTGTATAGTAAATCTTTGGAGGTAGGCATTTTTCCTGATTATTGGATATTTAGTTTTATAACCCCAATCTATGAAAGCGGTGACAAAACTGACATCAACAATTACAGCACAATTTATATTTTATCATATATACCAAAGCTATTCGAGAGCATAGTAACGGAACATTTTTCTCTACTCTATAAACATATAATAATTGATGAACTAAGGGAAAATCTACTGAGACTAATTTATTGCTATTTAGACAATTTGTCTTGGAGGCTATACATGAAACGGTCAAGTAGACTGTATATACAGCGATTTTTGTAAAGCTTTTGACCGCATAAATCATTATACTCAGTAGGTATACAAGGTGCATTATTGGCGTGGCTGAAAAGCTACCTTAACAACAGGAAACAAATAGTAAAGCTTAAAACTTTTTTCTTTGAAGGAATCAATGTTCCATCGTGGGTGCCTCAGGGGTCACATTTAGGGCCATTGCTGTTTCTTCTTTTCATCAACGATATAAAGTATGTTTTCAAGATATGTCGTTTTATGCTTTTTACCGGTAATTTGAAACTTTTCTGTCATTGAATCTGTTTTAGATGCTCTAACAGTTCAAAAAGAGTTAACAGAACTTTACATATGGTGCACCGAAAATGAGATGGAGCTGAATGTTGATAAATGCTGTGTAATGAGGTTTTATGGAACCAATAAATAGTTTTGTGGATTTCGATTATCATATCAATAATAATATCTTAGCTAGTAAAACCGAAATAAGGGATCTTGGTGTTATTATGGACAGAAAGCTTAATTTCACTGCAAATTGTGATTATATATTTAATAAAGCACTCAAGTCCTTAGGTTTTATAAAAAGAGTTTCTAGTGATTTTCATAACGTTGATTCTATAAAATGTTTTTACACGGCACCTTGAGTATTGCTATTCTATATGGTCTCCTTTTCATAATGTTCATCGCACGAGGATTGGAAGGGTACAACATAAGTTCTTAAGATTTGCCGCCTATAGAATGGATATTACATTTCGTGACTATAATTTCAATTACGACTTGATTGAATATATTCTAAATATTGAAAAATTAACATTACGTAGAAATCATAATGATCTGAAATGTTTATTCGAGCTTATTAATGGGTTAGTTAACTATCCTGATTTACTATCACAAATTGATTTCCGCATTCTCCAAAGAAATACATGCTCGGCTAATATCAATATATTTCACATACCGTATAGCAGAACAAACTACCTAATGTATTCTCCATTTTGTCTTATTTTAACTACCGCAAGTCATTATTTAAACAATCTCAATTTTTGTAATATTTCTTCAGTTGCTTTTCAAAGGGCTTTAACTGGCTCAACATAGATAAATTATGTAATTACGAATGTATGTATATGTCTGTGAATATTTGCAATGTAAACTCATTATTTAATATTATTTTCATTCCTTTTACAATATATTATATTTTACTAAATTTGTCAAACTGTAAAAGGGTTCGTTCCATTAATAAATAAATAATTATTATATACGGTTACGATTTCATTTCCTACTTAACATAAAATGATAAAATTTGAACTTACCGAAACATTAAAATTAGAAAAGATTAATAAAATATATAAAATATGGAATTAAAAACATTATTTAAAGTTAAATTATAGGTAGTATAAGATATTAAACAATGTATAACAAAATAAACCAGAATGTAATATAGAATAAGAAGTGTAAAGGAGCAACATTGAAAGTGGATAAACGTATAGTGATACGAAAGAGGAAATCATAATTAATATGAATCAAAGACTATCAGAAGATAGCACAAACTAGTAAAATAAGTTATAGATTTAAGATAGTATTAAGAAATTTGAGTTCTACAATGTTGTAGAAATGTTATTTATATTTTATATTATGTATTACTTCCAATTTATATGCTCTGGAAATTACTCAAAAATATGTAATAAAAGTAATGCTATTTAAAAGGAAAAGATATTCTTCACATCAACTCTTTTTAGATGCTAAACTTCTTACAATTAGACAATTATATATAAGTTCAATATTAAAATCGATGCACAAATGTAACAAATATAAAACACCTATCACTCACACGCATGGAACAAGAAACCAAGCTAATAATATGTATCTCACTCCTAAAACAAACCTAAATGCAGTTCAACAGCATATCTCATATTCGGGTCCTAGACTTTATAATACTCTGCCGAAATCTTTTAAATTAAAATCTGTAAATAACTTCAATAAAAACATACAAAGGTGGATATTAAATAATCACGTTAAGCTAGAAAATGAATTCAATTGGAGATAATATCTTTTATATCTCGTGTTGCTAAACAATCCTTAAACAAGATTATCAGCAATCGCAATCTTTATTTATTATTACTTTAATTTGTAAATAATATTGTAATTTGTTAATTTTGAACAAATACATTTCTTTCTTTCTTTTTTTCTTTCTAAGAATTGACAAATGTCTAAATTGACATAAGAATTAGAATAATCAAGTAAATAATAACCTAACCATAGGTTATCTTATACCAAAATATGTGGAAAAATATTGGCAATATTAATTTAAATAACGGAATGCACCATCACTTTAAATAATTTGAAAATCTTAAATAATTCAAAATTTCAAGAAAACTCAATTTTGATTGGTCCATACAAAATTCAATCAACAATTAAAAAGTTCTGTCAGATCCAACAATGGAAATAGCATCCCAGATAAGGAAAGGAAGTACCTTATTGGTTAGATCTGACATAAGCTAGCGTCCTTTTGTGGGTCCTATAGAAAGGAAACAGAAAGGGAAGCTAGACAGTTTGCATTTACATCTGAGATTGAAAGTATCTCCTGCAGCTCAAGTCTATTTCCACAACCTTAGTTTTTTGATAACATCGGAGAACTGAAACAGTCTCTGTAGCTTCGACAAGTTCATATAACCGAAGCATATAAATTATTCCTACGAAGCAAGTAGTGTTCAAGAGTTATAGTATCAACGTTTAAGGTTATAATAACCACAGTTATTCCAGTAGTATCGTAGAATAGTCAGTCTTCGATAGCAAGTCCAGTTCATTATAGAAGGAGTTTTATATCTCAAAAGGATAAAACAATCAACAATTTATTATCAACAATTCCTGAATTATAGAGAAGAATCAACGTAGTTTACCTGTGTGTGTGTAATAGCAGAGCGTTTTTAAAAGTGAATAATCAAATAATCAAGAAGATATAAAATCATCAAAACATTGCCAACATTCTTTCTCGTATTATTGGATATAGCTTATTTATAATATCCTCATTGTGTTTGTGTCTCTGAATGTAAAATTGTTATTTGTAAACAAGTATTAATATTAAGTAGTTTTGAGGTTAAGCATAGAGAATATGAAATAACAAAGAACTATTTGTCAACATAGAAATTTGAGAACATAAAGGTAAATTATAAAATCTGTAAACTTGATACAGGGTCATTAAAATTGAAATATAAACTATTAACATGAAAAATCTTGTCTTCCGGATGGATTCCGCGTCACAATAGCTCGACTTGATGCCGACGTTTCGCCAACCATTACAGGTGGCATCTTCAGGGCAGGCTTGAGGCTTGAACTGAAACAGTTTCAGACGTGAGGCAATCGAAACTCATTAGAGCTATTTTTATATTAATACATTTATTTTCGACATTTGAGAAACAGTAATACCTCAAACCTGTATTTCTGACACATCAATCCTAAGATGATAAATTTCTCTCAAGTAGAAAAGAGGGACGTCATCACACACCAGGCGACCGTAGTTCGCGACTATGATGGCCGGTAAATTCTACATTTGAAAAACAATAATAATACCTCACACCTGTATTTCAGACACATCAATCCTAAGATGATAAATTTCTCTCAAGTAGAAAAGAGTGACGTGATCGCGCATCCGGCGACCATAGTTCGTGAACTATGATAGCCGGTAAATTCGACATTTGAAAAGCAATAATACCTCAAAGCTGTATTTTTAACACATCAATCCTAGTAGTAGAAAATAGTCAAGTTATCACACACCCGACCATCATGGTTCGTGTACCATAATCGCCGGTGAATTCGAGTAATTAAAAATACAACAGATCTCCAACTCTATAAAAACATATCGAAATTGTCACGAGCTTATCGAGATTCCACAATGCAATTACGACACCAGACTTGTAAGATTAAATACAATATTAGAGGAAAAAAATATAAAATATTATATACATAAGGTTATTAAAAGTTCGTTACATGTGGAGATATTGCACTGACAATCCTCAAGACATGTGGACTGACCAAAATCTTCTAGTGAACCATCTAAGGGAAATCGTACCTATGAAGGGTGTAATGCTTTCCACGTTACTTGTATAAAGATCGCTGTAATGATTTCAATAACGATTTCTGCTCGGAATGTTAGATTCAAACTTGTATTGACCGAGTGACATCTATCTTCCAATAGTCGATCGATAACTGGTTGTAGAAGTTGGAAAATTATATATTTCCTTTTTTTTGTCTTCTCCTCTCAAATCTTTCTTGAATCTTTTGTTTGTGGTGAAATATATATAAATCTTGTCCCTACTCGGGCTATTGCTACGGTGACTCTTTATTATAACACATGCTGTTATTTTGCTGGCACCTCTAAAATCTGCTACAACTAGAAGTATTAGCAACTGATTAATCGGGGACACAGCGTGATTTTTAAAATACAAATGTTAGTTCTTCAATCTCTAATATTTGTTTATGATATTTGAACAAATTATAAGCAATGCAAACCAATGATAAGATAACTAATCGGTCGGAGATGGACCGGTTAGATATGCTCTGGTTAAACATAAAATTCAACCACGGTTAAGTGGAGTCAATCTACGGAAAAATAGGACGAGGTTCGTAGAAATTTGAAAGAGGTTAGCGACCTGGAAAAAATGATTTCTTATGATAAAAATGATAAGATCAAAAAATGTATATTACAAATATTGGGTGGAACCATGTCTAACTTCGGAAAAACTGTTTTTTGCCCTCTTTTTTAGGTCAGCTTTGGAGTTTTATTTTTTTTGACCCCTTAGACTACCGACTAAAGTTTGAAATTGGTACCCTCTTATTTTTGGTATTTGGGGAACCTGTAACGCTTCCGACGTTACTTGTATAAAGAACGCTGTAAAGATTAGAACAACGATTTCTGTTCGGTTTGTAGACTAACTTATCTCGTATAAATTAACAGAGGCATCTACACGATTATTGAAATAAGTATTCCTCGACGTCGCTTGGCGTGCGATTCGCGAGTAGGGGTAGAGATCAAAACGGAAACTTCAGGTAGCCATTGTCGTGCGAGTGCTTTATGAGATGAGTTGAGTTTCGATAATTCTTATGTCTTATAGTCATTTTTAATCTGCCATTGAAATATTATTGATATCAGGGATTATTTAATTTGATTTGATTTCGTAATTAGAATTCAGGATGTACAGTCCCTGAACATCAATATATTTCAGTGGAAATAACACTCAACAAACCTCTCAGCATTCATCACGAGATCACTTTGTTATCTAGCATAATTGTAAGATATTCTTTTGCATCATTGATTGTGTTACCAGTCCCTCGAACTTAGGCCAAGGTACTGTTCGTTTTTTTTGTAATTACAGGGTCTGAACGATTGCGGTACCTCTCTCCTCTTGCCCGTGACGGTTTAGTTAATTTCCTGGCAGAGCCGACCTCCAGCTCCTTCAAGTTTCAAGGACGATAACATTTTTTAGTTTGATTGACCATATTTTCATTTCACTGATTCTTGTTATCCAACTAAATTTGTGTTGCACTAATTTTTCAAAGGTTCACATTTAATTTTGTATTTGATAACCTCTTTAATTAATGTAATTGAACTCAAAGTTCTTAACTAAATTTATATTTCATTCATTTCTTTGTTATTGAAATTGTAACCAAAAGTAACTAATTTTTATATTCTTATAATTCAAAATTCAATTTTAGTTTATATTATACCAATCATTTTGTACAATACAAAAATTGTATCTGATTTAATTGTTATTCAAATTCCTATTGGAATAAACCCAAATTGTTAAGTTGGACTTTGTCTTATTTTCCTGAATATCCATCAACTTTTATCCACCTCGTAGTGCCTGGATTCTTGACTGTGAATTCTTTTTTAGTTTGTTCATTCTTAAGCAGTTGGCGCTCAGGATAATTCATAAGTCTAGAATCACAGGACACGTTTCACTGCGAGCCCTGAGAATAAATAATTCATTTTGAGCTGGTTGGGGCAATTTATCACTACTGATCCTCAGGGACAGAGTGATACGTTTAACTGACGTATAGCATCTGTTTCACTGGCGCCCACCTTTTTTAACGTGGTCTAGAACATTATTGATGGTTATTAAGAAAACTATGTTTCTAAAGTGAAAAATTGGTCATTTAATTGTTTTTTTTCTCACTTTGATTGATTTACTTGAGTTTGCACTGAAATTGTCATATTTTTACCTATTGATAGGTGTATTTGTCACTTATACCTTTTCAAAGCCTAAGATTATCCAGTTTTATTTGATCAGCTGTTCTCAGCTTGTTGGTTTCAGCATTAAATCCTATGTTATAGGTATTGCTGTTTTATCTGTTCCTTTTTATTTGTTTCTGTAGTACATTGTTTTAAACAATGTAGTGTAATGTTTTCATATGTGCTATTTTTTTCACTACGGTGAACTGATTTATAAGATCATTTGGGTCGATTTTTGGTTTTTCAGTAAGGGATACTTCCCTAAATGTTATCTGAGCGATTCTGGAACATAATTTTGATACATTCTTTTTCCTTCCTAGCAAATAACGACAATCAAAATTGGGAAATTGCACTTTAAGAACATTATCTTGCAATGACTGGACAAAGGGATGATAGTTACAGTGATGAGGGATAAGATCCTAGCAGGTTGCTATTGTTGCGATGGATATTGAGGTTCGCATTTATGACTGCCAGTTTTGGGATGGATATCCCCCTTGATTGCCACAGTAGATGAATACTGTTATGGAAGCTGCAAACTATTGGTGATCTGCGGGGATCCTCTGTTGCTCTGATCTGCATCGGTCTTTCTTCTGTTCGGAGGACGTTAAGTATCACTAATTATATCTTTAAATTTACCTTTTGATTTATAGTGCTAAATTACTTTTGAATTTTCATCGATTAAGTATCAAAATTTTTCTATTTCAGTTACTGTTGTTTTAGATTCATTTTTTTTTCTTCTTGTAACACTCATTTCAGGGGCTTGATCACCCTCAAAATGTGGTTGAATTTGGAAGTTTGACATAAGTTCACTCTTCAAAACCATATGGTTTATCTTTTGCATCGTTAAAACTATAGTATTTGTTTACCCATTTGGAGATGTTGAATTTAGAAGTTGTTAACTTCTGAATTGGGAGTCAATTTTCAATAATTGCATAAATTAATTTGGGATCTGCTGGTCCATGTTATGACAGGTTTGAAAATTGACCCTTGTAGGTTATTTTTATCGGGTCTATCCTCTTAGTGTTGCAACACTCAAGAGTAGACTGATGTTTAGGGAGTAATTGTCTGGGAAACGTATATTTTCAGAAATAAGCTTCATTTTAAGGCTAGAGTAGGCAAAATGTAATTTGGGATCTTAGGGTCCGTATTGTTGTGACTTATGGGGTGACTAGTTTTTTGTTGAGTTTTTTTTCAAATTAGGGAATATAAATTGGAATTAAGGTCCCTTGCCCTATAAAATTCAAGAAATGAACTCATTGTAATAACGAGTTGAATTTTTTCAATAGTTACAACATTAATTTGGAGTCTGCTGGCTCATTCGTTGTACGATTTGAACGAAACTCGGTTATTTTTTGGTTTTTGGTATTTAGCATATCTTGGGGGTACATCTACTGTAGTTGGTTAAATTTTCAGTTTTTTTGATTATGATCTTACCTTTTTGACAGACCAAATGATTGTGATAACAGTTATTGTTGTATTTTTCTTTTTGTTTAGCACATATGATCATTTTCTTTGTTATCTTGTGTGTCAGTTCCTTCATTTTTGAATGATAGGACATATTAAGACTTCTGGTTAAATCAGTTTTCTTTAAATTTTCTGTTCCTTTGAAAAAATTATGAAGCTTCACTTCAAATTTTTTACCATGGTAGATGGGGTGTGTGTGTCGATGTGAACCCCGTTCATTGCATACATTCACTATTGTAGTCCGGAGTGTAAGGGACTTTAAAATGAACTTACACTTATGCATGGGAATGATAAGTGAAAACTTCCATTCACTATTGTGGTCTGGAGTGTAGGGGACCTTAAATTGGACCTACACGTATGCGTGGGAAATTCAAGTGAAAACATCTATTCACTATCGTGAACTAGGTTCACTAATGTACCAGTTACTTTATTTATTTGCTTTTTGTATCAGTGGAAGGGTAATGTTTTTTGTATCCCGAATGTTGGGATTGGGTTTAATATTTCCGAGTTAAGCAACACAATTGTGCCGGATTATTAATGTTGTCTTGATCCTTTAATAATCGGTTCAATTGGTGATTGAATATAATGTTGTCTTGATCCTTTAGTACTCGATTCAGTTGTTTAATTGTTTGGAATGTATATCTTTGTATTTTCCTGAAGTTACAGATATAACTACTAATTACCTTGTTACTGAGATTTTTATTTGAGCTGGTATATTATTTTTTTTTAGTTAACTTTTTGTTAATCCATATGGGATTGTTCACTGGTATATCTTTGTTAATGCGTATTAGGGCTGTTGGATGGTAGGTATATCTTTTGTTGATTTTTTTTAGTATTTCATTTGAGGATGTTCACTGAACAATTGTGAATAATTCCTTATTATAAAATGTGTAGAACATTTTCAATTTCTCATTTTTCTTCTGAGTATCGTAATATTGGAATTGATCAACCAATATTTATGTAAAGACCACAAAACTCTTTTGAGTATCGTGATTCTGGAATTGGTCAATCAGTCTCTACGTCTACATATAAACAGTATATATAGATTCATTTGAAGACAATATCATTTTTTAATAAAGATTGAGCAACAGGCCAGTTGTCTAATACATTGTGAGATTATTTGATGACGCTCAACAGAACATAAAACTAATAATCTAACTGTCACATTCACTGCAATACCAAGCACAATCAGGAAAGTGTACCAATTCAAAGTAGATGTGCTAGGCCGGTTCTCCACCAAAATCGACCTTTTTTGCATGTAAATCTCCATAAGGAAATCTAAGGTTCATTTTACCGAAAACGGTCCCCTTCAAGGTCATCCACAATCACGCATGCGCAGTCATGTCGATGGGGTAGGTAGTCTATGGTTCTATGAACTAGTCTATGGTTCCCTCTAACTATGTTTCTGGAAGTCTGTCATCTATCTATGGTTCTTCCCTAACTATGGTCTGATGAAGTCGGTTCATCTGTGTATGGTTCTACCCTAACTATAGCCTGGGAGTCTCATCTGTGTACTCACATTCTACTGGAATGATTTTTTTTGTCTACACACCGAGATTCGAACCCGGGAAATAAACTCTAAAGTTAGGCGGCTTAATCGCGGAGGATTTGAAACAAGTTAATCTAGTATACAAACACTTCTACTGAAAATGAAATTTTTTTTTCTACACACACCGAGATTTGAACCTGGGAAATAAACTCTAAAGTAAGGTGGCTTAACCGCGGAGGATTTGAATCTATTTAATCTAGTATACAAACACTTCTGCTGAAAATGAAATATTTTTGTACACACGGGAATCGAACCTGAGAAATGAAATCCAAAGCCGGCTCCTTAACCGCTCAGCTATGGAGGAATTGAGAACAAGCGATTTTAATGTTGTAGATATAACCGCCGGTCTGAGTGATAAGTGCGAGTATATTGCAGTCTACATGATGCAGGTAATTGTTTTACATGACGTCAGTCATGCAGGTATGTCACGAAGCCTACAGCGAGGTATGGAATGTGAGGCTTCATAGGGGGTTTGAAATAGTGTTGTTTGTACATATCGTCAGTCACGTGAAAGAGACCGAGGCTTCATCGAGGTATCATGGGAGGGCTGCTGCTCCTTCATCGGAGTGGGTGTATAGATGGCATGTTGTACAGTATGGAAATGATATCTTCTACATTTCTCAAACGCTATGTTTATAAGAAAATTACTTTCAAGACGTTTATTCAAGCCGTCTGTACCTTACTTGATTGCTATATTACAAAATGCGATTTCAATCATCTTAAACATATATGGATATTATTTTTAGTATACAAAATGGAGTTGGGGAACTTCAATGAGGTATGGAATGTGAGGTTGTTTATGTATGACGTCAGTCATGTGAATTTGAATGAAGCTGGCGCGGTCTCTAACGAGACAGGTGTGTATGTGAGGTTATACAGAGTGTGCAGGTATAATGATGTCTATCACTCAGGTCTTCAGCTAGGTATCTACCTTGCAGAAGTCTTCAATGAAATGTGGGGTTGTTTGTACATGCCGTTAGTCGCAGGGGTTTTGTCTGAGTTATAATGATATCGGTCGCGATGCATTGGCTGCTCCACAAGTCTTCAATAAGGGGTCATAACATCTAACATGCGATAGTTTACAAAAATGCTGCTTCTCATAATAGCGATATTATGAAGCGTTTGCAGAAATAACTATTAAATCATCTAAGGGTGTTTTGCTTGATTAGTACTAGCGAGTACAATATTCGTTATAATATTATGATTATGCATCATTAGCTCACTTGAGCGATAAGGTTGTGC
Source organism: Endomychus coccineus (assembly GCA_958510875.1). NCBI lineage: Eukaryota > Metazoa > Arthropoda > Insecta > Coleoptera > Endomychidae > Endomychus > Endomychus coccineus. The sequence continues at coordinate 192,562,626 of OY294067.1, read as the reverse complement.
TAAATCATCTCCAAGAGCAATGTATTCAACTTGGAATTATCGTAATGATGCACGATCCTTCAATGTTGAAGTAGTTTCATAAGTTATCTGAAAGTAATACGAATATATAAAATGTTTTTTCCAAAAATTAGTACCGAAGTAAACATAATTCGCTATAATATTCATTCATGTATGTTTCATAAATTATCCGATATAAATCAAAATAAGTTTTGTGGCAGGTTGAACAATATTCACTATCATATTTTGCGGTAGAGCTACAGCTGATATGAATGATAAGGAAGTTACGCCGATCACCTCCAAAAACGCAATGAGAATACTTTATTTTAAATCAAACATGTAGTATGTATATATATTCGAATCATATTGATTGTAAATCGCATAATATGACCCGAAATCTAGCTGCTGGTGGTGGAAATATTGTTAATAATTATTAACGTAGTACCCTATAAGCGCTGTAAACGTTATATAATAAGATTTGCGGCGAATTCGGTAATTCGAGGTATACAATATATAGGTGCGGGAGGGTTGGAGCCCAATACCTATACAGAATCTAGACGAAGCGGTGTCACGCATCACGATGATTATTCGAACTGTCTGTACAGCTCGATTGCTATATAACAAAATACATTTTTAATCCATCGTGTATGTAACTTAAGAGATATAGAATTAAATTTTCTGAATCATGAAGATAACTTAGATAATTTAACATAGGATTATAAAGATGAATAAACGTGAAAGATTCAACCATAGGCGGAATTCGAACCCACATTTCTGGATTTCCAAACCAGGGTGTTTACCAATTACACCACTAGTTAAAAACATGTAGACAAACAGTCACGTAAAAGTTATAATGATGAACAAATTTTTTTTATTTTCACAGGTTTTAATCAATTTCAATGGAAACTTATAAGAAAGCAAGGAGTTTTTATAGAGATCAAGTCCGTTTCCCAACCACCCAAGAGGTAGAACTTATGGCACGTTGCTTTTTTGATAAAGTGGAAAGCGTCCCCAGGAGGCCTACAAACCACTAGCAATCGATAACAAAATAACAAGTTTTATTCCTAATAATCGTTAAGGTTATTGTTTCCTCACCAGTTTTTCAGATAAGTATGACTACATACAAATTGATTAGAACGGATTATTGATTCATCAAAATGCTTATCGGAGGAGGATGACTGCACGAGCACTAACCCCTCAAAATCAATTAGGGTTCGCTAGATTCTGAATGAATACATAAGCATTTCATTATCGAAAATTGATCATTCTTCAACACAACAGTTACATAGTTATTATTCTTATAACTAAATGTTAAATGTGCTTATACTTGAACTATTCAAGTTATACCCTGTGATATAATATTAGATTCTAATAAATACAATGAAAAGTATATATCGATATTAATATTACAGCTACATAATCATTATTCTTATAACTAAATGTTAAATATGTTTATACTCGAACATTAATTATTTGAATATAATAATATTGCAGCTACATAATCATTATTTTTATAGCTAAGTGTTAAATATGTTTATACTCGAAAATTAATCTGGGAAATATAAAAATATATTCTAATAAATAGGACGAGAAGTGCAAATCGAAAATAATAATATTGCAACTATATCTAAATGTAAATGAACCGCCAATCAATTACTCTAATCATGCTTACAATAAATATTATTCCAATAACTAAGTGTTGAATGTGCTTATATTCAAACTATTCAGGCTATATCCTATGATATAATATTAGATTCTAATAATGAGAAATGAATATAATATTAGATTCTAATAATGAGAAATGAATATAATGTAACTATATGTAAATAGATATCAATAATAATAATATTGTAACTACATGTGAATAGATATCAATAATAATATTGCAGCTACATCTAAATGTTAAATATGTTTATACTCGAACATTAATTATTTGAATATAATAATATTGCAGCTACATAATTATTATTATTCTTATAGCTAAGTGTTAAATATGTTTATACTCGAAAATTAATCGGGGAAATATAAAATATATTCTAATAAATAGGACGAAAAGTGCATATCGATAATAATAATATTACAGCTACAGCTAAAATGTAAATGAAACAACAATCACTAATCATATAACTAAATGTTAAATGTGCTTATATTCAAACTATTCACGTTATATCCTGTGATATAATATTAGATTCTAATTATGTGAAATGAATATATTGTAACTACATGTAATAGATTTAACCTACAAACACTAGCTCGCGAGGGGATTTCGTAGGCTGCAGCATTTTCGTGCGATTCGGAAGCGACTCGGTAATTAGCGTTATCGGGTAGATAACGTTATCGGGTAGATAGCGTTATCAGTGACTCGGTCTGTAATTAGTGTTATCGGGTAGATAACGTTATCGGGTAGATAGCGTGATTGTGGGTCACCCATGCTGGCGATGTGTGTAATTAGTGTTATCGGGTAGATAACGTTATCGGCTAGATAGCGTGATTGCGAGTTTGGTCTAGGTATAAATAGAAATGCTTAGTTTGAAATATTAATCTTATCAATGAGGTCATCAACAAGTCGTAACTTGTATGTGGTAGATAATAGAGCCATTGTATTCAATTTTAAACGGAAACAGATAACACTTTGTTTTGCAACCAACTGATTGGTTGATATTTTATCTACGAGAAATGCTTAGTTTGAAATATTAATCTTATCAACAACAAAATGAAAACGTAAACCGTTTCTTTTGCTGATATTGATAACTCAGCAAATTATCGTGGGAATGTGTCACGTAGGCAACTGTAGGAATTGCGCGCAGCGTAGATAAGAAGGTGGAAATGGTATTGTCTCGACTATAATTTAATCATTACACATTTGATTCTCTAACGTGCAACTCGTGTTTTTTGTGTGGTGCAATTTGAGGTAAGTCTATATTATTATTTGATTGAGAAAACTTTCAAGTTGATATATTTCAAATGAATATGATTCGTATGATAATAAACTCGATTTAGGGAACTTTTATTTCAAATTGTCAACATGCTAGCTCTCCACTTGAATTCACACCGATTATTACATTTACTTACTATTGTACACTCAGATTCACACCGATTATTACCACTATTGTTTTCTCGATCGATGTTTTGGAAATATACCGAATTCTTTTGAGTAATATTTATCCTTGTTATAGCATGGAAGCATTAAACTCGTGTTCTCTATTACAGAGATTACCTACGAAAAAAGTTAACCAGCTCGAAGAAGGTAAATCGACAGCTTGGTTCGGAACAAGTAAGTCGTACCAACATGTGCTCTGTGTTTAGCGCGTTAAATATATTTTTGTGAAAAACTTTCAATCAAGTGTCAGTGCTTTAGTGCAATAATAATGTAAGTTAACATATTTATACCTTACTTTTATGCTTCACCATCTATCCTAAGGTCTAAAGGGTGGTCGACTTTTCCCAAATGGAAACACGATAGGTATCTCCTTTAGGGGAGAGATAGTATCAACTTCGGTATCTGTAATTCCCACCTACAAAATGGGTTGTTACCATCAGAGGTTAGGTATATACAGTGTTTTTCATTTGCTTTAGCAGCATTAAAGGGAATTGTTGCCTGACGGCTATGAAAGAACCGCCTTGTGACTTTGCATTCAAAAATTGTTGCTTTACACCCCCACTTTTATGCTTCACCATCTATCCTAAGGTCTAAAGGGTGGTCGACTTTTCCCAAATGGAAACACGACAGGTATCTCCTTTAGGGGAGAGATAGTATCAACTTCGGTATCTGTAATTCCCACCTACAAAATGGGTTGTTACCATCAGAGGTAAGGTATATACAGTGTTTTTCATTTGCTTTAGCAGCATTAAAGGGAATTGTCGCCTGACGGCTATGAAAGAACCACCTTGTGACTTTTCATTCAAAAAATGTTGCTTTACACATATATTAAATTGATTAATTTCTAAAAATCAGACATTCATGTGCATCTAACGGAAGTAGATTATATAGTCGACACATTATCACACCGGAAGTAGCGATTTTATTGCATATTCAGAATGTATGTGATGTTCTGAATGAGAATATACTATTTATACGTCAATCAATTTGGTCGATCTCTCGCGATAAGGATTTGAAATTTTTATTTTTTAAAGTGGGGTTTTATGGGTATCAAATGAAAGGTCTCAACAAGTAGAGTATGAATTTTATGGTTTACATGAAGAAAAATCTAATATCGAGGGAATAAACAGGAAAAACTGTAAATTTTGTTGCAACCATAGCTTCATGGGTATTGAATGAAAATCCTTGATGTGTAGAGTATGAATTTTATGGTTTACATAGAGAAAAATCTAATATCGAGGGGATAAACAGGAAAAACTGTAAATTTTGTTGCAACCATAGCTTCATGGGTATTGAATGAAAGGCCTTGATGTGTAGAATATGAATTTCAACACAAAAAATCTATATGTAAAATTGGAGGGGAGCGCATAAATATGACATTATCAGAATCGGAAGAAAATGGGATAGGGTGCAACTGTTTTATATCTGTAGATGTAGAATAAGTGACTACATAGTTTATATATGTAAAAACAATGCGTATGGGTTGATATAAACAAAGTTCAATATTCGGTCGTTGATGAAGTAATATACCAGCGTGTAATATACTCATAATCTCAATAGCGCCCCCGCCTCAGAAGTAGGTAATTTAATATCCTTATGAACATTCCATTTTGAGAGGCTCATGGAGAAGATAACATTTTTATATGGAGAGAAAGCTATTAGAGAAATTCGATAGTTTCATCTAGAAGAGGATATGATTACACGCATCATTATCGAGATGTGGTGTCAGGATCAGAGGGTGTCATGTTATGTATTATACATAGATGATAAACCAGCCTCTTTCGTGCTAATGTCTAGTATGGATTATGATCCACTGGGTAAACATACCAATCCAAAAACGATGAATTTCATTTATACCCTGAAGGAGTACCGTAAAAAAGGATATGCAGCAAAATTGGTAATGCACACCAAGAAGATGAATCAATTTTCAGCATTCTGCTCAAATAGCGATTCGGAAAAATTGCTTACAAAATGTGGGTGTATCAATCATGGAGATAAATATGGCAGTGTAATGTTTAGATACCCGTAATATATCCTGAATTATGAATGATAATTGCACAAATAAAAAAAAGTTTATTAGAATCATTCTTTATTTCATAATCTGATGAATTGAATTAGCTAATTACGGAATGATGGTATATAAGTAAAAAATAGTGAAAATCATTCGATTACCTATAAATTCAAGTCTGAAATAGTGATAGATTGCTCATAAATTCAAGGTGGGGTTAGAAGTTCATTAATAAATAGTCAAACGGAAACATGTATTGATCAGCTGAGAAAATATGTAATAATGAGAAAACCGCTGTTGCTGATTGCTGTTTCAACTCAAGATAGTAAAAGAGAAAATAAGGCTGATAATTAATTATGATGGAAACTGATGGAGCAAAGTTGAAAAATCTCACACTATCCCGAATAAAAATTGCTGTCTTGAGTAATTGAGGGGTGATAATGTGAACAAAGTTCAAAAATTAGATAACGATTCTGAATAAGAAATTCATAATGAAAGAAAATTAAAACCGTTAGAATTCATAACCTATTAGATCGGAAATTCTCATATTGCAGTTAACCGGAAATTGATAATGAAAGAAATTAAGACCATTAGAATTCATTAGAACGGAAACTGATAATGTGAATAGAGTTCAAAAAATTCTCATATTGCGGTTGATAGCGAGTGAAATTAAAACTAATAGAATTAAGTAAACGGAAACTGATAACAAGAACTGTGAGAGATATGTTGATGAAAAATTCTTGTTATGAGGCTAATAACGTGAACATATTTAATGATTTCGAGCTAAAGCTGTCTCTGAATATATCCTAAGTGTACGTATGTGTTTACGCTAATCAAGGTTTTTGAATATCTGTAATCTCTCCTCCAATATTAGAAAAAAGTTCAATATTCGGTCGTCGATGAAGTGATATACCAGCATGTAATATACTCATAACCTCAGTTTAAGTCATACGGGTGATTATACAGCAACATATAACCTTATAAGTCGCCGGTATATAACGTTCGAGAGTTTATATAAAGGGGTGATTTGGAGAGTAAAATTAGATACATTTATATCATCCAGCTGCATATAGGTAATTTATACAGCAACATATAACCTTATAAGTCGCCGGTACATAACGTTCGAGAGTTTATATAAAGGGGTGATTTGGAGAGTAAAATTTTATAAATATCATCCTGCTGTTTCCATATAAGTCGTCTGTAATCTCAGCAGAAAACCGGATTCCGTATAATTTCCTTAGGTATATATCACTCGAGTTCTCCTTCAATAATTCTCAGGTGGAAGTTGGAGAAGATCTTATCCATTTTTCAAACGATAACATTTACTAATTTTCAATTCTACCACAGATCAAGATGTCCATTTTCACTGATTTGGTGAAGCATATCGCGGCTCTACTTGGTCTTCTAACACCGCACTATGATGGAGCAGTGGCTGCCGAAGGATTGCGGAAATGCTCTTTAGGAATAAGGAGAATTCATAAAACCTTAAAATCGGTGAAAACTATTGGAGAGAAGCAGCAGCTGCTATCAGCATTGGGAGCTCTGAAGACGCTGCGGATCCAGATAAAATCTGAGCAGAAGAGGGGTTCTGGTGTGGATTCGAGAAAAGTAACAGCGTGGGATCGAGTTCATTGGACTGATTCCATGTCTGCATTCAACAACCGAATCCGTACTGGGATCCTTTCAAACTTGAAACATAAGGATCCCAAAGCGTTTCTAGGAGACTGTAAGGCCCTCTTCAAGAGTAGAATTCGGAATGCCCTCAAGAATGACGAGGCGGTTAAAGTTAATGCCGTATTCTGTGGGGAATTCCAGATTGCTAAGGCGGAGCAGATAACCACTGAATTCAAGTACTTCACCACATCCAATTCACCAATCTTTCGGGACACCCACTTGGAAAGTTGGTTTGATAATAAGATTATGGAGCCGATATTAACCCAAATGGAAGAGTTCCAAGAAAGAGACAGCGGGTGGGCGTTGACGAAGATTATGAATTTGGGGGTGAATATCAACAAATTCACACCTCAACTGGGGTCATCGTATATTGATTTACCCGCCCAGATTAGACGTAAGAAGGCTTGCATTAATGTGAAAAATGACGATGATGCTTGCTTTGCATGGGCAGTGACAGCAGGGTTACATCCTACTACTAACCCACATTCAGATAGAGTTAGCTCGTACCCTCACTACAAGGAAGTATTAAAATTGAAAGGGGTTCAATTTCCGATGACAATGCGTCAGATCCCTAACTTTGAGAAGCAGAATGAAGTCTCCATCAACATATACATCTTAAATAAAAGTGGAAAGTCATTCGTTACATTACCTACCTACCTTACGAAGGAGAAGAGGGGTAGACACGTTAACCTTCTACTTATTCAAAATCGTTACTTTGGGAAGGAAGAAGAAGATAGCGATGATGCGACCCCAATTCGTTTCCATTACGTATGGATCAAAGATCTATCACGCCTTGTTTCTTCGCAGCTGAGTAAAAAAGCTCACAAAAAATTCTTTTGCGAACGTTGCCTCCATTACTTCCACTCTGAGGAGAAGTTAGATAAACATACTGAGGACTGTGAGAAGCTGAATAGCTGTAAGGTTAAGATGCCTGAAGTTGGAAAGAATATCCTAAAATTCAAAAATTTCAAGAATAAAGTGAAAGCTCCATTTGTGGTATACGCAGATTTGGAAAGCGTTCTTAGTCCCACTTCAGACCCGAAAAAGACGCAGCAACATATCCCTGCAGCTATCGGATATTACATGAAATGTTCATATGAAGATTCCCTATCCTTCTATCGAGCCTATCGCGGTGAGGATTGTATGAGCTGGTTCGCAGATCAGATGAAGACTCTCGCAGAAGATTTGGGTACAGTTTTCTGGTGTCCATATGACATCGATATGACACAGGATGAAGAAGCTGCTTTCAGAAGGGCAAAATATTGTCATATTTGTGAACAACCATTCTCGGAAGCTGATAAAAAAGTTCGGGATCATAATCACCTGCTACCGTTGAAAAATTATCGGGGGACCGCCCATGAAGGTTGCAACATTAACTACCAGGATACGCATGTTGTTCCGGTAGTTTTCCACAATCTCAATAACTACGATGCCAACTTTATCATCGAAGATGTGGCTTCGCGAATGGGAGGTAAAATCGACTTACTCCCAATAACTAAGGAGAAATATATCAGTTTTACTAAGCATGTCGATGATACCCCCATTCAATTGAGGTTCATTGACTCGTTCAGATTTATGAATTCCTCCCTGGATAAGCTAGCGTCATACTTGGAGGAATTCCCAAATTTAAAATGCCAGTTTGGGGCATGTGGCGATGAGCAAGTTGAACTATTAACTAAGAAGGGGGTGATGCCCTATGATTACATCGACTCTTTCGATCGGTTTTCCGATTCGGTTTCACCCCCTATTGAGGCCTTCTTCAATAAATTGGAGGATAAGCCGTGCCCCCGAAGATTATACCAGCGAGCTCAGCATATATGGGAAAAATTTGGATGTCGAAACTTGGGACAATATGTCGATTTGTACATGAAGACGGACATAATGCTTCTAGCTGATGTTTTCGAGCAATTCAGAACTAGCTGTCATCAAACATATAATCTGGATCCTGCGCACTACTTTACACTTCCCGGCTTTACTTGGGATGCGATGCTGAAACATACGAAACAAGAACTTGAGCTTCTCACAGATCTCGATATATTTCTATTCGTTGAGAAAGGGATTAGAGGCGGACTCAGTCAAGTATGTTCTAAGCGAAGAGCTCACGCCAACAATAAATATATACCAAATTATAATCCATCGAAAGATGATTCTTATTTGATGTATTATGACGTCAATAACCAGTATGGTTGGGCCATGAGTCAAGCTCTGCCGTATGGTGGATTTGAATGGTGTGATACAAATATTGATGTTACTACAGTTCCAGATGATTCTGATGTAGGATATATTTTAGAAGTCGATTTGGAGTACCCTAAACATCTGCATGATCAACATAAAGATTTACCCTTCTGCCCTCTACATATTAATCCTCAAACAGGCAACGCCCCTGCTTCATCAAATGCACCATCAAAATTGATGGCGACGCTTCATCCTAAGGAGAAGTATGTTATACATTACCGTAGCCTTAAGCAGGCGATAGATAACGGTTTGGTGTTAACAAAAATTCATCGAGTCCTAAAATTTAAGCAAGCTCCGTGGCTTAAAGCCTACATAGATCTTAACACTGACCTCCGAAAGGCTGCGAAGAATGAGTTCGAGAAGAACTTATTCAAATTAATGAATAATGCAGTGTTCGGTAAGACTATGGATAATATTCGTAAAAGAGTGAATGTACGCCTACTAACCGAGTGGGGTGGGCGGTATGGAGCTGAATCATATATTTCTAAGTCTGAGTTCAAGAGCTGCACCATCTTCAACGAGAATTTGGTGGCTGTTGAGCTAAACAAGTTGGAAGTGTGGTTAAATAAACCTATTTATGTAGGAATGTCTATATTGGATTTGGCTAAGACAACTATCTACGACTTCCATCATAAGTATATGGGTCCAGCGTTTGGGGATAGATGTTCTATATTGTATACAGATACAGACTCTCTCATATATGAGTTGGGGAAAGACCCTTATGATGTAATGAAACGTGACTGCCATCAATACTTCGACACCAGCGACTACCAGCCTGATAACATCTATGATATTCCACTTGTAAATAAGAAAGTATTGGGGAAGATGAAGGATGAGAACAACGGAACCCCCATGATCGATTTTGTAGGCCTGAGGTCTAAATTATATGCAATGAAGGTTCTTCGTACTGATGATGATGTTACTATGAAGCTTCAGCAACTGGGGAACGCCGAGTATGAAGAGCCCGAAATTGCGGAAATAATGAGGAATTGTGGGGTCTCAAAAAAAGCGAAGGGGGTAAAATTTTCCGTCGTCAGAAACGCGATCGACTTTGATGACTACATCGAGTGTCTTGAAAAGTGGAAAGAGGTATCGGTCACTCAACATTTAATCAAAGCGGAAAAACATAAAGTGTTCTCCATCAGTCAGGAGAAAATTGCGCTATCCCCCAACGATGATAAGCGGTACTTGATCCCTGGAACTTTCGCCACGCTTCCCTGGGGACATTACACAATCTCAAATATGATGATGGAGATAGATTAAGTATTGTTGGTTGAATATATTATCATAATTATACGGCTGTTGTACGCAGATTATATGATTTGTGATTGGTTGACATTCCATATACGATAGAGGAAAATATATGTATGCAGCCCAGCATGTTGATGATCTGATTGACTTCTCAATATCATACTCCTAAAATGAAAATGTGCTTTCTTCAAAATAAATGATATAATGAATAGCGATATTTCATTTCTCATACATATCACACAAACCATAAACGATTCGAAGCTGCTTTAGAGCCCCTTCCGAGTCGCTTCCGAGTCGCTTGCGAGTTGCACGAAGTGCTCCAGTCTCCGAAAATTCCCCGCGAGTTAGTGATTGTAGGTTAAATCTATTTACATATAGTTACAATATATTCATTTCTCATCATTAGAATCTAATATTATATCATAGGATATAACCTGAATAGTTTGAACCCGATAACGTTATCTACCTGATAACACTAATTACACACACTGGATGCCAATCCGGGTGACTCACAATCACTGATAACGCTATCTACCCGATAACGTTATCTACCCGATAACACTAATTACACACACTGGATGCCAGACCGAGTCACTGATAACGCTATCTACCCGATAACGTTATCTACCCGATAACGCTAATTACCGAGTCGCTTCCGAATCGCACGAAAATGCTGCAGCCTACGAAATCCCCTCGCGAGCTAGTGTTTGTAGGTTAAATATATTACATGTAGTTACAATATATTCATTTCACATAATTAGAATCTAATATTATATCACAGGATATAACCTGAATAGTTTGAATATAAGCACATTTAACATTTAGTTATATGATTAGTGATTGTTGTTTCATTTACATTTTAGCTGTAGCTGTAATATTATTATTATCGATATGCACTTTTCGTCCTATTTATTAGAATATATTTTATATTTCCCGGATTAATTTTCGAGTATAAACATATTTAACACTTAGCTATAAGAATAATAATAATTATGTAGCTGCAATATTATTATATTCAAATAATTAATGTTCGAGTATAAACATATTTAACATTTAGATGTAGCTGCAATATTATTATTGATATCTATTCACATGTAGTTACAATATTATTATTATTGATATCTATTTACATATAGTTACATTATATTCATTTCTCATTATTAGAATCTAATATTATATTCATTTCTCATTATTAGAATCTAATATTATATCATAGGATATAGCCTGAATAGTTTGAATATAAGCACATTCAACACTTAATTATTGGAATAATATTTATTGTAAGCATGATTAGAGTAATTGATTGGCGGTTCATTTACATTTAGATATAGTTGCAATATTATTATTTTCGATTTGCACTTCTCGTCCTATTTATTAGAATATATTTTTATATTTCCCAGATTAATTTTCGAGTATAAACATATTTAACACTTAGCTATAAAAATAATGATTATGTAGCTGCAATATTATTATATTCAAATAATTAATGTTCGAGTATAAACATATTTAACATTTAGTTATAAGAATAATGATTATGTAGCTGTAATATTAATATCGATATATACTTTTCATTGTATTTATTAGAATCTAATATTATATCACAGGGTATAACTTGAATAGTTCAAGTATAGCACATTCAACATTTAGTTATAAGAATAATAACTATGTAACTGTTGTGTTGAAGAATGATAAATTTTCGATAATGAAATGCTTATGTATTCATTCAGAATCTAGCGAACCCTAATTGATTTTGAGGGGTTAGTGCTCGTGCAGTCATCCTCCTCCGATAAGCATTTTGATGAATCAATAATCCGTTCTAATCAATTTGTATGTAGTCATACTTATCTGAAAAACTGGTGAGGAAACAATAACCTTAACGATTATTAGGAATAAAACTTGTTATTTTGTTATCGATTGCTAGTGGTTTGTAGGCCTCCTGGGGACGCTTTCCACTTTATCAAAAAAGCAACGTGCCATAAGTTCTACCTCTTGGGTGGTTGGGAAACGGACTTGATCTCTATAAAAACTCCTTGCTTTCTTATAAGTTTCCATTGAAATTGATTAAAACCTGTGAAAATAAAAAAAATTTGTTCATCATTATAACTTTTACGTGACTGTTTGTCTACATGTTTTTAACTAGTGGTGTAATTGGTAAACACCCTGGTTTGGAAATCCAGAAATGTGGGTTCGAATTCCGCCTATGGTTGAATCTTTCACGTTTATTCATCTTTATAGTCCTATGTTAAATTATCTAAGTTATCTTCATGATTCAGAAAATTTAATTCTATATCTCTCAAGTTACATACACGATGGATTAAAAATGTATTTTGTTATATAGCAATCGAGCTGTACAGACAGTTCGAATAATCATCGTGATGCGTGACACCGCTTCGTCTAGATTCTGTATAAGTATTGGGCTCCAACCCTCCCGCACCTATATATTGTATACCTCGAATTACCGAATTCGCCGCAAATCTTATTATATAACGTTTACAGCGCTTATAGGGTACTACGTTAATAATTATTAACAATATTTCCACCACCAGCAGCTAGATTTCGGGTCATATTATGCGATTTACAATCAATATGATTCGAATATATATACATACTACATGTTTGATTTAAAATAAAGTATTCTCATTGCGTTTTCGAAGGTGATCGGCGTAACTTCCTTATCATTCATATCAGCTGTAGCTCTACCGCAAAATATGATAGTGAATATTGTTCAACCTGCCACAAAACTTATTTTGATTTATATCGGATAATTTATGAAACATACATGAATGAATATTATAGCGAATTATGTTTACTTCGGTACTAATTTTGGAAAAAACATTTTATATATTCGTATTACTTTCAGATAACTTATGAAACTACTTCAACATTGAAGGATCGTGCATCATTACGATAATTCCAAGTTGAATACATTGCTCTTGGAGATGATTTAGCACAACCTTATCGCTCAAGTGAGCTAATGATGCATAATCATAATATTATAACGAATATTGTACTCGCTAGTACTAATCAAGCAAAACACCCTTAGATGATTTAATAGTTATTTCTGCAAACGCTTCATAATATCGCTATTATGAGAAGCAGCATTTTTGTAAACTATCGCATGTTAGATGTTATGACCCCTTATTGAAGACTTGTGGAGCAGCCGATGCATCGCGACCGATATCATTATAACTCAGACAAAACCCCTGCGACTAACGGCATGTACAAACAACCCCACATTTCATTGAAGACTCCTGCAAGGTAGATACCTAGCTGAAGACCTGAGTGATAGACATCATTATACCTGCACACTCTGTATAACCTCACATACACACCTGTCTCGTTAGAGACCGCGCCAGCTTCATTCAAATTCACATGACTGACGTCATACATAAACAACCTCACATTCCATACCTCATTGAAGTTCCCCAACTCCATTTTGTATACTAAAAATAATATCCATATATGTTTAAGATGATTGAAATCGCATTTTGTAATATAGCAATCAAGTAAGGTACAGACGGCTTGAATAAACGTCTTGAAAGTAATTTTCTTATAAACATAGCGTTTGAGAAATGTAGAAGATATCATTTCCATACTGTATAACATGCCATCTATACACCCACTCCGATGAAGGAGCAGCAGCCCTCCCATGATACCTCGATGAAGCCTCGGTCTCTTTCACGTGACTGACGATATGTACAAACAACACTATTTCAAACCCCCTATGAAGCCTCACATTCCATACCTCGCTGTAGGCTTCGTGACATACCTGCATGACTGACGTCATGTAAAACAATTACCTGCATCATATAGACTGCAATATACTCGCACTTATCACTCAGATTGGCGGTTATATCTACAACATTAAAATCGCTTGTTCTCAATTCCTCCATAGCTGAGCGGTTAAGGAGCCGGCTTTGGATTTCATTTCTCGGGTTCGATTCCCGTGTGTACAAAAATATTTCATTTTCAGCAGAAGTGTTTGTATACTAGATTAAATAGATTCAAATCCTCCGCGGTTAAGCCACCTTACTTTAGAGTTTATTTCCCAGGTTCAAATCTCGGTGTGTGTAGAAAAAAAAATTTCATTTTCAGTAGAAGTGTTTGTATACTAGATTAAATTGTTTCAAATCCTCCGCGGTTAAGCCGCCTAACTTTAGAGTTTATTTCCCGGGTTCGAATCTCGGTGTGTAGACAAAAAAAAATCATTCCAGTAGAATGTGAGTACACAGATGAGACTCCCAGGCTATAGTTAGGGTAGAACCATACACAGATGAACCGACTTCATCAGACCATAGTTAGGGAAGAACCATAGATAGATGACAGACTTCCAGAAACATAGTTAGAGGGAACCATAGACTAGTTCATAGAACCATAGACTACCTACCCCATCGACATGACTGCGCATGCGTGATTGTGGATGACCTTGAAGGGGACCGTTTTCGGTAAAATGAACCTTAGATTTCCTTATGGAGATTTACATGCAAAAAAGGTCGATTTTGGTGGAGAACCGGCCTAGCACATCTACTATTCAACATATTCAAAATGGAAGCATTCTGTTTCACAGTCGCCTCCATCACATTTTATCATTGGTCGTCCATCATCAACACCATTGCAGATGCAATAATGAAAATTTTTGGCAGAACCTTCTTTAGCTGTGAAGAATTTCCCTGAAAGTTCTGGCATTATAACTTCTAAATGAAATTTCAGTGCAGATTCACAGCCCCTTTCCCACAATTCCAGATCTGATAATATCCGTTCTTTGAAAAATACAGTTGGGGACCATATGACAAAATCGCAACTGTGAGACAAATAGTTGCATTTGGACTTGGTAATAGGAACTGTGATTTTTATTCAGTGTTATTAGCACCTCTTGTTTGACCAAACATGAACTTTTCATATTTAAGTATTCACTTATATCCTGTACCTTATTTGTATATAATAAATAGGGACATTTAACTCCCAGACACCCCCCCTAAGCAACACTCAGAATACACCAAACGGTCGGGAGAACCGTTATTGGGGCCACTTCTTGTTAATGATCAATCCCACTTCATTCACTTGGAAAGATTCATAATTTTCGTCCTCCATATTCATCTTATATTCTTTCACTGCATTATTTTCATGAGATGTACCCCACAAAGTTGCCATGGTATAGCATGACATTTTTGTTGATCAATCTCAACTTCACTTTATATCTGAAACAAACAGTGATAAACATGTAAATACAAGATAGGGATGTATTTTCAAGCATACCGTTCACCAACGTCTCTGCTTTCCAAAAATAGGGTCTTCAGGTAATCACTCTCCATCTGAATATTATTGATTAACAACACTAAAGCTTCGAAAATATCCAAAAATACACTTTCACTAGCCGAACGACCACATTGACAATGACATTCTTATGGCGATTATCAATTTGTGTGCCCTCAACCGCAATATTGGGTCACGTGGTATGGATTGCCTAATTATTATTTGTGCTCGCTTAACAGCAACTATCTATACTCGCACTCATAGGTGGTATATACCATACCGGAAAAGTATGGACACGAGCATTATTCGTACTCCTAAATACCACAACATTAGTAGGGGAGGGTCTCGTATCTTCATCCACCTCCAGTAATGGAAAAGGTAATCTGTATCTGTCGCCTGTATCTTTATGTTTGACATCATCTTGAATAAATAAGCTACATACGTGTTTTTGCTAAAAAAAATTCCGTTTCTCGACTTAAAAGTGAGTAGTTTATTTCTTTATAATTGTTTTTTTCTTCATAGTCTCAATGTAGGCTGATGTTCATAGTTTACCAAGGGAAAGTGCCTCTTTTATTCTCGCGGATAGTTTAAAATCCAATGGGGAAATGAACTTGACTCTAGAGTCTAGAGGAATGTATAATTTCATTACTTCCATGAATCTCTTTCATTTCAGCAGGTTTCACTTCCTCCTCTCTGTTTCAACAATTGATTGTGTTAGTTAACATTCTATCATTATGGATCACTGACTTAAGCATATTATATTCAGCAGTTGCTATTCTTGAACTTAAGCCTCCATTCGGTCAACAACTTCTTGCAGTGAAATCGAGTCATATTTACTCTGTTATATACTTTTCACCCCACTTCAACCTCAAATTGCAGGTCGATAGAAAAAAATCACCAACTCATTTATATATGTAAACATTGATGATTCATAATTCAAAGAATGTTCCTCCAGAAGAAGTGCTGCAGCTTTCAGAAACACGGGTAACAGTATGTTGATGAAATGAGGGAGAGAGCCTATGAGAATAGACAAATCACAATCATAGTGAGCAACCTGACAGTGCTCAAGGTACTGGAGTCATACACAATCACCTCACAATGTGTACTTGATTGCGTCAAAGAACTAACGACACTAGTAATGAACCCCAATAGAGTAACACTCGTTTGGGAGTCTGAAGAAATCAAACGAGAAGGGACAGAGACTGCCGTCGCACTCGCTAAAGCGGGAGCGGAAAAACCACTGATTGGACCAGAGCCAACCTGTGGCATTTCTCATGCCACAGCGAAATCTGTAATCCAAAAACGGCTCGAGATAGTGCACCGTGCCTACTGGAGGGAACTGCCCCGTATGTCGCACTCCAAGCGACTGATGGGAGATCTCCAGCAGCAACGAGCAAAAAATCTGCTGACGTTCAGCAGACAAGAAATACGGAATCTTGTTACATTCCTGACCGGACACGCCCCATGCAACAAACACCTCTACACGATGGGACTGGTAGATCTGCCCACTTGTAGGGGTTGCGGCGTGGAAGATGAGACACCTATGCATGTGCTGTGTCAGTGCACGGCATACACGGTAGGTCGTCGGACATACCTCGGAGACGATAAGACTACACCCGAGGAAATCAGAAGTATCCCCTATATCAGGCTACTGAGATTCATGGAATGCACCGAACTGATGAGAGGGTAGAAACAAGTGAGGGCACAATAGGACTATAATGACCGTACTGCTATGGGGCTCCCCTAGGATGGAGAACCAACCTCACGGAGGAGGGGTTTTAGTCGGTAGGAATCCGGCAGACCCGGGGGCACGGGCACCCGAGGCGTCTTTGTTAGATTTCCCCTCCTCTACGCAAAAAAAAATGTTGATGAAACCGTATACAGTATATATACTAGCTCTTATCCATAAGCTACACTCGCAGAAACAGCTAATACTCGTTGAAAAGTTGAGGGGTCGGATCCACCGCCGCGATGCCATTCCCCAAGTGTGAAGTTGGAAATCAAAAATCATTATTGGGTTGTATTTACGTACCTCCTTCCTCAAACATAACTTCTTACAACAAGTTCTGGGATACCATTGAGTTAATTGGGAAATCATGTCCCAATCATACATTTTTGGCGATTTCAACTTTCCGAAAGTATCTTGGAAATATGTTTCAACGGGTTGTTCAGTTACATGTTCAACAGACTTATTACCATGTGAAACTGAAGTCTCAATCCGCCTCAGTAATACGTGCTCGTTTTTTTAATTTTATAACGCGAGAGGTGTCCATGGTCGATTTTTTATGTTCCACAACTTCTGTTAATACTGCTCCGGCTGATCCAATTCTACCTATTGATGCTAACCGCCCACCATTTTGTCCATTTTCCCTCAACATTCCATGTAATTTTAGATTTGAAGCATGCTGGTTATTACAAAATAAATCATGCATAATGCGTATTGAGAAAAAATTAAAACTGAAACTTCTCATACATTAAAAAATTGTTTTCAATTTATTTTTGCGTAAGGACCCATTCAGCCTCTCTGTGCAATGATCAAACTTTGAGTGTACATTTCTGATGATGGTAGCTTCAATTTGAAACTATACACAGTACGGCACAAACGAGATATCATGCTTAGAAAAAAATAAAAACTGAGACTTCTCATGAATTTTAATTTTTTTTTCATTTTCTTTTTGCGTAAGGACCCATTCAACCTCTCTGTACAATGATCAAAATTCCACTGTACATCCCTGATGATGTTAGCTTCAATTTTTATACTATACACAATAGGGCGCAAACGCGATAACATGCTTAGAAAAAATTAAAACTTTTCATGAGATTTACAGACTTCTCATGGATTTAAAATTTGTTTTCAATTTCTTTTTGCATAAGGGCCCATCCAGCCTCTCTGTGCAATGATGAAATATCTAGTGTACATTCCTAATGATGTTAGCTTCAAGTTGATACTATAGACAATACGACACAAATGCGATAGCATACTTAGAAAAAATAAAAAGAGAGTATTCATGGATTTTCATTTTTTTTTCAATTTCTTTTTACATGAGAACTCTTAGTTTTCATTTTTTCTAAGTATGCTATCTCATTTGTGCCGTATTGTGTATAGTATCAAGTTGAAGCTAACATCATCAGGATGGTACTCTAGATCTTTTATCATTGCACAGAGAGGTTGAATGAGTCATTACGCAAAAAGAAATTTAAAAACATTATTAAATCCGGGAGAAGTCTCAGTTTTAATTTTTTTCTATGTATGCTATCTCGTTTGTGCCGTATTATTTTTAGTATCAAATTGAAGCTAACATCGTCAAGAATGTATACTGAAAGTTTAATCATTGCACAGAGGCTGAATGGGTCCTTACGCAAAAATAAATTCAAAGAAAAATTAAAATCCATGAGGAGTCTTCGTTTTTATATTTTCTAAGTATGCTATCTCGTTTGTGTCGTATTGTGTATATCATCATCAGGAATGTACACTGGAAGTTTGATCATTGCTCAGAGAGACTGAATCCTTACGCAAAAAAAAACAAACAAAAATAAAATCCATGAGAAGTCTCAGTTTTTATTCTTTCTAAGTATGATATCTCGTTTGTGTCGTATTGTGTGTAGT
Source organism: Endomychus coccineus (assembly GCA_958510875.1). Classification (NCBI taxonomy): domain Eukaryota; kingdom Metazoa; phylum Arthropoda; class Insecta; order Coleoptera; family Endomychidae; genus Endomychus; species Endomychus coccineus. The sequence goes on along the minus strand of OY294067.1, from coordinate 192,543,501 downwards.
ATCAGCTAGAAGCTAACATCATCAGGAATGTACACTAGATGTTTCATCATTACACAGAGAGGCTGAACGGGTTCATACGCAAAAAGAACTGACAAGCATATTATAGTTAAAAAAAAAATTAAATCCATGAGAAGTCTCAGTTTTTATTCTTTCTAAGTATTGTGTATAGTATCAAGTTGAAGCTAACATCATCAGGAATGTACACTGAATGTTTCATCATTCCATAAAGACTGCATGGGTCCTTATGCAAAAAAAAAATGAAGAAAAAATGTTAATCCATGAGCACTCTCAGTTATAATTTTTTCTAAGTATGCTATCACGTTTGTGCCATACTGTGTATAGTATCAAATTGAAGCTAACATCATCAGGAATGTACACTTAAAGTTTTTATTTTTTCTCATTATGCTAACTCGTTGGTGCCCTATTGTGTATAATATCAAATGAAAGCTCACATTTTCAGGAATGCACATCATTTCATCGTTGTACAGAGATGCTGAATCCTTGTTACGCAACAATGTAATCGAAATAAAGTAAAAATCTATTAGTATTATCAGTTCTTATTGTTTCCGATTGTGCTATTTCGTTTAAACCGTATAATGTACGGTTTCATCAGGATACTACTCAAAAACTAATAGTGGTGCAAACAAATTGCATCCAATTAGAGAGTGATATGTCCTATAATGAAGTCAGTGTTACATTTCCTATTCCTATTCATGTAAAATATATGTGCTTTAAGTTAGAAGCGCGCAGTGTTGCCAAGTCGAGGTAAGGCTGGGTTTTCAACAGGCTCACACATTGAATTAATATGCTCCAAAAACTGGGATTCTCTCGTAGTTTAACCCAGTAGATTATAATGGTGAATCATTTTTATTCTGTTATTTAGACAGCTATCAACTTATTCGTACCACTGTACCCATTGAGGCAATTAACCTATCCCCGTTACATAAGTCTGAGTTAAGACCTATCAGCAGATATGCTATATTGACTATAAAGATCTTCTCGCCTGAAAAATATTTACATTTTAGTGATTTGAGAGAAGGTTGTAAATCTCTTCAGTTCAATGTTATAATAACTATATTTGTAAAATAGAAAAAAAATTCCACATAACCTTAAATTTGTTTGGTCATTTATAAATGCGAAGAAGAAGGATGACGATATTCCTGCTAATATGTACTTGAATGTGATTGAATGCTCTTATGGCAAAGATTTTGCTAATCTTTTCGCAAACCATTTTTCTTGTGCTTACATAAATAATAATATATTCTCCAATTGTGGACCCCATGGTCAACTTACCAATATAAACTAAACTCCTATGAAATTTGTATGAGAACAATATTGAACAAACTAAACGCTACTGATATAAATAAATGAGCTGGACCTGACGGCTTCCCACCTATTTTTCTCAAGTAATTGTTTTATCTTGTTGTTCATCATTTTTCAAGTTACTTGCTACTGGACAATTTACAAATTATCGAAAATCTAGTTTTATTACTCAAATCTTTAAATCAAATGACAAATCTAACGTTAAAAATTATAGGCCTAATTCTGTTATCTCCACATTTGCAAAAATTGTCGAAAGTTTCATATCAAATCATCTAATTACCGTAACATTTAAAAATATTATCATAAACGAATCGGGAAAATCAACAGAAACTAATATATTACATTCTCAATTCTTTGCGAAAATATTGGAAAATAGGTCTCAGATGGAGTCGATTTTTACTGACTTCTCAAAGACATTCGATAAAATGAACCACGAACGACTATTACAAAAATTACATGCTCTTGGAATAACCGGTACTCTGTTGAAATGGCTTAGATGTTACCTTAATGGCAGAATGGTACATCTAAACGGTTTTTACTCTGATGAAATTAAAGCACATTCTGGTGTTTATTTATTCACAGCGCATTTTTAATGTTTGCTGATGATTTGAAAATATTTAATTATATAAGTACCATAAATGATTCAATATTTCTTCAAAGTAATTTTAATAATTAAAGTCTATGGTGCGAGGAGAATGGTATGGTATAGAACGCAGTCACGTGATACAATTTTCAAAATCTTTCAACACAAATCAACACGATTATCAAATAAATTGTATATCCTTAAATTACAGGGATAATGTGCTGGATCAAAGTATTCCTTTTGATTCAAAACTTTCTTTTACATTCCAGTATATCTAATTATGAATAAATCTTCAAAGATATTTTTTTTGCTGAAACCCTTTATAGGCCTGTAACATCCCACAAGGTAGTGTGGAAGTCTCCTAATCAGAATTTAATCACGTCAGATATACCCACTAAGCACTCCGCCTCGTGTGTGTGGTAAGCACGATTCTGCAACCAAAGCATTCTCGATGACACTCATGTCTAACGGCCCATTGTGTCTTGCCTCACCACTTTCTCGGGGCACCGGAAAAATTCCGCCGTCGCTGAGATTCGAACCCGCGACCGGAAGCCACAGTGATTCGAAGATCGATTCGTCTTCCACTGACTAACCTGCCGTACCCCCCCCCCCCCTAAAGATGCTTAGTTTTGTTAAGAGGAATACCTTAGAATTTATTAATTTACAAGCCATGAAGTTCCTGCATGTTTCACTGGTGCGTTCTTATCTTGAATATTGTTCAATATGGTCACCATGTTATGCCGTTCACCACATCAGAATTGAGCGAGTGCAGCATATATTCCTAAGGTATTATGCATTATCCCACAGCATGGGACTGATATCAAACCATGATTAAACTATTATTGAAAACGTATCCAGTTTGTTGCCGTTAGAAAGACGTAGAAATGTCAATGATTTGAAACAGGTCCTCAAGATTTAGTACCAAACTTTTGTAACAATTATTTTTCTTTGTTCAACTCATCCCCCGTCCACCCTTGTAGTTGTAGCAATAATTAAATTTTCTATCTGCCAATCTGCAGAACCAATTATACTTTGAATGCACCACTCAATAGACTGTGAAGGGCAAATGGGAATATGCTTTACTTTGATTACTTCTGCCACGATGAATTCAATTGATTATCTAATCAATTGTTACGTTTGAAACAAAATAAATTTATCTTAGCAATCTACGACATGTATTGTATGTATATGAATATATGTAAGTTCCTAATTTGTTACTCATGTGTTGACCTAGATTAACTAGAATTTGGTTTGATTTCATTTTTTTGAGTTTGTATTTTCTTTTCTTTTTTTTTACTTTCTTATTAGTAATATGTTAATTTCATACGTAATTTTCAACACGGGTACAGCCCACCCGTGTATTTAAATACCTACATAAATAAATATTTAATGTTGTTGGAATGAACCTTCTCCAAAACTCAGAGCATACCAAATATTCTAAAAATACATTACCTTTATTTTCTGTTATAGTATCAAGAATGTCAAGAGGACTGGTCGGGAAACTTCCGTTCTAGTCTATTCACTTACACTAATTTTACTTATATAATGCTTTTCAGTTCAGGCGAATTATGAATTTTGCAATTAACAAGGGGATAAATTAATACATTTTTTCATAAATCATGTATAAATGAGAATTTATTTAAATAAAGCTGTGTAAACGTGAGCTATAAGTAGAAAGACATAACTTAATATATTATGTATAAAAAATACAAATAATCATTACTTTATAACAATTGCTGACTAAATGTTTTTAATTGGATAACCAACTTGTCTAAGGTAACATCTGCAATTAATTCTCAAGCAGACAAGAATGAATACTGATCATCATTGAAGTTTTGCCAACTTTAACATTAGTTTTTCGCTCCATCGAGAAATAGATTCGAATAAAAATGTTTAGAATTGCTCACAAAACTTAAATTATGATTAAACATATTAGCACAATCAATAATCTTAAGATATAAATCACATTTTAGTTACATTTACATCATAATTAGAAACAGACAATGATAAAATATTGCATTTAACACAGAGCACTTTATAAATATTTATAATTAAAACTTATCGGGGCCTGGAAGAGTAACCATATCCTTAAAGAACTAATAAGTTAAGAATAATTCATAAATAAGAAATACTCATAATTGGAAATATATATATACAGAGCTACTTTTAGCAAGTCAAAATTTCTCGATCTGACCAAACTCGCCAATTAACCAAACTACTTTAAATCGGTCTAGTCAGCTTGGATTAGGAGAAAAAATACATCTTCTCTTTCCTCTTTGTTGGCTGTCTTCGAAGAATAATTTTTCTGACCCAAACATAACTTTTAGATATTTAGATGCAATGAGTACTTCATAAATAATTTAGAGATATTGCTATTCACCCCTATTGGTCCTGTCCTCGGGGGAAATTAAGAAAAAGAAAAGAAAGAAGTTAATTTACACATTCCATTCTGAAATGTTCTGAATAGTTTGGCAATATCTACCGATTTCAATTTAATTTAATGCCTAGGGAGTCTAAAAACATAACGGAAATGATAATATTCCGGTGTTGCGACTTATACGTTTCTAAAAAAAAATTTAAACGCATAATATTATGATTATGTATTATTTTTAACCTAAAAATTAAGTTGGGTCTTCGAAATACAATTATTTCAAGTATCATATTCCGGAAATTCCACTTTTCGATAGTACTTTTTTGAAACGAAGAATATCTACACCTCATAAAATAACCATTAAGGCAAATATTACCATAAACACTTCCTTAACAATAAAGTAAGAGAGATTACAATGTGAATAGATTAAGAATCAAACTTATCATTCTGAATAATTGCATGTTGGTAACTTTGCTAATATTGGGTCAGATTAGGGAAAAAATAATCTCCCCGTCCAAATTAATCATCATAGAATGTCAAAAATCATACCTATTTCATTTTATATATTCAAATTTAGAGGTCTTAGTTTTTTTGTTTATGTAACGTGACATTTAAATTGTTCGCACCGTGATTATAACAGACCTAGGATCGAATAGAATGAACTTTTATATAAATGAAAATATTGTACTGTTTTGAATTTCGGTACTTGTATGTTTACTGGATTTTTCTCATAGTTATTTTATATAAGCTACTAAATCGAAATAAAAGATAAGAAGAAATCTTGTTAGAAATAATTTCATTTTCAATATGAATTTCATAGATTAATTTCCTCCATAAAGATATAGCTGGTTAGATCAATTAATGCTGACCTCTGAAAACTGAGTTTTACAAAATTATGAGACAATCTTTATATTTAAAATAAATAATACTAGAGGGTAGGGTAATTCCTTACTTGATTTAATCTAATGAATGATATATGTATAATTGATAAAACATATGAAATAAGATCAGGTATGAGTAGTACGATTAAAACTATAAATAATCGATGTAAGATACTTGTATATAATAACTGTATGTAGATAACGTTTTCCTAAGTCTAAAAATTATATTTACATCTCACATTCAGGAAACATACTCATTATAGTACATACATTTTTCGAAATAAACAAGCTATCATGAAAAGCTATAGGTTGATCTAATTTATGGAGAAAATAATTTCAAAATTAAGAATTGTATTCGTAATTCTCAACAATTCTGAAAAAGGGAGTTAACAAACAAAGAATGAGAAAACATTGTGTTCTCAATGTTTTCATTTTTGGTTAACTATTGTGATGATCCAAATTCTAACAATGTCGTAGAAACATTAAAAAAAAATTCGAAAAGGAAAATATTCTGATCTGAAATGACTAGACAGCAACAAAATAAAATAAGATTGATTTCCAATGATGAGTATATTTTAAAATCATATTTGGCAGCTTGAAGAATGAAATTATACATAAAATCGCGAATTTAGAAGACCAAAACTCAATTTTTATCTTTTATGTTTCCCTTCAATTATAATAAGTCTAGTTATAAGTTATCATGAAGAAAGTATATCACAGAATACCCTTATAACTAACTTTTTTTAAATGTCTTTGTTAAAATACTCGATCATAAAAACATTGCACTTTATAGAAATCGTTACCTACACACATACACAATCGTGACAGACATAAACCTGTAGGTTCGAATAAGTCATATATTCTAATGTAGGGAAGGTTCCTTGCATGTATTTCGTAGACTAGCTCGAACCGGACTCATTTTACAAGGGCTGGTAGTTGGAGGACTAAAACCTTCATCTGCGGACAAAGTCATATCATCTTCTTCAGAGCTGATTTGTTGCTCCATTGCAGCAGTACCATGAAAACTCTAGCAGAAACAGTTTTAATTATTTTATGAGATTTTTCTGATGCCATCAAATAAATTAAAAGTTATTTAGAATATAATAGAGTTTAGTTAGTGGCAATTAACAAAACATTCATATGTACATAATCTTGATGAATGTTTAATAACCTAGAGCAAAACAAGGGTTTATTTATATAGGTAGAACTTGTTAATCTTAGATACCAACAACAATTTCGTTCTTTCAGACGTAACAAAACAGACTGAACCTTTGCGAACACCATTTTTTACAAAATGGTATAATACCTTTCCTAATTTAGATAGCCTAATCATTTTATATAATCAAACCAAAAGTTTCAGATTAAATACATTACAATCAATATTTATAAAGGTGTCAAAATCTATCATAACAATATTCTAAATGATCAGGCCTTTACCAAAGTGATTTTTTCCTTTATTTTTCGAAGCACTCTTAGAATAATTCTTAGAATATTAAATAATAATTCTAATGCACACTTCACTCTGTTTCCCAGAATCTAACGGTTTCCGAATTTCTGTGATCCGTTACTCGTAATTACAAACTCATTATCCCTATTGTACTTTAGTTCCAATTTATACTTGAACTGTTTGTTGTTTACTTCATAAGTTTGCATCTGTTTGATAATGGCACTTCGGTGTAGAAACTGTAGTAACGTTTTCATGTTATTATTAAAAGTGGTATAAATTGTTTTTCATTTAATCATAAAGATAAATTACCATAAAGTAACGGCTTTTACCGTAGATTTTTTAAAACTAAGGTTGTTAATTTGATCCAAGAATCTCATTCACTGGTGGCGTCCCAAGTTTTCATATTCACTGTGATGGAGGATGTGATGCAAAATTTTTAGTGAAACTAAGGCACTGCAAGAGTTCATGAAAGCACGAGAATATGTAGATAATAGCTTTGCTGGTGGATGGCGGCACTAGATACAAAACACGGCTCTGTGAGTGAGTGAGAATAGAATGAGAAGATGCACATGTGTGAGTTGGAAAGAGATGGATGTGCGCATACCTCAATTCAAACTTTCTTACCCGACGGGGAATCGAGGTTATTTGAATTGAACGATTGATTGAATGTTAGCATTCGTAAAGGGTTATGAAGGAAGTGTTTGATTTTCACCAATTTAATAAACAAATGTAATGTAATTTCGCTAACGTAGCTTCTTCTAACAAATATTACAAAGTACTAAATTTCTACCAAAGAGCTAACCTAATATATAACTTTGATGATAATCTTAGGATAGATGGTTAGTGAAATTTTATATAATTGGGTTAATCCATCGACGGATTGATCAAACGCAAAATCCAATTATAACTTATGTTGATTAAGATATTGACCTAGCGTATAAAAAGCAGAATAGTTTAGTTAGGTTATCAAAAATAACGAAGATAAATCATCCGATGATGACAAAAGCTGACATGTGAGTCTTGCCCTAAGTGATACATTGGTGAGACAGGAAAAACCTTCAAACTGATAAAAAAGAACATAGACGCAGCTTTAATAATAAATCCAATTCAACCGTTGCAGAACATTTAATTGTGTACAATTTTTTTTAAACATTCAGAATAAAAGTAACAAATATATCCTATTGATCAACAAATACTTAATAATTCTCCCTTATTAAAATTGTATAATTAGATTTTCCGTTTGCTACAAGTGCACTTCGATGGGTTAAAGTCAATTAAATAAAAGTCCACTTATCGTCGATCCTAAGATTATCATTGAAGTTATATATTAGGTTACCTCTTTTGTAATAAGTTAGCACTTTGTAATATTTGTTTGAAGATGCTACGGTGTTAGCGAAACTATAGTTACATTTATTTATTAAATTAGTGAAAATCAAACATTTAATAGTTATTTTATTTAAGTATAGAATGAATTTTCATGACGTATTAAATGATTATTCAAATATATTCGCATACAGTGGAAAATATGGTCACATTATTCTTAGCTAAACATGATTTGAATGTATTCTTTATTTCGTGGTAGTAAGTAACCGTAGTAAGTATAAGATAAAAAATATTTTTAAACGCCTGCGTCCAAAATGAGAGATAAATTTGCTTCAGGCTGAATGACCAAAGCAAGCATTCGGCTACCAAAGTAATTTGTCACCCTATTTGACAACGTTTTATTAACGTCGCTTCGTTGGATTTGTTATGGGAATGAAAGCGTAGAATAAAACAAAATGTGTTGGGAATCATTCAATAGCCAGGTAATTTCTCAAACCAAAATACCGGAATGTGCAACGTTTGTGTGTTCTTATTGATTGCAGTGGGAATCGGACATTCAGATTTCTTAAAAATGCACAACGGCGAAGACAATGGGTATTAAATATACGAAGAAATTCGTGGACTCCATATAATACAACAATATTGAGATAGGTAAGTTAGGTTTTATGTTTGCCAAAAGTTGATTATTGATTATAATTTGTTATTTTGGAATCATTTTGAAACCTCCCAATTTGAACAAAACTGTCAACATCACAAAGAATACCTTCATGTTGAAAATGGAATTGAACAGTTGATTGAAAGTATTGTGCCACCAATTATTATTGTGTCCAAAAAAAAATTATGAAACTTTTTTTACTGAGCCCAATACAAGGAAAAGATTTTATTGGCGCTTTCCCAAATGTCTGCTTGAGAATTTATATAGTTCTGCCAACTAGATCAGTTAGCTGTGAGAAGAGTTTCAGCGAACTGACAATAATGAAAAGCTATCTCAGATCAACAATGATTCAAGTCAGATTGAAGATCTTAGAACTGTCTATAGAGAGCCAAGTAAATAGCTGCACGTAACACCTTTGCTAATGCATATTATTTTAATTTTTTATTATCCTGCAAACCTATTATTGCTCTATAAATAAGAAATCATCACTCTTATCCACTTTTTAGTGAATAAGGGTGATTGTTCCTTTGTTATAGTATATTCCCAACGTGAACAGTTTTATAGTTTACTGTTATTGCTCATCAATGTTGAAATACAGGTATAGTCCCTAAGATAAAAACCTAGATACAGCAGTTATTTTATATCAAATGCAATATTATAGTTGCGTTGCTTTGTTCATATACATATCGATAAAGCAATATTCATGTATTATCGATGCAATTATAAAACAATGAAATTCATTTGAATTTAGCTGAACTGTAAATTATTATCAATCTTTTTTATTATATTATGCAAATAAACTTTATAAAAATCTTTCATTTTCATGTTTTTCAGTTTCTGAAACATAATGTTTTCTTACTCACAATATCCGAACAGTTTTGTCCACAGTTTGAGCAGGAATAAACAAAATATTTTTGTAACATATTGTTCATGAACATGATAAGTTTTGGCCTTATTTCGTAAATTAAATATTACAATGTATGTCCTATTTTTCTAGAATGATTGCTCTGTTTACAAAACATCGGAAGAGGAATATAATGCCGTATATCCCTAATGGGGAAAGAATGTCACGTATATTCATGACACATGTTTACCAATCTTAATAAATAATGATTTCCAACAAGTTTTGTGTTATTCTATCTTTTCAATCGGTAAAATTTTACAATCGTCGTTTCACGTATTTTTGCAAATTGGGCCTCAAATTCGATAATAATTCGTTTTTTTATCTATGTGTAGAATTAGAAGTTGGCGGATTGCCGTTTTAACCATCAAACATGAAATATCTAAAATAACCTAGCCTGGTTTTTTATTCAATATCAATTCTATTCCATCATCTATTTTCGAAAACTAGCCGTAATTGCGTGTGTGCAAAAAAACTAACAGATAAAAATAGCATTTTCATAACAAATTCAACAAAACGACGTAAATATAACGTTGACATATAGGGTGACAGATGAAGTATGGATGGATCAGCATACTTACATATTTATTGCCTTAGTTTAACTCTACTGTTTAGTTTTTAGTTTCAGTTGTTAGTATTAAAAGTACCAGTTAATAATTATAACCTAGGATGAGCCATTGTGCCATGGGTTCCTTCACCTGCTGTCTTACACCGGTGAAATAACAGAGAACTAAAATCAAAAGAGAGAGAAGGAAAACGAAAATACCAGGTAGCCATTGTTGTTTTGTTAGTTAACTGACGCTGCGCTACGTTATATGTTCTAGGTGCTGTCCTTTGACTATTGTTTCTGATTATGTTGGTATTTTATTTCTTCATTTGCAATAAATTAATATGAGATTTTCGTCTTGTGTACCACTGTGCAAGAACTGTTCTAAAAACTCTAAAATGCACCGTTTTCCATGTCAGGTTAGTTGTTTATTCTTTTTAGATTTCAGAAAACAATATTGTAACGAAGCTTACAATTTTGAAATATCATTTAATTTAGATCAGGCAGTAAATACGGATATTACATGTAATCTCAGTTTGAACTGTTCATTATTTCAATAGATATGCGTGAACTCCGAATGTGTATTCCGTGATTGTCACTTTTCTAAATTTCCGCAATTTTGAATAAGTGTAATTATTCAAATAAATGAATCGAATTCATGCCCGTTTAAAAATTGCATTCATTCCAATAAAATATGTTGCAAAAACAGGGGTCTGGAAAGTTAACGCATCAAACTTTGTACAACCTTATGTATAAAAGGGGTGAACAACCAAAAAACTCTGCCGAGAGGAACTGATGGAGCATCATGTGCGCGAATTTTAGATCTAAAAAGTAGCGCCACTTTTAAGCATTGTTCGGGACATAAGTAAAAAAAAACCTTGGCACAAAATAAGGAATTGGTGGAGCGGACCTATCCAGAACCTCGAAAACATATAAAAGCCGTGACAGACAAAAGATCGTCCTCTTTTATGCTCTCTTTGGTGATTTTGATTTTCCATCAGTACAGTTGCTCTCTTTTGTGATTTTGATTTTCAAATAGTACAGTTGCTCTTTTGTGATTTTGATCATCAATCAGTACCGTTGAAGTGAGATTAATATAAGAATCGAAGTGAATTAATTATTATCCCAGTTCAAGTCAGATTTAAACTGTGAATTAACAATAGTGTTCCGTTTAGTGAATTGTTACATAAGGTAAATGATAGCTAAATAGTTTATATTTTTTTGGCATTACGATATATTGATTTCCGTATTTTATGATTAGCAACGTTTGTACGATATCTGAGATCCGTAGCATTCAGTAATATGAATTGTTATATTTGAGTTTATCCCGTCATAGGTCGGACCGCGCACACGATTTGAATTCGCACGTGAATTGAAATATTCAAGTAATTGTATGGTGTGTACAGAGTGTGTATGTTTGAACGACAGGGGCGTCTTTGGTATATTAGTGCACGCTGTGCCGATACCGGAAGTATAAGTATATCATAGACGACCAAACCGCCAACGGCTTGTGCACGCCATGCCGATACCGGAAGTATAAGCTGGGGTGGTTGTGTGATTGAGAATCGTAATAACCCCTTATTCGTATGAGGAGTCCCCGGCCGTGGATGTAGGGGTTATTGCAGATACGATAGTTAGGGTTTGTGCACGCTGTGCCGATACCGGAAGTATAAGACCTAATTGTCTAAAATTCTGAATCTGCAAAGTGTATGAAATCTAACACTGTCATACAATTACCGGGCACTCCGTGGATAGCTAGTACAAGGGTGGGTGTTATGACAGAATAAACTCAATCAGAGTAACTATCCGAAAATACCGCAAAATCTGATATCGTACAATCGGAAAACTGGTGCAAGTCAATATCTTCCGATCCGACCGAATTTTAACCGTTTAATATATCGTAGTGTATTATAAACATTTCACGTAATAATGCTATCTGAATAATTACCGAATACCGCTTATTACGCTAGGATCTGTTTGATTTGTATTTTTCCGCAAATTGATAAATGTGAATCATTCATCAACCGATTCCGTACCGTTCAATTGAAATTAAATACCGAACATATCGTAAAATAGATGTGTTGAAACAGTTTTCATCTACCGTTTGAGCTTCATTACATTTTCCGTCTGGGTGAATTTTTGTGAATTATACCGTTCAATTGCATTCCACTAATCGTTCTGAAAGTGTACTTGTTATAATTATTATATATTTTAATATTTGGAATTTCCCGTTTTATTATGTTATTTCTGCTCCATCTTTAAATGAGCTAAGTTTTAACCAGGTATCAATTGTAATTAAAGCCTACAATTTTGATACTGTTTTCTGCCCAATGGGCCCTGGTTTAACTTCACTGTAGCTACCCTAGGAACAAGGCTATCTATAGATAGCATAGTGACAAGCCTTGTGGTGAGGACCCTAGCAGAAGTCCTCAAAAAGGAGTAAACCTTTAGAAAATCTGGCGTCCGAGGATTTGAAATAAGCAGTTTACCGAAAAGTCACAAGGTACACGTCATAATATTCTTAGGAAATTGAATCTAGCATGATACGGGGAAAGTTGTTAATGAAGAACATATTCTTGCTTTGAAATTTACTCAAGGTTCTTTTTGATTGCTAAATTTGTTTTTTTACTAATTTCAGGTACACAACTGGAGGAATATTTAGTTGCAAAAAATCTAATGTGGACCAAAAACATAACATTTTGAAAGGTAAAAGGCTCAATTATAGAAATCCAATAAAACATTTAGCTTACAATAAATATTTGAAGCATAAGGGAGCCCTGTTTAGGATTAAGAATTTGAAAAAGATGTGAATACCTTTTTGTTATATGAAATGTACTATTTTATTCAGTTACTATAGTTTATATAAATATATAATATCATATGAACACTGCTTCTTCGAACACTTTCTCATCCATAGAGAACTACACATTTATAAAATTTAGATACAAACAATTTAAAAGAGTTAAAGGTTGTAAAAGTGATAAAAACTATTATCGATTATTTTCTATCTGTCTAGTATATCAAAATATTATAATATCTATAATATTATATATAAATATCTATAAATTTCATATGTTCAATTCCAGATAAATTCCACTATCTGTCGCTTTTTGCAAATGAAGTAAAAGTTGGCTGACTGAATATTCTTTCAGAATTCCTTATGCATAATGACACTTTCAAGTCTTAGTAAATCGTTTTCTCTCTGTACCTGCGATTTACTTATTTCATACATTTCACAGAATGAGATGTTTATGTTGCCACTTTAGTTTGTAAATATCTAAGAATTGATGAGATATGAGTGAAATATCATGTGTATACTATTACAAAGATTTCGACCGATGATATAGACAGGTCGTCATGTCAATCTTGTATGAATTGGAACATCATCTGACACCTAAGGAAAACAATGGAAGTTTTTAGATCTTTTAGTCGCCGGAAAGGACATATATTGGTAAAATGTGTAACAGCAGTTATAATAAAATTAGTTACAAAAGTTATAACTCAGTGATCTGAATAAATATCTACACTCAATGGGCAACGTCGATGACCCAGATTAGTAGATGCGGAGATGGACGAAACTACCTCTCATATCATTATAGAATGGAAGAAACACTGGTTTCTCTTGGCTACAACACCTCGGAAGCGCATACATGCCGCCTGATGCCACATAATAAGAGACATCAGTCCATGCAGAATCCTAGACTTCGGTGCTGCCTTAGGCCTGCTAGACTGGTTTTGCAACAAGGGTCGCATAATGTAAACAAGTTCAACAGAATAATGCCACAAAGTCGAAGGTTATTAAAGCCACTACTCAAAACAGCTGACATCTTGAGAGAAAACAAGCTAAACAGCTTAATTATTATGAACTGGGGAAGAAATCTCTAAACGACCTTCGTATTGGACAACCTGTGATGGTTCAAGAAAATAGAAGTTGGGTACATGATACCATCTTGGAAACGGATCCTGCACCAGACAGCTATCTTGTACAAATAGATCATGGGGTATGTACAGAAGACACATAGTCCAGTAAATGAAGGTATTAATATATAAATTTTTTTCTTATGGGCCGATTTTGATCTGTGAGGGCTCATTTTCTTCGTAATGATTTCTAAAACAAAGTGCGGGGGTTTATTTTTCTGACTAATTGTTTATATTGTTAATAAACAATAATTAGTGTTAAACAAATGCGTGTCTCAGAGCATTATAAGAAAAAATTAAAAAGTACAGGTTTTAAGCAAGTAATTGAATATTTCCAAGTGTCAAAGTAATAAACAAAGGTTCACAAAGCTTACTCAATGTTCATAAACAATTTGTTAATTAACAAATAAACGAAAAAATGAAATTAGGTCTGGTTATGCGATATTGGACTCGATTTCGGATATTTTCAACTCGATGAACACGAATTCGGTAATATAATTGCAATAAATTGTTTATTTCATTTGTTAATAAATAATTTGTTAATTAACAAATAAACGAAAAAATGAAATTAGGTCTGGTTATGCGACATTGGACTCGATTTCGGATATTTTTAACTCGATGAACACGAATTCGGTAATATAATTGCAATAAATTGTTTATTTCATTTGTTAATAAATAATTTGTTAATAAATAATTTGTTAATTAACAAATAAACGAAAAAATGAAATTAGGTCTGGTTATGCGACATTGGACTCGATTTCGGATATTTTTAACTCGATGAACACGAATTCGGTAATATAATTGCAATACATTGTTTATTTCATTTGTTAATAAGCAATTTGTTAATTAATAAATAAACGAAAACATGAAATTAGGTCTGGTTATGCGATATTGGACTCGCTTTCGGACATTTTCAACTTGATGAACACGAATTTGGTGATTTAATAATTGCAATAAATTGTCTATTTCATTTGTTAATAAACAATTTGTTAATTAACAATTACCGAATTCGTGTTCATCGAGTTAAAAATATCCGAAATCGAGTCCAATATCGCATAACCAGACCTAATTTAATTTTTTCGTTTATTTGTCAATTAACAAATTGGTTATGAACATTGAGTAAGCTTTGTGAACCTTTGTTTATTACTTTAACACTTGAAAATATTCAATTACTTGCTTAAAACCTGTACTTTTTAATTTTTTCTTATAATGCTCTGAGACACGCATTTGTTTAACACTAATTATTGTTTATTAACAATATAAACAATTAGTCAGAAAAATAAACCCCCGCACTTTGTTCTAG
Organism: Endomychus coccineus; assembly: GCA_958510875.1. Classification (NCBI taxonomy): domain Eukaryota; kingdom Metazoa; phylum Arthropoda; class Insecta; order Coleoptera; family Endomychidae; genus Endomychus; species Endomychus coccineus. The sequence continues at coordinate 192,528,249 of OY294067.1, read as the reverse complement.
ACATCATTAAGAACAAAATGAGCCCTCACAGATCAAAATCGGCTCATAAGAAAAAAAATTTAATATTCAGGTCGATTTTGGACTTCATTTACTGGGCTAACAGAACACGCTTGAGATCTCAGATAGAACTCCCACTCCTAGAAGATCAATTGAAGGGTCTAATCCGTCGGCCCCCAGACCAACAAGACCAGTGCAGCATAGTTCCAGTCCAAAGAAGAGACTCGGAGAAAGAAACTTTAGAGTTCCCGAAAGTCTCAAAGATTTTGAGATACACTTAAAAAGGGATGTGTAAGGTATCAGTCTCACATCCTTGCACCTACCGACAAGAATTGGAACTATGAAAGCGCTGTCAATAGAACAGTTTTAATATAAAAGTTGTACCAATTATTACAGTAAACGAGGTATCAAGTCGACGTACATTCCCGTGGGCCTCTGGACGACCTCGCGACTTTATTATCCTAATAACAGCCGTGGTGCCTTCAAAGCTTAAAATTAGTATATTAATCCGAAAAATATAGGATTTTCAAGTAAAAATAAAAATGTTACATTTACGATTGATTAATTTTATCTATGAATTCTATAAAAGTAAAGAGGATTATTTGATATTGAAGAGAAGTCTATGACAATGAGGCCACTAACCAAGCAACATAATATTTCGTTGCCAATAATGCTGGACTAATTAGCTGTTTTGTGTTGATCTATGAATTCTATAAAAGTAAAGAGGATATATTATATGTAAATTCTTGGGAAATAGGTCAATTTGCGTCTTTACGTACATTTCGGTCTCACGACCATCATCAGGAGACGTATCAAAAATAACCACTATCTAAAACTGGGTTTCTTAAAACTAATTGTACTAAGCATAAAGCGTCTTTATAGCACTAATTCCAATCAAAAATGCCTACGTCGCCAAAACGAACAATTGAAATTATAACACATTAATGTTCAAAGTATATAAATATGTATTAAAAATCCACTGCAAAGTAATTTTTCTACAGTGAAAGAAAGTCATCTCATGAAATAAGAGAATAAGACTGACAAATAAATTATTATACGTTCAAATGCTTCAAACCAGATGGTAAAGATTTATGACCTACGATAAGAAAAGGTTGTCTGACTTTACTAAGAATTATTGATTCTTTCAGCATTCTATATAAATACACTTTTAACATTATAAAGACGTACATAGAAATTTGCAACGGTTTAATTGATTAAATTTGTATAAATTAGTGCACATCTGTTCTATGATTTACAGACTTATCATCAAGTTTTATGTGAATCATCTCCAGGATAGTTCTTGTATAATAATTGGTTTCATTAGCTAAAATATTAAGTTTTGTATAATTGAATTGATGGTTATAATCAGAACAATGTTTAGCAGGGCGAGAGTATTTTCCATGTTTTTGTTTTTAAAGGCCCTACATTTTTGTGAATATGTTTAAAGATTCCGATATAAGTCCAATCACAATCGAAACAATTTAATTTATATACCGTGTAGGTTGTTTATCTTTGAGTATTAACGGTTTAAGATTTGAAAAATATTTACAAACACAATTAGTAGGTTTATGCGCAACATTGATTTCATACTTTTTCAAACATTTCTTAATTTTCTCCGAGGTCTCTGGAATGTATGGTACAAAAATTATCTTTTTACCGTTTATAATATTTATATATGACGTATCATTATAGATTTGGTTTATTCTTTATATAAAGACGTGGTTAAAAAATGTGATTCTTTTTCAAACTTACTTAAAGATGAAAATATATTAAACATATTTGTCAACGTGACCTATTTCTGAAGAATTTATATATAATTACTAACCTGGTCTGGAATCATTATTAATTTATTGATATGGTAATGCGATATTAATTAGTAGTAGTAGAAATGCTCATAATGCCCTGCTGCATTATTTCTAATATATTATATCTCAAAATAGGGTGGTTATTAGAAAATAACAGACTAGTAGGACATTAACATATTATTAACTTACAACAAGTGTTTTAGTTCCTGTAACAGATACAACAATACATTGAAGAAATTATACTGAAAATTTTATACGGAGAATTTTCAAGAGGGAAATTGACTCATTGATCAGATTTCTAACATTGAGGATAAAGGCTTATTGAAGGCTCTTCAAATGCACAAGTTTAAAATTGATAGTGCTCATTGCTTCAATGAAGAAACAAATATGCCAGAATCATGCACATAAACCATATAATAGTCTGATATGATTACAAATAGGAGCAAAATCGATGCACAAATATGAGCAAACTTAAAAAGATAACTATTATAAGTTCGAGGTTCACTAATTTATTTAACAAATAAGTGTTACTATAATTTCACTAACACAGTAGCTTCTTCAAAGAAATATTACAAAGTAGTATTTGTAATAGTTGTTTGAAGAAACTATGGTGTCAGCAAAACTATAGTTACATTTATTTATTAGATTAGTGAAAATCAAACTTATTTTACTTATGTCACATAATGGCTGAATCTATTCAAATATGAGCAGAATGGAATGCACAAATATAAGCAGAGTGGAATGATCTTTAAATTTTCAAGGTCTATGCTCAAGGATTTCCATCATTCTCTACAAAAGGTACAGGATAACATAACAAAAAGCTGAAATTGATTACAAATTCTAGTAACATGTATATAAACAAGATGACTAATACCTGAAAATTACTGATCAGCAATTTTAAATCTTAGCTTACCTGCGAACGATGTACTGAACTTGAATGTGAAGGTGAACTGTCACAATCATATAATTGATTTTTTCCATTGTAGCTTTGGGTCATTGAAGTTTGTTTTTTGGCAATTTGTTTTTTCTTTCCTTCGGCAGCTGCCTTCATCGGGTCATAACTTTTCCTTCTTTTCCAATTTTGAAAATCTACTTCTTTACTAGTTAAAGAAGAATTACTGCGAACCCCAGATTTTTTTACTGTAACACAAATATAAACATTACTGTTACTATTTGAGTTGTTTTGTATGCGATTGATTTATTCAATAAATACATGAAAATAAGTCACTGATATGTAGTAGAAACAACAATATTGTATATTATAGTCTTCACTATTACCAGCAAGTATTTGATATATAACTAGGTGCATCTGTTTTGCAATAGAAAATAAAAAATTTTGAATCGAATGAGCAGTTACATACCTAATACTTTTCAATAGACAATTACAAAACTGATACAACTGGATTATTCAAAAATTATCTTCAATGAGAAACTGATCAAAAACCCTTCATTCTCAACGCAATGGGAGCCCAAGATATAGATGAGGAGAATCTACATTATTTTCAAGCCTTAACAGAAATATTTCACAAAATCAGGAGTAATCATTTTTAATTAATAACATATTTCTTCAAATTGTATCCAGATTTACGAAATGGCATCTATTTGTTATATGGAGGGTCGATATTGGTAAGTTAGCACTCCTAGGGGTTGGGTGGGAAGGAGACATGTGAAAATAATCGAAACTACCGTTAGTGATGGTAGTGCACATTCTTCTATGGATGCTAGGGGGAGGGTGAGGTGATATAATAATAAAATTCTTCAATTCTGTTGCTGTAGATCCAGGCAACACATGGTAATCAGCTGGTCAATGATAAAACTGAAATGGAGTAAATGTAACTATGAATTTAGCTGGTTAGTTGTGTAACCACTTAATAAAGTTGCCATATAATTCAGTAAATCTTCACTTCATCTCAGCTGAAGTTGCATTCGTTTGTACTTCCAACAATAGAAATAATATTGATAATTAAGAATGACGTCCCTATTTAATTTGTTTTCATTTCATTTATCTCTAACCTAGATCTTCAGAAACTGTATGAACAATATTTTAAAAATAATTTTCCTATCTCAATATAACTATCCATATATTTACTTCTACTCATAGCTTATGATCTTTCAAACTTGAAAAACTTATAACATATTGGATGTGATAACTCACCAAGTGAATCTTTTTTGTTCAGTTTTTGGATACCTGTAACTGGACTTTTGTTCGATCTTGTACTGAATCTACCACTGTCAGTCCTGGATAATACTGTGGGTTTACCTGGAGTTTGTTTATTCAAGGGAATATTAGGTTTTGGTGAATTTTTTGTAGCATCCACTTTGGATGTTATGAAAGGAGTTTTATTGGATATATTCATCATATAACGACACTGTATCTCCACATCTCTAATTTTGCGGTCAGCTGATATAGCCCGCTCATTATGCACTGGTTGGAATTTTCGTTTCATCTCAGGAGTATTTGGACAATTCATTACAGTTGGCTCTGAATCTAAGCGACCTCTTCGTAGACAGAAAGCCCTATTGTATCTAGTGTTGTTCATATTACTCATATCTTTTTTCTTGAATAGATTTTTTTCAAAATCTTCCTCAGAACTAGAATCTGTATTTCCAAATTGGTTGCGATCAATTTTCTTATGGTCTACGTTTGAAGATTGCCTCTGGGTTGATCTCATATAAGCAGTTGATGCAGACCTCTGGATTGGACTATTTATAGGAAACTGTTTCATATTAGATTCGTTCTGATGAAAGTTAATATTCTTAGTTGCCCCTTGATTTTTTTTTGAAAAACTACTTGACCTCCTTATTGGACTATTATTTGGAGAATTTTGAATTTTTTGAATAACCTTACTTGCATTGTATTGATTAAAATTATTTGAGAATGTTTGATCAATACTCCGCAGATTATTAGCTTGAAAATGGTCTACTTTGCTGGATATTTTCATAGTCTTTTCTGATGAATTGTGCCTTACATGTGATGGTTTCTGTTTGAATGTTTTGTGTAAAGTGCTATTTAAAGGAATACCATATCTACAATCATTATCACTATCTTGGTTACTATCAAGACATAATTTCTGTTGTAAAGAAGTTATATATTTTTGAGTAGGTTCCAAAAACGATTCAGTTTCAATACTACTATCAGACAGATCCACATTCTGAGAACTTGAACTACACCGACTTCTTGGACGAGAAAGTGTATGCATTGGAGAAGGAATTTTTGTGGGAGAATTTTTGCCTGTGATACCCCCTACTGATGGTGGAAGATTATTAGTCCCTAAAACTATCATCCCTGCATTACTTGAATCATGTCCTTTCTGAATCATATCCTTTTTCGCTACCGATATATTTTGAATATTCACAATATTGGTGGACAATTTAGTAACATTAAGTTTTTGATCTTCTACACTCAATTCCAAATAATTTTCAACCTGTATTTCTGATTTTGTTAATTTCAGTATTTTCAGATTTCTTTCGGATTCTCTGCTTGATCTAAAAGCTCCACTAGAAGTAACCGATATCACACTACCATGATCCACATTTTGAATGCATTGATTCTGTTTAGATATTGATTTAGGAAAAATTGTTTTTGACAAGCTATGAATTAAAATTTCTTCTGTTCTATTATTAGTAGATATCACAGTTGCTTCACTATTTCCCATCACAGAAGTATTTTGAGTTGGTGATAAGATAGGAGACAACCTTTTATTCTGATTTTTGAATGTGGACTGATATTGAGAAAGAGCTTGAATAATGTCTTTGCACACATTCAGTGAAATATCCTCATTTTTTTGAGCAGTATTGGCAGTGTTGATTTCTAAATTTTCAATTTTCTTTGTTATGTCTGTTGTCATCAAGTTAGACTGTTCATGTAAAGTAAAATTAGCTAAACTCTCAACATACTCTTCGGTTCTTTTGGTTCCAGATATATGTTCCATTTTAAATTCTCTATCTATGCTCATTCTAAGTTTTTGTTCCTCTGAGTAATTATCACCATCCAAAGTATAGGTACCAGTATCGCTAACAGCATCAGATTTGTCAAAATCAAATTCTGTTCCATCTATGAAGTTTTCTTCTTCCAAACTGTTAGCCAATAAGGCCTGTCTTTCACATTCAGAACTAGAACCCTTCATGTTAGATATTAATAAGGTGGGACTCATAGTAGGATTAGCGAGATCATCAAGATTCTTTTGGTATATTCCCATGGGGCTAGTTAAGTCTAATTCAGGACTTGATGAATCTTTTAATTCTATGTTAGGGCTAGCAATATCAGAAAGCAGTGTCATGGGATAGGACTTAGTGCAAATATCAGTAGTGACATATTTTAATGGAAGTGTTAGTTCATTTTTTATGGTGGCATGTCCATTTTTACTTTTATCACTTTTTTCGTCACTTGAAAAATATCCCTCAGAGTGAAAACTCGATTTCCTTGGTAGATTACCACTTGAGGGGTGTTTCTTCTTTTCAACATTTTGCGATATACATTCAATTTTTGACAAAGATTGACCTCTCTTGTGTTTCTTCTGATATTTCTCTACTAGAATTTTATGCCTCTGACTATCAATATTTTTCCCTGCTCCAAAATCAATGGTGAAGCTCAAAGGCTTTGGTGAATCTGGCACTGGATCATTAAAATTTTCAGGGGGAGTTTTCTCCAGAGTTTCTTCCTCCATGACTCAACTGAAAAATATGTTGATAAATAAATTCGTTCTTTCCAAATGTATAAGCATACATCTGAAATATTATTTAGTTATAAAATTTCTTTTTGGTAACTAATTGTTTGAAATTACGTCTTCTAGCAAGCTGTAACTGTACTATCCTAATGAAAATTGAATTCATAACATCGATGAAAATCTTCCTTAGGCCCTTGAGCGTAAAACATGAATAATGAATAATACTATATAATATGACAGTTGACAGTGTTGACATATCATAGACAATGGAATAGATTACAAACACAGAGGAAATTACACTAGCATATATTCTAAGTAGGCTATCTCGTTTGTGCCGTATTGTATAATAGTTTAATAGTATCAACTTGAAGCTAACATCATCAGGAATGTACACTAGATGTTTCATCATTGCACTGAGAGGCTGAATGGTACGTAAAAAGGAATTGAAAAAAAATTAAAAATCCATGAGAAGTCTCAGTTTTTATTTTTTCTAAGTATGCTATCTCGTTTGTGCCGTATTGTGTATAGTATCAAATTGAAGCTAACATCATCAGGAATGTACACTTGAAGGTTGATCATTGCACAGAGAGGCTGATGGGGTCCTTACGCAAAAAGAAATTGAAACAAAATTAAAAATTCATGAGAAGTCTCAGTTTTTATCATTTCTAAGTATGCTATCTCGTAGGTGCCCTATTGTGTATAATTTCAAATGAAAGCTCATATCTTCAGGAATGCACACTGAAAGTTTCATTGTTGTACAGAGAGACTGCATTATTCTCACGCAACAATGTAATCGAAATAAAGTAAAAATCTATTAGTATTGTCAGTTCTTATTATTCCCAATTGACTAAATTAGAGAGTGATATGTCCTATAACGAAGTCAGTATTACATTTCTTATTCATGTAAAATATGTGTGAGAAGCTTTAAGTTAGAAGCTTGCAGTGTTCCCAAGTCGAAGTGAGGCTGGGTTTTACACAGGCTCACTTCACACACATGATGAAGATATATTTCTTGAGTCCCATAAGAGCAATGCTTTACAAAAAGACCCTCTCCAAGAAATTTGAAGGCAGCCCTTCACTTTCCTAATCTCGGGCCTCTTTCTCGCACGCTCCGCATATCGGGACCATCGACATATTATGTATATGTCGATGATCGGGACCGAGTAGAAAGAGATAGCCTGCCTTCAAATTTCCTAGACGGAGTCAAAAAATAGCACCTTCAAGAACTCTATTGTTCATCTCTAGGGAGAATACATCATTCATTCAGGCATAGAGTAATGTAAATTTTTGTTACTCTGTGATCGCGCCTACTTGATGTAATTAGTTTTCAATAGATTCCTCCTTAACCAAGATTAATTTAAAACTTTTTATTCGCAACTTCCCTTTTTGTTTTAAAAATTGAATCATGTCGAAACGTAAATCAACAAATTATTCCGAAGAACCGCAAGACAAAAAAAATAAAACTGGATTCTGGGCAGGTGCTTTATTGAAATCAATAGAAGATCCGAACTTACAGATCAGTGCAGACCAATTTGTTTGTGTAATAAAAGATCAGTATCCTAAAGCAGCATTCCATTATTTAGTTATCAGTAAAAAGGACATCCCGTTTTTGAAATCAGTTAATAAAGATCATCTGACTTTGTTGACACATATGCACGATACAGCTACTAAGCTTGCAGCTGATGCTAAGCATTCAGAAAGTAATTTTATGATTGGATATCATGCTGAGCCGAGTATGCTTAGGCTACACTTACATGTTATCAGTGATGATATGAATTCTTCTAGTTTAAAAACGAAAAAGCATTGGAATAGTTTCACAACAGACTTCTTCCTGAAATCTGAAGGTATCTATTCAGTTTATTATTTACTATCCTAATTTAGGTATGTTTAAACAACTATTCAAGTCAAGATTCAAGTTTAAACTTTTTCAGCCCTATTCTAATGTTTAGTATAAAAGAAGTATTAGTCTAAGCCTAACCTGGAGCCAAAAAAGTGCTACGATCGTTATGTACGACCGTGGTATAGACAAAGTCAATTTCATTACTAAACAGGATTACATGTCCTAGCTTTCGACACTTTTACTGGTGCAGAATACAGGTAAGAATAGCAAAAGTTGTCATTTTCTTAGTAAACAAGTTCCATCAACGTAGCACATGAAAATTTGTAGGATGGAATATTATAAGCTACTTAATATAAATTCCATGTCTTCAACAGCTAGGTTTGGTGCAAAATTGTATACGCAATTTATTGATAAATAACAGGTTAATACAATTTTTTTTGTAGTGAATTAACATTTTTATGTTTGGTATATTTTATTAGGTACATATTTTATGTTCTATGTTTATAATATTTATTGTATCTCCAGATAGTATATTTATCCACTAAATTAGGTAATATAAATTTCAATAAGTAGTAATATTTAAAAATATTTAATCTCTAAAAATTAATGGTTAATAAAATATTACTCAAATAAGTGAATATTCTTATATATATATATATATAATGGTTTGTGTATTTTGGGTAAAGCATAAAATTTTGGAGAAATGCCATTATAACACGTCAATTTCTTTTTTGTAATGTCATTAATTTGTTTTGTGTCATATGAGTAGTTGGATCTTTAGTTAATTCAACGTACGAAAAATTGTTATTAATAATATTCAATGACAGTGTTAGATATATAACACTGTCATTGATATATATATATATAAGAGATATAGAATTAAATTTTCTGAATTATGAAGATAACTTAGATAATTTAACATAGGATTATAAAGATGAATAAACGTAAAAGATTGAACCATAGGCGGGATTCGAACCCACATTTCTGGATTTCTAGTCCAGGGTGTTTACCAATTACACCACTTCGGTCCTGTTAGATTTTTATATTTTTGTAAATATAAACCTCTGAAAGGATAGTAGATCATTGATGAACACAATGCGATTCGATGCCCTACCATAGATCAACTATTCACGCACATTCATCTGAAGTTCAGTCGTTTTTTGAAGTAAGGATTGTAGGTTAGTACTGCTATGGTTGGCAGTTACTTGACAGTTCTTATTCAAATGACAGCATCCCGGTTCTTATATATTTCAATAGAACTGACTGAGAATTGTTCTGGTTAATTATAAACAAGTTTAAAGTTTCTTTGCCTAATTGGCCAACAACGACTGAACTTCAGATGAATGTGCGTGAATAGTTGATCTATGGTAGGGCATCGAATCGCATTGTGTTCATCAATGATCTACTATCCTTTCAGAGGTTTATATTTACAAAAATATAAAAATCTAACAGGACCGAAGTGGTGTAATTGGTAAACACCCTGGACTAGAAATCCAGAAATGTGGGTTCGAATCCCGCCTATGGTTCAATCTTTTACGTTTATTCATCTTTATAATCCTATGTTAAATTATCTAAGTTATCTTCATAATTCAGAAAATTTAATTCTATATCTCTTAAGTTACATACACGATAGTGGCCAATTAGGCAAAGAAACTTTAAACTTGTTATATATATATATATATATATATATATATATATATATATATATATATATATATATATATATGTATGCTGTATTGGGTTACCGGGATATACTCCGCGTTGTCGTAGATTGGTTTCGATAGAAACCGTTGATATGACGACGTTTCGGCACAATCTCATGTGCCATCTTCAGGTCTTCTCTTCAGGGCTGCTGCTCTGCTTCGAGTTAACTTGAAACTGATCTCCATTGATCCTGTTGGTGTTTTCTTGTTACATCTGGATGATTTTGCCGGTTTGATGCGTCTGATTGAGTTTGTTGGTCTGTTGCGTTCGAGCGATTTTGACGGTTCGTTGCGTTCGAGCGAGTTTGCCGGTCCGTTGAATTAGTCTGGTTGACTGTTCTCCTGGGTGGTTGAAGGGCTGGTTTCCAAGCAGTTGGTAATCTCTGTGTATCATCTCTTGTATTGAAATTTGAAGGTCGCTTCTCGATTTCGATAGCTTCTCTTATGATGCGTTTTCTTTTGTGCTCCAGGCTGGCTAGGACTCGGGTGTTGTCAAAATCGATTTCATGTGAAGTTTTTCTCACATGTTCGGCAAGTGATGATGTTGTTTCTTGCTTTGCGACTGCATTGCGGTGTTCTTCACGTGGAATGTTGATTCTTCTGTTAGTGTGTCCTATGTAGCTTCCTCCGCAATCTTTGCATGGTATTTCGTAGACCCCTTGTGTTTCCAGATTTATTTTGGATTTAGCGTTAGGCAGTACTTGACCAATCTTTCTTGTCGTGTTGAAACTTGTCTCAATGTTGTGTTTTTTGAGAATTCTGCTGATCTTCTCTGTAGTACCTTTGACCTATGGGAGATGGGCTTTGGCGACAGGTTCTCCTTTTTCTTCTTCTGTGGTTCGATCTGTCTGGCGTCGTGGCCTTAGTGCTCGTCTGATATTGTCTTTTGAGAACCCGTTTTGTTGTAGCGTGGTTTGTATTGTCTGCATTTCTTGTTGTTTGTGGTCATTGTCGGTTAGTCGGTCTGATCTGGTTATGAGTGTTTTTATTACGGATTGGAGTTGTGCTGGATGGTGATGTGACTGGGCGTTCAAGTAACGATTCCAGAAGAAGAAAAAGGAGAACCTGTCGCCAAAGCCCATCTCCCATACGTCAAAGGCACTACAGAGAAGATCAGCAGAATTCTCAAAAAACACAACATTGAGACAAGTTTCAACACGACAAGAAAACTCGCTCGAACGCAACGAACCGACAAAATCGCTCGAACGCAACAGGCCAACAAACTCAATCAGACGCATCAAACCGGCAAAATCATCCAGATGTAACAAGGATACATAAAACACCCACAGGATCAGCGGAGATCAGTTTCAAGTTAACTCGAACCAGAGCAGCAGCCCGGAAGAGAAGACCTGAAGATAGCACATGAGATTGTGCCGAAACATCGTCATATCAACGGTTTCTATCGAAACCAATCTACGACAACGCGGAGTATATCCCGGCAACCCAATACAGCATATAACGCCCGCGGAAACCTGAAGCAGAGCATATATATATATGTATATATATATATATATATATATATATATATATATATATATATATATATATATATATATATATATATATAGGACATTTTTACACATGCGTTATCGGTACCTCTTACTGCGTAAATAAGAGATGGTACAGTTACCTTATCATGTATTGAATCTAGTATAAAATCATACATACTATTTTCTTCTTAGGACAGTATTCGTAAGTGATATGAATGAATAATGTAATGTAATGTAAAAATCTATCAATCCATAACAAAAATGGGGTAGGTCACATATTAGGTATGTTACATTATTAATGAACAACAATCATATAAAATATAGTATTTACACGAGTTATTTATCGATACATTGCGTATACGAATGAAAAACGCGGTCTCATCGTTAGAATTTGTTTAATAAGAAAATGACAAATTTCACCATTCTTTCTTATATCCTTCACCACTAAAACTGTCTGAGAGCTCGGATATGTAATCCCGTGTAGTAATGAGTTTCAATTGACTTTTTCCATAACTCCATATCAAAGATCAAAACACTTTTTCGGCTCCAGCTCTCCCACTATGTAGAAATAAGACAGTTAGGCAATTGTAATCCATTTAATGAAATATTTGTTATGTTTTAAGACACTGATATTAAGTTGTATGGAATTTTTTCATGATGCCTGCATGGTTCTAATCTATCCAGCTCAATTATCTATTCCTTCCTTTCTGAGGTTAGACCAGGAAAGAACACTTTTAATACCAATACCACACATATATATATGAACAATATATTGAATTATGAATTTATTTCACATTGAATTTAAATTCAAAAAAGAAAATTAGGTATTATCACTAGGAACTTGAATTTAGTTCTTCTATAAGTCATGAGTGAAAAATTGCTTAATTGATATTGAAAAGTTAGTATGTTTGCATGCTCTACAATTACAAGGCACTTTTATATTTCCGTAATTATGCATTTTTATGGAGCTCTGTCAACTGAATACGATATTTCGTAATTGTAATTTTCTGATCTGCACACATGCATAATATACTCAAGAGAACCTAGATTTATTCATAGATTACTTTCTGATAATTGAAGTATGTTTAAAAGAAAAAATGTGATATTTATTGGAGAGGCTGGAAGGTAAGTAATGCAGCACTTCAATCTTATCAAACTTTAAATTCATTCCTGATGAAGACTATGGGAAATGCTGTAAATGTAAAGAAAATCAACCTTGCCTACCAAAAAGGCAAACTACGATTAGGGATTGCACAAGTTGCTTATGACAAAAGATTCCACTCATTCTGAATTTATGATATATTTAAATGGTGCTTTTGATAACACTTTATTTTGATCAATTAAGAGATTAATCAATAGAGTGGGTCGTATCCATTTTGTCGAAAGTGGTTCACAAGTTAGGTTGTGAGTCAAAATCACTTGTAATTAGACAATCCTACTGGTATTAACATAAGTTTCCGAGGGTAAAAGCTGACAACAGTAATTGTAAAAGAAGGAGAAGTACTTTGGTTGAAATCAACCCAAATCACAAATTGAAACAAATACATCTTAAAACAGAATAGAGGCTATATTTGATGTTCTGTGACAATAAGTTGTACCAATAATGGATGTGGTTCTAATTTATTTAATATCGAATATATCGGAAATAAGGTAAATTGGTTTGTAGTTGGCCTCCGGACATTGATATTGAAAAACAGGAAACCGTACAGGTGTGAGAACTAAAGATATAGGTAACTCAAAACCGGAGAATTAACATTATTAGGAATGTAAAGACAAAGTCAGACACGGCTCAGTGAAGAAATTGTACAGTACAATGATACTGTAACAAGTAATGGCTACATGTGGTTATCCATCTCAAAGACTTTCCTTCATGCAGAATAGTACATTTAGTTATTCAGAATGAGAGTAATTGAATTATCATGTCGCCCAAAAATCAAACCACTCATATTACTTCAAATAACAACTTCCTCTATTTATAAGATACATGTGAAACAAGCCACTTACACAAGCTTGCAAATGTGATAATATTTGAAGTTTTTTGTGAAAATGCAATTAATTGATATTCATAAGGTGTAACTGTATTATTGGTGATTTTGAATTTGCAGTTTTGAACAAATATAGGTTGTAGAAAGTCCTTCGATTACTACCTCCCAGCTAACTTTCATAGCACGAGTTAAAATGTACAAGAAAATATCTGTTATCCTTTTTTATTCAAAATATGTTTTGTTGTTTGAAACAGTTCGAAAATACCATTCAATAGCTCGAAAATTCTGAGCATTATTTTTTCAATAACTTTTCGAAGTTGGCCTCAGTAGCTAGAGTGTCAGAATCAGTTTTTCTCGATTTTCTGGAAAACAGAGTGTATGAAACAGCTCAAAAATTCTATACTTTCTGGATATCAGATAATATTTATCCTTTTGAAATTTCAAATATCTAATCACCAGAAAGAACAAATGATTTGATTGTTATTAGTTCAGTCTAATAAAAGCCTGACTACGATAATGTTACCCATCAGCAAAATTTTGTTATGCCAAATTGTAGATTTTGGTATCTAGAACAATAATGTTCATATGCGCAGGCATGCGTCTTGGGGCATTTGTAGATGTATATATATATATATATATAAACAAGTTTAAAGTTTCTTTGCCTAATTGGCCACTATCGTGTATGTAACTTAAGAGATATAGAATTAAATTTTCTGAATTATGAAGATAACTTAGATAATTTAACATAGGATTATAAAGATGAATAAACGTAAAAGATTGAACCATAGGCGGGATTCGAACCCACATTTCTGGATTTCTAGTCCAGGGTGTTTAATTCTATATCTCTTAAGTTATATATATATATATATATATATATATATATATATACAGGGTGTCCCAATATTGCTGGGACACAGAGCTACCACGTATTCTAGAGGTCAAAATAAGTCGATTGAGCCCAATTTATCTGTATACCAAAATGTACCGTTTGTCCGTGAGAAGAGTTCAAAGTTTACTAAAAAAAATACATTTTTGTATGTTGTTCCGGAGTGCTTTATACAAATTTAATGAAATTTGGTAAATGTGTATTCTAGATGATTAGCTTACTTTTAGTAATCAAAAAAACCCAAAGAAAATTGTAGAGGGGTTGGAACCACCCTCACCCCTTGGCATTTTTTCCCCCATTTTTGTAGGGGTGGGAATACGGTTTTAAGACTTTTTTATCTGGAAGGCCTACTCATTATCTTCATTTTCTTACTCTTGTAAAAACTCCGTATTTTGCGTAGTTTTCAAGAAAAAAAATGTTTTCGCAAACACTGATAACCGATTTTCGGGTATAGGTTTAATAAAATTATTAGACACAAATTACACAATACATTTACACAAGACAAACAATAATTTTTATAACAAGTGTTCAATGTGACCTCCACCTTCATTAATACAGAGGTCAATTGACGTAAAAAATTTAAATGCACTCTTCTTAAAACATCGTCATTTTCTCGTAGCGCATTTACAGCATTTTGAATTCTATTCCACAGTTGTTCGATGTTATTTATTTGAACCTCGTACACTTGTCTTTTTAATTCTCCCCAGATGAAGAAGTCACAAGGGTTTAAATCTGGAGACCGCGGAGGCCATTGAATGGGTGCTTCTTGTCCCCTACCTATCCACCTGCCACCAAATTGTTCACCAAGATATTCTCTTACTGCACGTGCAAAATGAGGTGGTGCACCATCATGCATGAAGAACGTATTTCTACGCAAGTTAAGAGGCAAGTCTTCTAATAATTCTGGCAAATTTTGTTGAAGGAAACGGAGGTAACTATCGCCATTCAGACGATCAGGTAATCGTAACGGTCCGACTATAAATTCGCCAATAATTCCGACCCAGACATTAATTTTAAATTCACGTTGATAATGTCTACTTTTAATGGCATGTGGATTTTCATCTGCATAAACATGATCGTTGTGTAGGTTTGTCATACCGCGACGTGTAAAACAAGACTCATCAGTAAACAAGATCTTAGTATGGAATCCGTTGTCGACTACTCTGCGCTCCCGAATAGTTTGTAAAAAACTTAAACGTAATTCGTAGTCAGGTGGCAACAATTCTTGCACTGGCTGGATGTGAAATGGCCGAATTAATTGATCTCTAATGATTCGACTTACAGTGCTTTTTGGAATTCCAGCTTCTCGTTGCAATCTTCTAGTACTGGTATTAGGATTGTTATCAATCATTTGAAGAACAGCTTCTTCCGCAATAGGTGTTCGAGCTTGTCGAGGTCTTCCAGCGTTAACTCTTACTGGGGTCAACCTCCCCGTTTCTCGAAGACGTCTTTCGATTCGGGCAAAAGTTTTATGGTTTGGAATTCTCCGGTTTGGATACCTCTCTTGATACACGCGAACACTTTCGCGGCAGTTACCTTGACAATATCCAAGAACTAATAACATGTCGGTCTGTTCATTAAAAGGAAAATTCATAATTGTGGGACGTCAAAGGAACAGCAACAACAGCAATAACAATTAAACAAAAACAGTGATGACAATAAGAAATAATAAAAAAACAAGCAAAAGAGAACAAATAACTGACACATTTACTGTTAACAATAAACTATGTTTCCTGTCAAAATCATAACATTTGGTTTTGTCTTTGTGTCCGCGGCCAACTAAATTTTGTATTACAATTTTATTAAACCTATACCCGAAAATCGGTTATCAGTGTTTGCGAAAACATTTTTTTTCTTGAAAACTACGCAAAATACGGAGTTTTTACAAGAGTAAGAAAAGGAAGATAATGAGTAGGCCTTCCAGATAAAAAAGTCTTAAAACCGTATTCCCACCCCTACAAAAATGGGGGAAAAAATGCCAAGGGGTGAGGGTGGTTCCAACCCCTCTACAATTTTCTTTGGGTTTTTTTGATTACTAAAAGTAAGCTAATCATCTAGAATACACATTTACCAAATTTCATTAAATTTGTATAAAGCACTTCGGAACAACATACAAAAATGTATTTTTTTTAGTAAACTTTGAACTCTTCTCACGGACAAACGGTACATTTTGGTATACAGGTAAATTGGGCTCAATCGACTTATTTTGACCTCTAGAATACGTGGTAGCTCTGTGTCCCAGCAATATTGGGACACCCTGTATATATATATGTATGTTGTTTGATCAAAAGTGTTCAATAAGTGTCCAGATAAATGCCGCGGAGCAAGCTCTTATGCTCAGGCGGCATGTTGACAAGTGACGTTGTTTTTTGTCGAAACTCGGCTTGTCAACCAGGCTGACTTTCGTCTACCTAAGGTCTGCCGGGCTTACATCCGAGACAGAGGGATCTACCGCACCTTGCTAAGATGGCGTAATCAACACCTTGGTCAAACGCTGCAACGTGATGGGTATGCAGGTCCGTGATGTCAGCTGCAGGGCCTGTTGAAAGGCGCCTGAGACTCTTTTCCACCTTCTGTCGGCATGTCCGGCAAAAACGGCCACGGCGTATATCCATGGCCATAATCCGGCCCTACGGGTGCTGTATTACCATCTAAGGAACTCGTACGGCATAGACCATAGAGGAATGTATATAATTTGTCCTACTACCTTTTACGCCCATTTTCAAGAATAATCTTTGTAATTATTTTTTCTGTTAAAATATAACATTTGAAATCAGTTAGTATCACAGACAGCCGTTGCCAAGGTGTTGTTTACAACATAGTGATTGACGTATTTCAACGGATTTTCTTTATTCCAATCATAAAAATTATCATTGAAAAATGAAATATCAAGCTGAGAATAGTATTCCTCAAGACAATTAAGAATCTGCCAAGTTGGTATCGCTAAATCTCGAGAAAAAATACGAGCTTTTTAGAAAATGGTTGGAGGAAAAGTTATTAACTTTTTACGAGATTTAACCTCCTTAAGAGTAAAGTTAACTTTACCTCTCTAGGGAGGAAAAGTGCCGTTTTCTACCCTAAACGTAAATGTCATTTTGTAAGGGGGTAGTAGGAAAAATAATTTATTTCAATATCTTCACACATATGCGAAGAGTATCTATAGAATGTGAAACTATATAAAAATCAGTGACCAAATCGAATGATTTGCGAAAAGTAACTTTCCCCAATTTCTAGTTGATATTTATAAAACTAAAGTCATTGAATGTAGTCTAGAAGTTACCGATTTAGCTAATCATATAATACTTGTACTAATTCATTTCTGTTTTGTCCGATTATTTGTCTTTGAAGATTGCTCTATTAGGACTCAATATAATGTTTAAAATTCAAATTGACTTTACGGTACTTTTAGCTTTTTGAAACTTAATATTCACAAAAATCGTTATCCTTACTTGGAGGGTGAAATTATTTAAATTTGACTTACCGCAGATAAAAATTGAATTTGTAAAGAATGACATTTTTCAGATGTGTTATCGAGTCTGAAAGAGGATGGAAAGATAACATTTCCATCAAAAGAGATGTGCAAGAAATATTTGCAGACTCCACTGGTGTGCCATAAATGTGATTACATACCTAAACATATACCGGACTTGAAAAATCATGTTTTGGATCATTTGTAATAACGAAATCTATTAAATTTATTAGTGACTTGCTGTTTTGATTAACCCTGCATGAATTCAAGTTCTAGAAAGCTGACACTGCAAGTGCAGTCCAAATTCAGAAACAGCAATATTATAGTCATTTTTGGCTGTGCATGCTTGAAACCATATTTCACCCCTTGGAAACTAAACTCAAGCGGTTTACAACACTGATCATAGACTATTACACATATCACAGAGACTGTGTATCAGGAGGAAACGAATGTGACAGTAACCGAGCCTGTATTTAGGTTCATCGCATTTGGCCAGGTAGCTGTTATTCAACCTGCGTCGGTTAAACATTGGAATATTTTTGTATTTTGAATATGTATATGGACTTACAATGGCTAAAAGTGTTGTGAATACTTGTGATAATAGAAGCAATAGACTCCGTAAGAATCCTCCTTTAGGTAAGTAGCAATATTAGGTAAATATGGATCTTAAAAACACAAGTCGGCTGCAGACGCATTTCATTAATCGGAATCATCTATTCTTTTCTAAATTACATAGAAACACTAATTGACAATTTTTGACAAAAATAGTAAACTGTTATCGAAACGTCAAAGAGAATTTTTATTTTATTTTCAGTCTATCTAAGAACCAAAATACCAAGCATAACATACATTCCAAATGGTTCGAAAATATAAATAAAAGAACATATATATACAGGATGTTCCATCTCAGACGAGCCACCCCGTATATTTCTTATCCCATAGTGAGTGGAAAAATCTCCCAAAACACGTCGAATGATTTTGTTTGGGGGACATCTTTTGACGTATATTTGAGGCTTGAACGAGCAACCCCCTAATAGGGGGCGCTTCAACCCCTCAAAATAGAATAGGAGAGAGGGGTTGAGTTATACGTCATTTGAAAGGTCTTGGAAGCCTCTTTACAACGGTGTATGAAAAACGTAAATTTGATGAACCGTTTTCGCCAAAAATTAATTTTGTTGCTCGAATGCGCCACCTTGAATATTTTGGTTCTTGCTCTCCAAAAGAGAGTTGGAATCAATGAAAACTAATTAGCACAAACTCCGAACAGTGATCGATTTCGCGCTTGATCACGCCGATGATTAATAGATAATATTTAAAATTAAAGGATTCCTCTCTTTCTGGTAACTGATCTCAGAAAAGCGGAATTTTTATTGACCACTCAAGCTAGCCTGAATGGCTGAAAAAACATATATTAACAAACTAAACATTGGCGGGCGGAGCATGATCTGAAGTTTAATTAACCACATTATATCCTATCGCCGATTCAGAGGTTGAAGTTAATATAACAGTTATTTTTCGGCAATCAAAATGCACTTACCTTGTTAGACTAATATCACTATTCCCTCTCGAACCCGTTGTAGAAATAATGCACAAAGAATTTAAACACTCGATTTCTACGTCTGATTAAATTTGGTATGATGGGAATTGTCACAAAATGATTTTTTAAAGGAACAAACACCTTACGCGAAACGCGAAAGACACGCAGCGCTGCTTCAGCCCTAGGGATACATAACCCTTGTTGCAATGAACACAATTTGATAAATTAATTTAATCTGTATAAATTTCTTGAACTAAATTTGTTTAAATCTTGACAAACATGATATTAATTGATTCGAAAAAACATATGATCTTGTAACACAAATTAATCTAGATTAACGTTATACATGATTTGACTTAATGTAACAATGGAGCATATGAACATAAGGCTGGATGGACTTACCGAACGAGTAGGTGGTGAAGAACTCTCCTTTTTTCTCCAAGTAATTAGTTTTTATGAAACCATTGAAGCGGGGGCCACCCCACGCGCAAAACTTAGAAAATATGTTTGATTTAGAATACCGAGAGCAGGGCCCACCTATAAGTTATAACGACAGCCTTAGAAATCTAACTAGGCGAAAGAATCGTAAGTGACGATTCTTCTCAACTCCACGTGGACTTCTCCTGCATCAGGGAAAAAAGTACCATTGACCTCGTGCCGTGCTTACGTTTGTAAAGCATGATTTCTTGCTGGCCTAGAAGTCAATGCTACAGGAAAGAGGGTTCAGATTACAGACTACTAGGCCTGTCTGGTATATCGTGTTCAAGATATAATAATTTATAAAACTTCCTTTCGAATTAAATTGAATTATTCAAAGACCCCAAAAAGTAATAATCCGTCGTATTATTACATCGTTAAGGGTTTCTGCTAGGGCCCTTACCACAAAGCGTATAACTGTGCTATATACGGATAGCCTTGTCCCAGGATAGTCTCAGTGAAGTAAGTAACCAGGGGTCAATAGGGCAGACTGAGTAGTATCAATATTGCAGGCTTTAATGGCAATTAATACTTGTTACTTCTTTACTACTTAATTGCTGTTGCAGAAGGTCACTTCAGATAAACAAGGACTGTCCAATAATGTATTCATAGCTTGAACATACGTTGATATTCCACTTTCTCCGTATAATAATAATTTATCCGACCCGGGGGAAACACAAGGAAGCTCAGAAACAATCATTGTTAAAAACGCGGTCCAAACATGCTAATTCCCCTTATTATAGCCAAATATTCATACAAGTGTTATTGAAACGGCTTTTCATGCACCAATTCTTAGCAAAATTAATTATCGTGCAAAATTTACTCGAGCAGAGCAAGTGACAACAGGTCTTGAGTTGTAATGGAACCTCCGCAATACCCACAGTACGCCCGCGTAATATCATTAATTTCTAGGGCACTTTAAAAAAATGGTGAATACTGATTCATTTATCCTGCACTTCTTTCAGGTTAGTACGCGTAATTTCCCGGGAACGGTCTCACCTAGTAATTGTACAACAGTGCCAGACTCTTGAATACACATAAATTTGGTAATTATAACTATTACTTCCGGGTAAGACACGGCGTGTTAGAATTATAATCACCTCGTCAGCAATATCACTCTACTTCCGGGTAAGACACAGTGGATATTGCGACTCTCAAACATACATCCCCCTTCAGGGCCTACTTCCGGGTAAAACACAGCGTTTACACCCTGACGGAGGACTATCTACGACACACTCTTATTTCCGGCTAAGACAGTGTACATTGGTGTGTCGTGATTCACATTCACTCTATTCCTTCTTCAGAGCCTACTTCCGGGTAAGACACAGCGTGTAGACCCTAGCGGAGGATCATTTACGACGCACCCTTATTTCCCGGTGAGACACAGTGTATATTGGTGCGTCGTGATTCCCTTTCACTCAAATAATTCACACCCTCTGACACAATACAATTACTTAACAAATGCAATTTTACGTTTATCGGTACAGAAAACAATCAATTTATATCGAGACGTTATGGAAATCTGTACAGGATAAACTTACCAGACTCAATCTGCTAACTCAAATAGCAAAATCACTATTTACCTTATGCTTCAAAGGTAACTGGCGGAACACTTACTGTTGGTGGTGCAAAGATTGCTTCTGGAATGATCGCTCTGGCTGTATTTTTGCACTGTCTCACTGACAATAGTTATAATTCAACGCTTGCGAGGCGTTTCTTTTATACCAATCGAGGTTCAGGTCAAGGTCAATTCACCTACACCAGCTTCAGCCGAGCCCTTTTTTGCGCATTTCGCGCTCATGATGGTTCACCAGCTCCTCGATTTTGTGCCGTTCTTTATGATCTGTTCCGATATCTTTTGTTGACATGAAATATGCACGTTTATGAATGAAATCAAAATATACGCGACATATGAATGGAACCGTATGCAAATCTGACACTTAAACTACACGGATGTCAATGCCAGGTACTATCTATCTTCCTATACAACAATATAATTATTCGGAATTATCAATTCGAAATACTAATATAAATGAAATCTAAAATTTACAACTAATCTACGTGTTTCCCATTGAATAATTATTCAATATTTTAGAGGAAGGATGAAATCTTTCCGTTTTCAATTCTCATCGAGAATGGTAAAAAGAAACTAGTACATGAGTATATATGAAAAAAAACCTAATACAATATTAAGATATCCTATCTTTAAATATTAAACATACAAAAAACTACTTCCTTCTCTTGGGAACGGTGGCTGTTGAATTCAGGAACGAATATTAACTACTCTGTCGTCTGGAAACGGAGCTGACATCTTCGGATGGAAACGAAAATAATCTTTTTCAAAACGGAAAAAAACTACTTCTTGAAACGGAAACGTGCACAAAACGAAAATTTCGTCTTCAAAACTTCTGGTACGGGTCTGAAACATCTTCTGGGAATCCATGGGTAGTTGATGAAATATTTCAAATTCTATCATCCAACACTCCCATCAGGAACGGCTGGTACTTCTGTTCTTCATCCATCTTTAGGGTAGAGGCAGTAGCAATTCCAGGGGGCATTAAACGGTTTCAGGTCTTTGACGTGTACTCTTCTTACCTTCTTGCCATCTTCATTCTTCAAGTCATAAATAACCGGAGCAATTACTTTGACCACAGTAAACGGCCCTGTATATTTCGGAGCTAGCTTGGCTGCAAAATGACGGATACTAGAAGACAAATAAATGGTGCTCAGCTTTCATAACTTTATCTCCCAATTTACAACGCCAATTTAGACGACGAAGATTATAATAATGGCATTGTTGGGTAAAAACTCGGGAAAGCTGGATACACACCAATTGGAAAGTTTCACGCAATTTGTCTAATCTTGTACGGTGAGCTAACAATTGTTCAGGAGTTGGATCAGTAGAATTATTTGTGCCAGTATCCACCGGAACGGTGAAAGAACGGGCTATTGAATTCGGAACTTCTAGTTCACGACCAAAATTGAGAAAAGCTGGTGAAAAACCGGTGAATTGATGTTTGTTCAGAATTAAGGGCAAAAACGAAATCGGGCAAGAATTTATCCCACTTATGGTGATCACCATTGCAGAATTGTGCAATCATCGTTTTTAAAGTACGATTGGTTCTTTCCACGGGATTACATTGCAGCGTGTAAGTAGGAGTCAGGCGGTGTTCAATTCCGAACTCCTTCAAGAGATTTTTTTTACTGTGTTCCATTGTCACTGACGACGGTTTCCGGACAACCAAAACGTGTTATAATATCTTCGTAGAAAGCCTGGGTTACAGCTTGGGCGGTCGCTTTTCTCAATGGTTTACATTGTTACCATTTCGTGAATCTGTCCTGCATGACTAGTATGAAAGTGTTTCCCTTGGACTATCTTGGTAACGGTTCTACCAAATCGGTGCTTTCAGTTTTCAAAGGAAACTGATTCAAAGTCGGCTGCATTCATCCGGGAGTTTGCTGTTGAGACACCTTATACGCTTGGCACTGCGTACATCCACGCACGTACTTCGCAATTTCGCGGAACATCCCCGGCCAATAATACGAATTGACATTTTTCCGGGTTGATCTTCAAATTTGCTTTTCTCAAACGGCGGAAAACTTCCCTCAAATTCATGAGATGTTCTTCAAAAGTTTCTCCCAAAACGATGATGTCATCTGAATATGGGAAGGCGTAAGGATCCACATCCGGTCATATAATCGTATCCATGAGTCTTTGAAAAGTTGCAGGGGCGGAATGTAAACCAAAGGACATTACCTTAAACTGGAATAAGCCACGACCTGGTACAGTAAATGCCGTAATGGGTTTACTTTCCGGGGTCAACGGTTTCTGCCAATATCCTTGTTTCAGTGATATATCGAGCTCGCCGGAGTTTATCCAAGATGGCACTTATGTACGAAAGTAGATACGCATCTTTCATGGAGACTTTGTTTATCATCCGGGAATCAATGCAAAAGCTTGGTTTGCCATATTTCTTCTTCACCACTACAACATGTGAACTCCACGAACTACTCGATGGCTCTATAACTTCCTCTGCCAGCATTCGGTCAACTTCCTCATTGATAATTGCCTGCATCCTCGAATTCTGCGGCCGGTAACGCTGTTTTATTGGATCTGTCTTCATCAGTTTTATTTCATGTTGGACCAACGGCGTGGTTCCTTGAATTCGTTCGAAATATTCCATTTCTGTCTTCATAAATCGGTTCAGTCTATCCTTCTCGGTTTCCGTCAATGTTGCTAGGTGTGTCTCCTCTCCATCACAGAAGCTCACACGTTTCACTGCTTTCAGTTCAGAACTAGCTTCATTGGGAACTTTGTCACGATTGTTCACTATCAAATTGTCTTTAAAACACACTCCAGAGGACGGTAGATGTATTTTAAACAAACCGGAGCTCAAAATTTCCATTCCTATTACCATCTCCGGTAATAATGATGGTAAGTGCTATGACGTGTACCTTGTGACTTTTCGGTAAACTGCTTATTGCGGTTAACTTCAAATCCTCGGGCGCCAGATTTTTCTAAAGGTTTACTCCTTTTTGAGGACTTCTGCTATGGTCCTCACCACAAGGCTTGTCACTATGCTTTCTATAGGTAGCCTTGTCCCTAGGGTAGCTACAGTGAAGTAAAACCAGGGCCCATTAGGCAGAAAACAGTATCAAAATTGTAGGCTTTAATTACAATTGATACTTGGTTAAAACTTAGCTCATTTAATGATGAAGCAGAAATAACTTGATTAAACGGGGAATTTCAAATGTTAAAATATATAATAATTATAAAAAGTACACTCTCAGAATAATTAGTGGAATGCAATTGAACGGTATATTCCACAAAAATCCACCCAGGTGGAAAATGTAAGGAAGCTCAAGCGGTATAAGGAAACTGTTACAACATATCTATTTTTATGATATGTTTGGTATTTAATTTCAATTCAACGGTACAGAATCGGTTGATAAATTATTTACATTTATCAATTTACGGAAAACACAAATCAAGCAGTTCCTAGAGTAATAAGCGGTGTACAGTAATCATTCAGATAGCATTATCACTTGAAAATGTTCATAGCACACTACGATATATTAAACGGTTGAAATTCGGTCGGATCGGAAAATATTGGCCTGCACTAGGTTTGCGATTGTACGATATCAGATTTCACGGTATATTCAGATAATTACTCTGATTGAGTTTATTCTGTCACATCACCCACCCTTGTATTAGCTATCAACGGATTGCCCGGTAATTGTATGACAGTGTTAAATTTCATACACTTTGCAGATTCAGATTCTAGACAATTAGGGCTTATACTTCCGGGATAGACACAGTGTGCACAAACCCTAACTATCGTATCTGCAATAATCCCTACACCCACGACCGGGGCTTCTCATTCGGATAAGGGGTAATTACGATTATCAGTCACACAACCACCCCAGCTTATACTTCCGGGATAGACACAGCATGCACAAGCCGTTGGTGGTTTGGTCGTCTAGGATATACTTATACCTCCGGGATAGACACAGCGTGCACAAATATACCAAAGATGCCCCTGTTCAAACATACACACTCTGTACACACCATACAATTACTCGAATATTTCAATTCACGTGCGGATTCAAATCGTGCGCGGTCCGACCTATGACGGGATAAACTCAAATATAACAATTCAAATTACTGAATGCTACGGATCTCAGATATCATACAAAACGTTACCAATCACAAACCATGGAAATCAATATATCGTAATGCCAGAAAATAAACTATTAAGCTATCATTCACCTTATGTAAAATTCACAAATACAAACAGGGAACACTGTATTCAATTCAAATTTTAAATCTGACTTCACTCTGATTCTGATTGCTAATAATAACTCACTCTGATTCTGATTGATAATAATATTTAATAATCATTAATTAATAATCCCGATCTTTTGTCTGTCACTGCCTTTTATATGTTTTCCAGGTTCTGGTCAAGTTCGTACCACCAATTCCTTATTTTGTGCCGAGGCTTTTTTTATTTATGTCCCGAACAATGCTTGAAAGTGACGCTACTTGTTAGATCTAAAATTCGCGCTCATGATATCTCGGTAGTTCATCTCGGCGCAGTAAACAAATGTTATCGGAGTTTTTTGGTTGTTCGCCCATTTTTACACATAAGGCTGTTCAAACTTTGATGCGTTAACTTACCAGATCCCCGTTTTTGCAACATAAGTTAATCGGAATGAATGCAATTTTTTAAGCGAGCATGAATGCGATTCATTTATTTGAATAATTACACTTATTCAAAATTACGAAGATTTAGAAAAGTAACTATCACGGAATACACATTCGGAGTTCACGCATATCTGTTGAAATAATGAACTATTTAACCGGAGTTTACATGTAATATTCGTATTTCCTGCCTGATCTAAAATAAATGATATCTCAAAATTTAAACTTCGTTACAGTGCACAAACTCTGCTTCAATCTCATCAAGGCGGCCGTACTAGATACCAAATTTCCCTTGGCCATCCTAGTATCAAAGGATAGGGATTGGTTGCAAACCGGAATTCTTACACAAACGAACAACTGTGTCGCTGATATATGAACGCGTGGCTCCGGTATCCACTAGAGCCAAGAACTCTTTTCTCAATATATTAACTTTGATAAAGGGACGGTTTTCAGTCAAAGTCTTCTTTACGGTATTCTTGAAAATTGACTGATGCACATTTCTCTTCCAATTTTAGAATTCTGTATGGATACTGATGGGACTTTCTCGAAACAGCAGATGCGTCTGTCTTCAAACTTCTATCAGTATTTGATGATTTCGAATTATCTTCGGTATCCACGAGTGTTACGTGAATTTTATTCACGTCTCCCTTTGAGGCTTCCTCAACAGGGAACTGCGGCGGCCTCTTTACAACAGTCTCTCGCGCGTTTCCCGCTCCATTACACCGGCAATCATGCGACATGACTCCGGGGAGGCGACATCTTGAACAGAACAACCTCGGCGGATTCCGACAGTTGCTTCTACTGTGTCCTGTTTCCCCACATCTCCAACATGAGATGGACTGTGCGGCGGTTGTTTTCGGTTGTCTTCAAAACGGAAAACTTAAAACTTCTTCTTCAGAACGGAACTTCTTAAAACTTCTTCAGAACGGAAAACATGAAACTTCTTCAGAACGGAAAACTTAAAGCTTCTTCAGAACGGAAAACTTAAAACTGGTTCTTCGGAACGGAAAACTTGACTTCTTGTGTGGAACGGATAACTTGACCTCTTCTTCGAGAAGGACAAACTTCTCCGGATCGGAAAAGTTCCTTCTCGGAATGGAAAACTGAACTTCTTCGGATCGGAAACATTGAACATCTTCTTCGAAACGGAAAAACTCAAAACTTCTTCGGTACGGAAAACAACTGAAGTACTTCTTCGGAACAGAAAACTTACTTGACTGCTTCTTCGGATCAGAACTCATTACCAGTGATTTCGCTGACATGGGCACGTTCGGCAGCGTATGCACTATGATCTCGGTGGTACTGCAATGGCTGGTTTATAGCCAGTTATACATTTTCCTCTTGCCACATCGGAGGGAGCCGGTAACTTCGGTCAAGGCCTGTTCTGGTTTTCGTTACTGATCTTCTTCGAGGATGGAGTGTTCGGACAACCACATTGTTTCGACATTATCCCTATCTTCCCGCAACGTGAGCAAAATAGAGGCACTGTCCGGCCGCAGCTTTCTCTCCGGTGTCCTGGATAGCCACATCGTCAACATAGTTCCCATAACCAGACGGGTAGGTAGATCGGTTCCAGGTGCTCCGTTGTTGTCGGACTTGTTGAGGTTTCCATAGGTTGTGCTTGCTCGAACTCTACCTCTTCCGGTTTCGGTGGAGATGATGAGGCATCCAACAGGGTCGTTTTCGGTTGGGTATCCTGATGTTCCGTTGTGGTCGATAAGGATTGAATTTCCAAAGGAGCTGGAATTGGTGCGGACTCTATGGAAAGGACTGACATACTCCGGAGACACTCAAACGATGGATCCACCATATGTTGCAGTGCTTCGTCTAGCACTATCTCAATAGAATCGGACGGTTCATATGACATATTATTTCCCTGTGAACATTGGATCATAATAAGTAATTATACTACTACTGACACCTTGTCCATCGGTATCTATATTTTTCGCTACCTCGATTCATTTCCACTTTCCGGAATGCCAGGATCATTATACGGCTTCAGATCTTTGATATGGACTCGTTTTACTTGCTTGCCATCTTCGCCTTTCAGGTCGTAAATGACCGGAGAAATTACTTTAATAACGGTAAACGGACCGGCATATTTCGGAGCCAATTTAGCGGCAAAATGTCGGACACTAGAAGACAGATGATGCTCTACCTTCATTACTTTATCACTCACGCGACAACGCCAATCTCGACGACGGAGATTGGAAAGTTTCGCGTAATTTGTCTAATCTAGTTCGGTGTTCTGAAATCTGTTCACGATTCGGATCGGTCGGAAAATTTTCCTCGGTCTCCACCGGAGCGGTAAAAGAACGGACTATCGAATTTGTTACTTCAAGTTCTCGGCCAAAATTTAAAAAGGCAGGTGAAAATCCGGTGGATTCATGTGGGGCGGAATTTAAGGCAAATCGAGAATCGGGTAGAAATTTATCCTGTTTACGGTTTTTAAGGTTCGGTTTGTCCTCTCCACGGGATTGCATTGTGGAGTATATGTAGGAGTGAGGCGGTGCTTAATTCCAAACTCCTTAAAAGAGTCTTGAAAATTTTACTTTCATACTGCGTCCCATTGTCGCTGATAACGGTATAGAGGTATTGTCTTCATTGGTTTAGATTAAAAATCTGACGTTGGTTATTATAAGTTTATTTATTAGCTGAACTGTTAATAGAGTACATGATAGAATGAATTCTTATAATTGACAATATTCGATATGCATAATTAATATTAGATTGCACCTATGGTTACCACCTCCACTTATCATGTAGGCGGCACCACATCTCCCTTTTTGAAAGAATGAACTTCATTCTGGCCACAAATGAAGTACATTCATCTCAAGCTAAAAAACCTATTCAAACTTAAACTAAAACTATAAACTAGACATATACAGGTATTCAGTTTAACCAATATATCTTACCCTCTCTTTCTAGAAAAAAAAATGTACCAACAAAATTTTTTTTTCAAATTGAGAAACATAATATTTATTGTTTATATCTTGTTGATTGATAACATACAATTGAAGTGGGTTGTTTACATACGATATATGATACATATAGTTATTGCGCATTAATGTCTATTCACTATTTTACTGTTCGTTATTAGTTTGTTTTAAACGGTTTCACTCTATTTTTATGCACTTTCACCACTTTCTTATTATCTATAGTACAATTAACTTCTTCAGAGTTTACTATTGGAAAGGGACCCTTGTACCATGGATCAAATTTAGTTCTGTTTTCGTTACTTAATAGTACCAAATCACCCGGTTTAACATTTGTGGTTTTAGCTTGTTTATCGTATTCAGTTTTTTGTTTGTCCTTAGCTTTTATTAAAAATTCTCTTGCTCGTTGATGAGCTAATTGTAATCTGAATCTAACTTCTTGATAATATGCGTCAACATTGTATAAAGGATCTATTTTACCGTCTATCAATGATTCCGGCATTTCCGCTTTTCTAGCAAAAACTAATTCAAAAGGGGTGTAGTTGTGATATGCGCTTGGTGTAGTGTTGTAAGAAAAACTGAAATATTTAACCCAATCATCCCAATCTGTTTGTGTATTATTTATATACATGCGTACATATTCATTATGTACCCTATGGTTTCGCTCGCAACCCCCTATTGTCTGACTGTGGTAGGCTGTAGAAATTTTGTGTGATATATTTAGAAGCTTAGTTAAATGTTATAATACTTCGTTTTTATACTCAGTACCCATATCCGTTCTGATTTCTTTCATGGGGCCGTAATTTAATATGAAATCCTTCAGCAATGCTTTTGCTATAGTACCCGCTTCTTTATTTGGGATTGGTATTATAACTACATATTTTGTTAATTCGCATTGTATCGTTATCGCATATGAATTATTATTTGCGGTTTTTGAAAATGGACCGATCGTATCAATACAGGTAATGTCAAAAGGTTTTTGTGGTGTAAGCGTTATTATCATTGGTTCTATTCATTTAACTTTGTTTTTATTCAATTGACACTTCATACAAGTTTTTACGTAAGCAGAAACATCGCGAGACATATTCTTCCATTTATATCGAGTTCTTAATTTCTTTAATAATCTTTTCTGTCCACAATATCCGCCAGTAAGTGGATCATCATGATATTTTTGAATTAATGTCTGTTTATCTTGGTTGTCTGTTACTATTTTAGGAACGTCGTATAGTATTATTGATAAATTCTTTAAGAATTTTTCACCAGTTTTTTTCAAATCATTCTAAATAATTGATCATTTGAGTTTAATTTCACAGTGTTTATTTTCTGTTCACCAGCCATGATTTCTAGCTTAGACAATATATTCTCTAGTGAATTATTGCCATTGGTGAAATATATTAAACACTCAGCGCTGTTTTTTCTTTTCGTTTGTATAAGCATCCTGAGATGCTCAGACTGGACTTCGCATTTAAGAATAGGTAGTTTCATAATACTAAAATTATCTACAGTTTCGTATACTTTAGGACATGTTAAAATATTTTTGTTTTCAACTCGGTTGATAGCCATAGATGGATGTTGTTGTTTTCTAGACATAGAGCGAGTTATCGGTAATACTTCTGTAAGTTTGATGGTCATATCTCTTAATTCATCTATTGTTATTCTCGATAAAGCGTCCGCACCTACATTGTCTTTTCCTTTTATGTACTCGATCTCGAAGTCATATTCTTCCAAATCTAGTCTCATTCTCGCTAATTTTGATGAGGAATTTTTCATTGAAAATAAATAAACTAACGGTTTATGAAAACGGTTTACCAAAAATCTCTTCCCATATAAATAAGGTCTATAGTATTTTATGGCCCAATGAATGGCTGTTAGTTCTTTTTCTACGGTGGATTTATTTGTTTCACCTTTTGTAAACGATTTAGAAGCATGCAATAGGTAGCTCTTTGTCGTCAAAACATTGTGCTAGAACCGCACCGCAAGCTTCGTTTGATGAAGCAGTTGTTAATATAAATTGCTTATTAAAATCTGGATATTGTAAAATTTTTGGATCTATCAGCGATTTTTTAAGCATTTCGAACGATCTTTGACATTGTTCTGTCCAAAAAAATTCGGTGTTTTTCTTTGTTAATTTATTTAGAGGTTTTGATATTGCTGCAAAATTTGAAATAAATCTACGATAATAATTGCAAAATGCAACGAAGCGTTTCACTGAATCCGCATTTGTTGGTGTTGGGTATTTGTTTATTATATCATATTTCGTATCATCTGGTAGGATACCTTGATCCGTTATTTTATGACCTAGATAAGTTACTTCGCTTCGAAAGAATTTACATTTTTGAGGATTTAATTTTAGATTATATCTTCTGCATGTTTCAAATACATTTCTTAAATTTTGAAAATGATGATTTATAGAGCAACCGATGACGATTAAATCGTCCATATATAGGAATAGCTTTTTCGGGAGTAATGCCCGCAAATGCAATACACATCATTCTTTGGAAACTATTTGGACTGACTTTTAACCCGAATGGTAATCTCGTGAATCTGTATGAACCAGAATTTGTGCTAAATGTTGTTATATCGCGTGAATCTTCGTTCAATTGTATTTGATGAAAACCCGCTTTCAAATCTAATGTTGAAAACCATTTTGCTCTACCAAGCTGATCCAAAATATCATCAATTCGTGGCAACGGAAATTTATCGGCCACAAGTTTTTTATTTAATTGTCTATAGTCAATGACTAGACGCCATTTACTTTCTCCGGTTTTTGATTTTTTAGGTACCAGTAAAACTGGGCTATTATATGCGGCTGTGGATGGTTCTATTATTTCATCATTTAGCATGCTTGTAATTTGAGAGTTGACTTCGGCAGTCTGAGTATATGGAATGCGATAGTTTTTCACATATACCGGATTATGATCTAAAAATTTAAGTTTTTGTTCGTAAAAAGTATTTGTTGTTAATTTATCAGTTTTTAAGCCAAAAATATCTGAAAATTCTTTACATAAATTTATTGTTTCATTTTTTGCAAGTTCAGGTATTTCTTGATTTAATTCTTCTAATAATGTAATCTCTCTATCAGTTGTTATATTGTTTGTTATATTATACGAGTAAACATGATAATTACTTAGGTTTCGTATTTCTATTTGCTTATGAGCATTTCTTAGTGTAACACTTCCCAATGTTGTATTTAGAATTTTTATTAATGGATCTTTCTTAGAAACGATCGTACTAGCAATAAATACTCCTGGGGCTATTTCTTTATTTAAAATAACTATGTCCTCTTCTAGCTGTTCTAGGATGTTCAATTTCCTGATAACTTCACAACGTGGTGGTATTGTTATCAAATCTTCCTCAGGACCATTACATATTGGTAAAACAATATCTTGAAGATTAGTTCTTATAGTTATAGTCCAATTGGAATAATCTAACCGGCATTGAAACTTGGAAATGAAGTCTCGACCTAATATACCGTCAGCAGGTATAGGAAAATCTTCATTAACAATGTGAAATTCATGTAAAATCGCGTAATCATCGACATATATCTCTGTTTTTGTGGTCCCAATTGAATTTGTGATCCCTTCTGTAACATCTTTTATTTTACTAGAATTTGCTCTGTTCACAATTTGACTAGACTTTATTTTGGTTGATTTGATTAGATATGTCAGCACCCGTATCTAGTAATAACACAATTGATTCATTTTCTGTCATTTTAGTTTTAACAGATACAAAATTTGAAAGTGCTAGGTCCATATTAAATATTTTTACGACCTCAAAGGACCTTCTTGAGGCTCCTGTTGGTTTTCCTGATTTTGTTCAGTACCATAAGCTCTGATGTAGTTGCTGTTTCTATTTCTGTAACTGTACCTTTGATTATTGCCATTTTGTCTACCTCTGTTACTCTGAGTGTGCTGGTAGGTTGACCCCATACTTGTATTTTGATGATAATTACCTCTCCCACGGTTATTATGATAATTATATCGACCTCGTCTATTTCCTGAGTTATATCTTTTTGTGTAAAAAAACTGTCGCTGTGTTGTTTTCCGTAGCGATATTTACGAATTTAGTCAACGCGTCCTGGCTTGTATTGAATGTACCGGCTTCCATTATTAATTTAACTTTATCTGAGTTGGAATTTTGGCTTAAGGCTTTTACTGTAGTATTTGCTGAATATGATTCTGCAACTGCTACAGGAACACCTTCGTTTATAT
The DNA here is from genome assembly GCA_958510875.1 of Endomychus coccineus. Classification (NCBI taxonomy): domain Eukaryota; kingdom Metazoa; phylum Arthropoda; class Insecta; order Coleoptera; family Endomychidae; genus Endomychus; species Endomychus coccineus. Next base: position 192,495,044 of record OY294067.1, on the reverse strand, counting down.
ATGCCCTTTTCAAGCTGATCGATAGGCTTTCTATTTCCGCAGCATATTTTGCTGTATCTTTATTATTCTGTCTTAATGATAACAATTTAGCGGCTACTAAGTGTGAACTTTCACTTTTCACACCTGTTCTGAGTTTTGTTATAATTTCATTAATCGTGTCATTTTCCGTTATTAGGTCGCGTGCTTTCCCGGTGAGCCTGGTTCTCACATACGCTACTGCATTATCCGCATGACCATCTGCATTTGCTTCAAGAAATTTTAACGCGTCTAAAAATGATTGTAGTCTATCAGCGGAACCGTCAAATTCATTTGGTAAAATTTTGCTAGCAAAATTGAAAAATTCTATTTTGGTCATAGCCATTTTGTCGATTATCTTTGTATTCGTATTAAGAATAGTTTCCTCTTTTATTTCAGTATCGCTTTCAGAGTCAGATTCGTATATTTCTTTATCTACAATTTGTGGATTTATTATTTCTGTACAAGAAGAAGGTATTTTGTAATCTACTTTCAATGTTTGGAATGCTCTTATTACCCGATCTCTGAGTTTTGTGAAAAGCTTTTTAATTATTTGTTTCTGATTTAAGTCTAAGGAGTAATACAAACTGATTACGATATTAACAAATTGATTGAAATACTTTGTTAAATTGTCACGAACTTCATCTCGAACTGTTTGACTTTTTGGTACTTGCTTTTTCAATACGCGTTTACTTTCGCTTGTTACTAAGATGCTTAAATTTGATAGCTTGTCAAGGAAGTCTTCCCAATTTATAAAAGACATATACAAATACACCTGTACAATTAATGCAATTACATTTCCTTTAACATTGTTGAATCAAAAATGCACATAACGTTAATATTATAATAAAATAAATAATAAATTGTTAATTTGCAACCATATGAACTCAATATAAAATATTTTTACTAATTACTTTGCGCTTTTTATTCGTTGCACAGCAGTTTACTATTCTGAATATATTACATATATATTACTAATACAATATGTATTGCGTAAATGAAGAGTCAGCTGTTTTAAATTGTTCACTTACGAAAGAGTTCATCAACATCATGTGTAAATTTTAAAATTTTGAGGAATATTTCAATATGCTCACTTTTTAAGCGTCTCCTACTTGTGTTCTTAGGACCATGCTTCTCGACAGATCTCGTTTTATTCCTCTTCGGTAAGCCTTCCTGACTTTCAATATGAGGAGTGCAAGTGTGAACGTAGCTATTACGTAAAGTACAATCCTTAAATCTGTGGGTACCTGAATATATTGTTGATCCGTGATGAAATTTGTGTTGACTACTCCTGTGTCTGTAACTTCGGATTGTTTGGAATTTGTAGTACCCATTTTCTTCTAATTCGCACTATTGATTTTACTGGATTAACATTACTCTTGAGTATTCCGTAGTCTGATTCCATGGCAGGATTCGCAGGATCGCCATATAGAGGTATTGTCTTCATTGGTTTAGATTAAAAATCTGACGTTGGTTATTATAAGTTTATTTATTAGCTGAACTGTAAATAGAGTACATGATAGAATGAATTCTTATAATTGACTATATTCGATATGCATAATTAATATTAGATTGCACCTATGGTTACCACCTCCACTCATCATGTAGGCGGCACCACAACGGTTTCCGGACAACCAAAACGAGTTATGATCTCTTCGTAGAAGGCTTTAGTTACAGCTTGCGCGGTAGCTTCTCTCAACGGTTTACACTGTACCCACTTCGTAAAATGGTCCTGCATGACAAGAATAAAATTGTCTCCCTTGGCGGATCTTGATAACGGTCCTACCAAATCGGTGCTCACACATTTCCAAGGAAACTGATTTACAGTCGGCTGCATAAATCCAGGTTTCTGCTGTTGAGACACTTTGAATGCTTGGCACTGCGTACATCTACGCAGGTACTTTGCCATATCGCGGAACATCCCCGGCCAATAATACTTGTGGGATATTCGCGCAATCGTCTTGGCAATACCTAAATGTCTTGCAGTCGGACTGTCATGGTTCTCTTTCAGAACGTTTAACCGGAGCGGTTTCGGAACACATAGCTTCCACGGATCTCTCATTTCCGGTTCGGACAATTCATTCGAGTCCCAGAAGTGGCGGTACAACCGATTATCTTCAACACAATAATCCGGATATGCTTCTGGACTCTTTTCAACTTCGGCTTTCTTTGAATTGTACCAGTTACAATTCACGGGGTCATTCAGTACGTATAACTCTTGATTGTCATTTATTCCCTCCTTGTTCTGCAAAGGATCGCGTGACAGGGCATCAGCCACACTATTCAACACTCCTTTACGATATTTTATTTCAAAATCGTACTGCTGTAGGAAAATTCTCCAACGAGCCAATCTCCCACTCGGACTCTTGATCGAGTGCAGCCATTTCAATGACTGGCGGTCGCTCAATACGGTAAATCTATATCCTTCCAAATATGGTCCATTTCATCAATGCCCCACACAATAGCCAAACACTCTTTTTCGGTAACGGAGTAGCTCTTTTCGGCGGCTGTTAATGTTCGGCTAGCGTAGGCAATGATTCGGTCGGCTCTCTCAATATTCTGGGTTAATGCCGCAGTAATTCCTACATCCGAAGCATCGGTTTGTGATATAAACGGTCGGTTGAAGTCTGGACAAGCCAACACGGGGGCACTGGTCAACATATCTTTCAATTTGTTGAACTCATCTTGCTGCTCCTCTCCCCAACTCCAACGTCGATGCTTCTTTGATAAGACGGTTAACGGACTGATAATTTTCGAAAAAGGCGGTATGAAACGGCGGTACCACGAAGCTATTTCTAAGAAACGACAGAGTGCCCCCGCTGTAGACGGGCTTGGAATCTGCTTGATAGCTTCGATTTTCTCAGGGTCGGTATGAACACTCTTAGCGGTGACTTCACTTTTCCCCTTATTACCAGCGGAATCCTTATTAACGGTGTGGCTCATAATGGTGGTGAAGTGGGCGGTTTTCACCTCCTTCGTCTAGGCCTGTTCAGCCGGGATCTGCTTCGGCTTCGCTACCTGGCAGTCCTGCGGACGTTTTCCTGTCCAGTGCACAGACAATCACGCAACAGTACCCCAGGGCGGCGGCATCTCGAGCAAAATAAATTCGGCGGATTCCGACAATTACTTCTGCTATGCCCCATTTCCCCGCAACTCCAACAGGAGATGGGCTGTGTTGCGGTATTCGGTTTCAGCCTGGTAGGACACTGCGTCTTATAGTGGCCCAGGAGACCACAATCCCAACAAGTCTGCTCAGGGGCATTCGGTATCCCGGACTTGACTGGCGATTTCGGTTCAGATGCAGGTTGCCTACTCGGCGGCTCCATAATCCTTACTGCTGGACATGGAATTTGTGCCCTCAATGACACTGGAAATATCCTCTTCTGCATGAGTTTCTGCTCAGCCTGCAGATTCTCAAATTCCTTTGCCTGTAACATTAGCGACGGCACGTCGTTAAAAGTTCCTTGTCGGATGAATTGCCTATACTCCTGCAATAAGTTTCGGTGCAACCAGTACACTTCGCGTTCTGCGGTCATTGCACCATGTCTCCTGTTCAGTGTCTGCATATCCACAACATATGTAGCGGCTGTCTCATTCATGCGTTGATGCCTGCAGCTGATCTGTACTTCCAGATCAATGTGGTAATTGGCATCCATGAAAAATAGGATAAAGTCTCTTTGGAAATCGGCAAATGTAGCTCAGCGGCTACGATTATTCCGATACCATAATAATGCAGTTCCATCTAAAACTTCCGGTAATGATAACAATAAGGAATCTTTTGGTGTATTAAGCTGCACGGCTATTTCATCTAGGCGTTTCAGGAACGTAACGGGATCTGACTTTCCATCAAATTGGATTCGGTATTGATTCAAACGCGGAGCACTACCCAGAGCTGAATAGCTATATTCAGGCACATGCAGAACATGACTGAACGGAATATTGTACCCTTGCTGAACAAAAGTAACCGGAACAGTAGATACTTGCGGAACCATAGGGGTTTGCGGAACGGTCGATGATTGCGGAACGGTCGGTACTTGCGGAACGGTCGGTATTTGCGGAACGGTCGGTGCTTGCGGGACGGTCGGTGCTTGCATCCACGGCGGTGTCACATTTGACGACGGGGTCCTATAACTCGGATAGTTCATAGGATTCGGCGGGGAAGAATAAATCGGCGTTGGCACCGGTGGTGTTGCTATTACTAGTGTTCGTGTATGTCACTGTGTGTTCGTAGTGGACGTAGTTGCCCAATACGACGGCTGTATCATCGGTACAATGGTTAATGACGCCATGGTACTGGCAATATTTTCCAACATTCCACGCGGAGGGCGTATTATTCCTTTACGGACACCCTTTACGCACCCCCGGCGTAAGTCTTCGGCGGATCCATTATGGTCAATATCATAATTGGCCAGCAGTTCCTGAAGTTGCGCCTTCTTCAATAAGTAAATCCAGTTGACTTTCAAATCAACTTCGGTCGCTTCCGTTTGGCTTTCCTCGCCATTAGACCAGAATTGCGCCATTTTGTCAAATTGAGCTAGCCGCTCCTCAATATGAGTAGACGTATAGCACCAGTATAGCAACGTAACTCCATTATTTCCAATCAAATTCAAAATCAAAATTTTCAACCCCACAAAAAAATTAATTTGATCGGGGGTAGGTAACGAATAACGGTGCGGTAACCAAAACCAGTACACACTTTTCTTCCAATAAGGCAGAAACAATGAGATCACTTGCCCCAATTTGGGCAACGTAACTTCGATTTGGGGAGGTAACTCCAAAACGGTTGAGTGAATCCGCCCAAAAATGTTACCTATGGCTTCCTCGGTGTCGATTTAGCTGAAAAGGAGCTATGACTTTTCCAATCCGGGTTACGGTTAACTGGGAAAATCAAAGGGCAAAATATGGGCAAAAATAAAAATTTGGGCAAAACACTGAGGTGTAGTTAACAATTCTACACCTCACGGAACAATCAATTTTTCGATCAGATTTACGGTTAAAAACTTGATATTTCCCCTGAAACGGGGGCGGATCGAAAAACAAATTTCACCAAACAACCTTGATGAACACGGGGAACAAGTTTCTGTCAAAACGTTTTCAAAATTACAAAATTTAAAAAACAAACTCCTGGGATGATTCGAAAACGTTTTCGAAACGAACCACCGGTTCAATTGCAATAAATTATTCAACTTTTCACTTTTCGGAATCAAAAAAAAAACAAAACTCCCCCTCGGTCTATTTCCAAAAGTCCCTGCTCGCGGGTGCCATTTCATGACGTGTACTTTGTGACTTTTCGGTAAACTGCCTACTGCGGTTAACTTCAAATCCTCGGGCGCCAGATTTTTCTAAAGGTTTACTCCTTTTCGAGGACTTCTGCTGGGGTCCTCACCACAAGGCTTGTCACTATGCTATCTATAGATAGCCTTGTCCCTAGGGTAGCTACAGTGAAGTAAAACCAAAGCCCATTGGGCGGAAACCTGTATCAAAATTGTAGGCTTTAATTACAATTGACACTTGGTTAAAACTTGCTCATTTAAAGATGAAGCAGAAATAACTCAATTAAACGGGGAATTTCAAATATTAAAATATATAATAATTATAAAAAGTACACTTTCAGAATAATTAGTGGAATGGAATTGAAGGGTATATTTCACAAAAATCCACCCAGGTGGAAAATGTAAGGCAGCTCAAGCGGTATAAGGAAACTGTTACAACATATCTATGTGTTCGGTATTTAATTTCAATTCAACGGTACGGAATCGGTTGATAAATGATTTACATTTATCAATTTACGGATAACACAAATCAAGCAGTTCGTAGAGTAATAAGCGGTGTACGGTAATCATTCAGATAGCATTATCACTTGAAAATGTTCATAACACACTACGATATATTAAACGGTTAAAATTCGGTCGGATCGGAAAATATTGGCCTGCACTAGGTTTGCGACTGTACGATATCAGATTTTACGGTATATTCGGATAATTACTCTGATTGAGTTTATTCTGTCACATCACCCACCCTTGTATTAGCTATCAACGGAGTGCCCGGTAATTGTATGACTGTGTTAGATTTCATACACTTTGCAGATTCTAGACAATTAGGGCTTATACTTCCGGGATAGACACAGCGTGCACAAACCCTAACTATCGTATCTGCAATAACTCCTACACCCACGGCCGGGGCTTCTCATTCGGATAAGGGGTAATTACGATTATCAATCACACAACCACCCCAGCTTATACCGGGATATCAAAAATGATCTTGGTCAAGGGTGGTTGTGGAATCTAAAACGTGTGTCTTACTTTACGTTTGAAATAATTATGTCACTGTCACACTGACATCATCAATAACCATAGACCTATTATCCTAAGGAGACGAAACATCTCATTCATAAAACTCCATTCGACTTGTCGCAATGATTAGATGGAGTATGACAAAGAAAACCAACGGACCTCTTTGTCAAATTCTTCCTCATTGGCCACGCTGTAACAATGATGTTCCCGTGGTCCTGAAGTCAACCAGGGGCGTGTAGTTCTGAAGGTACCCAAATATTTGTCAAAAAATATCATACTTTAATTCATTAAATGTAAATGAGAAATGATCACCCTTATCCACTAAAAATGGTCATGGGATAAGAGTGGTTATTTCCCATTATAGTGTATCCACAGTGTGAACTGTTTTATAGTTTATATTGTTTAAATCATGAATTGAGAAAGAAATGTGAAAATTTGTTTCACGTTTAAAGAACGTATGTTATTTTATGTTCCTTCATACAGGTTTTATAGTTTGAATACTGCAACAACAATTTTTGTGGGGGAATAATTAGACATTTTGAAATACTTTTATTTAGGATTATAATAATAATAATAGTGTAATAAATACATGTATTCACTGTTTACAAAATAAATAAATGAAGTTAACTTGGAATGACAATATATTTGAAATGTGAAAAGTAAAGTAGATGAGAGTAGATACTATACTATACACACACATAATTTGATTATAATTTATTGGATTAAAAAAAAATGCAAAACATTGATCAACTGCAATAATTTCTATTTTTAAATCTTATATTTAAATATGCACTTTCATGAGCAAACACCAATATGTGTACTGAGGTGACTATAAAATATTCATATTTTAAATACTATAAACAAAAGCAATATTAATAAATACAAGATAGTATAGTTAGTCGATATTGGTAATTAGAGAGATATAGATATAAGCTAAGAATATTAGACCTCGTTTGCTGGTAATTTTCGAACAAATTGATTTGAACAGTTTCATTAAACGAGTAGAGGTATCCGCATCAAACTAGGAATATTTTATGTTAACAGTGGCCAACACATTATAGATATATCCAATTGAAAATTGAATTGACAGTTCATATATTTGTAGTGAAAATGAATTTTGATAGAATTAAACTTCAGAAAAACAGAAACTGTTTTACTATGCTTAACAATATATTAGAATTAGGAAAGGGGAATGTGAAAAGGGAGAGCCAAATCTTGTAAGAACCTTCCACCATTGTTGTGGATAATGTTAGTTATCATAGTACTGTAATAAATGAAATGCCAACCATAGGGTTGCTAGATATTCAACTTTGTAAATGATAATCAGAAAAATTATGTATTAGATTTATGAAAATACATGGAATTTGAATTTTAGAACATCTATAAAATAATAGGACCTAATAATTGCTTAATATTTAGTACTTGATAAGTATTGTCTCTGTAATTTTTAATCACATTTAACTTTCGTGTAAAATTATTTGTAGTCCTTATTACAGTTAAGAGATTTGATTATTTTAACAGAAAACGTATTTCGTACAAATGTTCATTTCCCATTGTTGAATAGATGAGTTCTACATTGTGCAGTCGATGAAATTAGGTAATAATTATATAGGAAATAAGTATTATGCGGTTTATAAGCTTATTTTCAGAATTCTAAGTTTTCTTAAATATGTCTATCCAAATTTCCATGGCATTGACATAAAATTATTCAATATTGTTGCATATAAAAAAAAACTAGTTTAAAATACATATTTCATCAAATAAATGATCCATATGTTCTTTTCGAAGTTGAGGTGGAAGAAAAAAATCTACCTACACACAAATTTCTTCATATTCAAAATCATTTAAAAAAGAAATACTGTAGAACCAATTACTGTTGGTCTCAAAATTGCACCATTTTTTAATATACTTTATTCCAATTTTAAAAACTAAGAGAAAATAATGTAATGTTGAAAATCTGAATTCTTCAATTTTTGTGAAATAATGAAGGCAAACAAATCTTTTGCTCAATCTTTGTTTCTAAATTTTCAACAAATTTGTTTTCATTTTGCAGTTTTTCATCAAGGCTTATTAAGAAATGTTTAAAAAGCTATTGGAATATAACAAATAAGTTTCAGGTATTTCATTTGCATTATCTTTAATTTTTAATCAATTTCTTATTTGTATAGAGTAATCATGTAGACTTCCAAAATACGATAACAAAGATTTCCACATTTTGAGAATTCCCTCAATGCATGGATCCAAGCTCAACCACTTCGTCACCATAGGGTATAACAACTCTTTGGCTCAACTTTCAAAAACATTAAAACTTTAGTGATAATATTTATGTTATTATTATGCCATGACTCAACGAATTTAAAAAATGCAAAATATCTAAAATATATAAGAATTTCTCATATATTTGCATTGAGGTATAACATTTTGTTCAAATGTATGAATCTCATACCTAATATATGAAATGTAGCAACCCTAGCCAACCGTCTCCCAAAAAATGTGATTTCCAAAAATGGTAGGAATAATATACCTACATTATGATGACACATTCTTGAAACCAATGTTCAACTTGGTAAAAACGAATAATATAATTCAGTATACATAGTTGAAAGATATGGGCAAGAGTACTTAATATATCCCCTTATCATTACATTTTCAACCTCTTTGAACACATCTGGGGTATATGAAGGCTATTACAGGGATCAAGTTGGTACATATGGTAATTCGAAAAGCAAGACCGGATCTAAGGGCAAAGACATATATTGATAAATAGAGTAATTTTGGGTTATTGTTAATGTACAATATTTTAAGGAACTGTATTGTAATGATTTCATTTCCTAAACAATAAAATGATAAAATTAGAACTTTACGAACATTGAAAATCAGAAAAGATTAATAAAAAGATATTATATGGAATTAAAATACAATGTTAAAAGTTAAATAATAGTTAGTATAATATAATGAACAATGTAAAACATAATAAACAACAATGTAATTAGAATTAGAAGTGTAAAACAAGAACTTCATTTAAAATAAGTTGAAAATCTCCAATAATTAAAAATTTAAAGAATACTAAATTCTGATTGGTCGATGCAATTTTATAAACATCAGACTAGTAACAATGTAATAGTTCTGTCAGTTTTCAACAATCAACAAAGCATTCTTGATAGGTAAACTAAGCACCTCATTGGTTATTTTTGAAAATACTTGGCGTCCTTTTTGAAGGCCTATAAAAGGCATCTGAAGACAAGTCAAGTTAGTTAGCCATCAACATCTGAAGAGTCAAGGTACTCAAGCTAATCATAAAATTTCCATAACCTTAGTTTTTGGATAAACATCGGTGAACCCGAGTGTTCCAGTAGCTTCGTAAGGTTGAAAGTAACCGAAGCAAATAAGTAATTTATACAAGTCAAGTAGTGTTCCCAGTCTTCGAACAAAGTTTTTAAAAGTTATTATAACCATAATTCACAAGTAGCATCGTATAATAGTTAGTCTTCGACAACGTTCCAATACATCATTTAAGGTTTTATATCTTTTGAAAAAGAATAAGACAAGTTAACAATTATCAACAGTTCCTGATTTCTAAAGAAGTAACCACATTGTTTACCTGTGACTTGTGTATAGCAAAGAAATTGTGTACGGTTAAGGTGAATTATAAAATTAATAAGAAGATCAAGCCAAGTGAACATTGCCTACATTTTAAAACATATTCTTGGATATAAACTAAACGTAAGTTTATTTATTATTTCTCCATTGTATTATTATCTGTCTGTAAATCTGAAAGAAAGATTGTAGATTATAACTTTGTAAACAAAGATAAAAATAGTAAATAATTTTGAGGTTAGATCATAGATCTATTTGAACATAAAATTGTTAAAATTAATACCCTAGATAAAAATAGAGGCATAGAAATTTAAATATAAAAGTTTTTAACATTCAAAGAACATGTTTAATTCCATAGATATAAAATAAAAAGGTAAAAGTTCATTATTCAAATCATTAGATTATTCAAATCAGAACAAACATAAGATTTAAAATACAAATAAAAGCTAGCCGGAAGAATTAATAATAATTCATAATTAAATAATAAACTCATAAAAGAGATTAGTTAACAATTGGCGCCCAACGTGGGGCAAAATAAATAATAAGAGTTTTTTATAACAATTGTCGCTCAAACGTGGGGCCATTTGAAAAAGGGAAGATAAAAAGTCATTCTGAAAAGGAAATTCAAATAGAACCGCGTAATAAAAGTAATTTGGAAAACTAGATTAATTAATAAGGAAAATAAAAATGGAAGGAGATAGACAAAGTACTCCAGAATTGATAGGGTTTGATGGAAATGATGAAATAATTAGTGCAGAGAAAACACCAACAGTAGATAGTCAAACGGAAATAATGAAATTGCTTAATGAAATTAGGAAAAATACGAATGATATAAAAGATGAACTTAAGAGAGTGAATGATAAATTTGATAAAAGAACTGATGAAATTATGAGAATAGTTGAAACAGAGAAAGAGGAAATTAGGAAACATGTTGAAGAAAGTATAGATAATAAATTAGATGAATATAATAGTTTTGTAAATAGGAAGTTTAATAATGTTGAGAAAGAAATTGATATTATGGAAAATCGAATGAATGATATGGGGAAGAATATTAAAAGTTCATTATTCAAATCATTAGATTATTCAAATCAAAACAAACATAAGATTTAAAATACAAATAAAAGCTAGCCGGAAGAATTAATAATAATTCATAATTAAATAATAAACTCATAAAAGAGATTAGTTAACAATTGGCGCCCAACGTGGGGCAAAATAAATAATAAGAGTTTTTTATAACAATTGTCGCTCAAACGTGGGGCCATTTGAAAAAGGGAAGATAAAAAGTCATTCTGAAAAGGAAATTCAAATAGAACCGCGTAATAAAAGTAATTTGGAAAACTAGATTAATTAATAAGGAAAATAAAAATGGAAGGAGATAGACAAAGTACTCCAGAATTGATAGGGTTTGATGGAAATGATGAAATAATTAGTGCAGAGAAAACACCAACAGTAGATAGTCAAACGGAAATAATGAAATTGCTTAATGAAATTAGGAAAAATACGAATGATATAAAAGATGAACTTAAGAGAGTGAATGATAAATTTGATAAAAGAACTGATGAAATTATGAGAATAGTTGAAACAGAGAAAGAGGAAATTAGGAAACATGTTGAAAAGAAAGTATAGATAATAAATTAGATGAATATAATAGTTTTGTAAATAGGAAGTTTAATAATGTTGAGAAAGAAATTGATATTATGGAAAATCGAATGAATGATATGGGGAAGAATATTGAAGAAAATATGAATGTAAATGTACAAAGTATGAAAGAAAATCAGGATAAAATAATTAGTGAACAGGAAGAAAGGATTAAAAGAATTGAGAATAGATCTGAAGAGAGAATGAATATAGAATACAGAAGTGTGGGTTATGAAAGTAAGATAGAATTCAATGGAAATATAAAATTATTACACCCATGCATTTTTGTAAAAGAATTAAGACATATTTTTTGTTTGATAACATTACATAAAAGTTGTAAAGATTACACTGAGATTATTTTAAAAGGAAAAGTGTATAGATTAAAAGATAAACCTGTTGGTATTCAAAGTGCATATAGAATGTTCAAATATAAAGTAAGAGAAAATATTTCATTTGATAGTATTAGAAAAGGGGAAATAGAATTATTAGAACAAGATAGAAAGAAATGTAAATTGAAAAAAAGGAATTTATTTAAAGATACCAATTAAAAGGGTTTTTAAAAGGGAAAGAAGTAGAAATTTTGTGTGATACGGGATCAGAAATATCATTAATAAGGGAAGAACTATTGTCTGAAGTAAAATTAACAAATCAATTAAAAATACCAAAAGTAGAGTTAGTAAATATTAGTGGAAAGAAAATTACTGAAGTGTCAAAAATGATTAATGAGCATATAATAATAGGGAAGTCAAGTCAAGAGATGCAATTATTTGTAGTACCGAATATGAAATTGGATGTTGTTATGGGAACTGGTGAATTAGAAAAGCATGGAATTATAATAGATTAAGAGGAAAAGGAAATAAAGTTGTTAGATGAAATTATAAAGATAGGGAAGGGGGAAAATGAAAATATTGACAGACCAAATGAAGGTTGCAATATAATAAATGCGGTCGAAATAAAAGACTTTAGCAGAAATTTAAATGAAATAATCTCGCAGATGAAAGTATCCGAGAAGTATAGGGGAATCATATCAGAAATAATTTCACAACATAAAGGTCTAATAATAGATGAAACTCGTATAGCTAGTAAATATATTCATAAATTCCAAGTCAAAGAAATTGAAAATTTTAAATCCAAGAACTATCCAATTCCATACAAGTACATAGAAGATGTAAGAAAGAAAATCGGTGAAATGCTAGAACAAGACATAATAGAAAGAAGTAAAACAAAATATATAAACCCTATTGTGATCGCAAAAAAGTCAAATGGTGATATTAGGTTGTGTTTAGATGCTCGAACATTAAATAGATTTTCAGTACCACAATATGAAGCTCCTGAAAATATAGAGTCAATGTTTGGTAGAATAGTAAAGGCACAAGTTTTTAGTAAAATTGATTTAAGGCATAGTTTCTGGCTGATTCCATCACACGAAAATTGTAGAGATTACACTGGTTTTATGATAGATGGAGAAGTGTATCGATTTGAAGTTACGCCTTTTGGTATTCAAAGTGCATGCAGTGCGTTAGTTAGAAGTATGAATCAGATATTAAATAGATTTGAAATTTTTGTAGTTCATTACATAAAAGACATATTAATATTTTCTAGAACAGTAGAAGATCATAAAGATCACATAAAATTAGTTTTGAATGAATTAGATATAGCAGGTTTGAAAATAAATATTGAGAAATGTGATATATGCCAAAGAGCAAAGCCTAAAAATATAATTAATCATAATTTGGCAAAGAGTATTATAGTAAAAGAATGTTTAGAAGTAGTAGCAATAGATTTTTTAAGTGAGTTAATAGTAACAGAAAAAGGAAATAGACATATTTTAGTTGTAGTAGATTTATTTTCTAAATATATAAAATTATATCCTTGCAAAACGACAAAAAGTAAAGAAGTAATGCATAATTAAAAAACTATTTTAAAGAAATTGGTAGACCAAGAAAGTTAATTACAGATAACGCAACATATTTCAAAAATATCCGTTTCAAGTATTTTTGCAAAAGGAATCTAATTTTTCATCGATTAGCAAGCATCAGACATCCTCAATCCAATCCATCAGAGCGATATATACAGGAAGTAATAAAATATCTAAGGATATCTTGTGAGGGTAAACATCTTCTATGGGATGAATCAATATCCAGGGTAGGGTTAGATGAAAATTCAGTAGAACGAAATGAAATTTTGAAAGATATCAGTAATAGGATAGAAAGAAATGCAAGAAAGTATATGAGTAGGGAAATGAGAAAAAGAGGGAAGTTAATTAAATTTGAAATAGGTGAATTAGTAATAGTAAGAGCAATGAGAGTAACTAATAATAAAAAGAATATATGTGGAAAATTATGTTTTGCTTTTGAAGGTCCATATGTGGTAACAAATGAAAATGCTAAAAATAGTTATGAATTAATGAATCCTGAAAATGGAAAGATAAGGGGAATATTTAATATTGATCAAATATACAAGTATAATTATTAATGAATCTAGTTCAAGAAAATAAAATCAAAAGATAAATAAATTTTAAATATTATAATACTTTAAAATTGATTTAGGGGAATTTGTTATGATTTCAATTCCTAACCAATAAAATGATAAAATTAGAACTTACCGAACATTGAAAATCAGAAAAGATTAATAAAAAGATATTATATGGAATTAAAATACAATGTTAAAAGTTAAATAATAGTTAGTATAATATAATGAACAATGTAAAACATAATAAACAACAACGTAATTAGAATAAAAGTGTAAAACAAGAACCTCAGTGAAAGTGAATAAACGTACAGTGCTACGAAGACAGAAATCATAATTAAAATGATTACAAAAACTATCATGAGATAGCACAAACTATTGAAAAATGTTGTAGATATAAGTTAGGATTAGTAAATTTGAGTTGTATAATGTTAAAGAAATGTTATTGATATGTTATATTATGTATTAGTTTTTAATAATGACAACTGTCAAATTTATAATAATTATAGGAATAATCATATTAATAATAACCTAACCATAGGTTATCTTATACCAAAGTGTGTGGAAAAATGTAGGAATATGAATTTAAAAAGAAGGAATCATCATCATTTAAAATAAGTTGAAAATCTCCAATAATTAAAAATTTAAAGAATACTAAATTCTGATTGGGCGATGCAATTTTATAAACATCAGACTAGTAACAATGTAATAGTTCTGTCAGTTTTCAACAATCAACAAAGCATTCTTGATAGGTAAACTAAGCACCTCATTGGTTATTTTTGAAAATACTTGGCGTCCTTCTTGAAGGCCTATAAAAGGCATCTGAAGACAAGCCAAGTTAGTTAGCCATCAACATCTGAAGAGTCAAGGTACTCAAGCTAATCATAAAATTTCCATAACCCTAGTTTTTGGATAAACATCGGTGAACCCAAGTATTCCAGTAGCTTCGTAAGGTTGAAAGTAACCGAAGCAAATAAGTAATTTATACAAGTCAAGTAGTGTTCCCAGTCTTCGAACAAAGTTTTTAAAAGTTATTATAACCATAATTCACAAGTAGCATCGTATAATAGTTAGTCTTCGACAACGTTCCAATACATCATTTAAGGTTTTATATCTTTTGAAAAAGAATAAGACAAGTTAACAATTATCAACAGTTCCTGATTTCTAAAGAAGTAACCACATTGTTTACCTGTGATTTGTGTATAGCAAAGAAATTGTGTACGGTTAAAGTGAATTATAAAATTAATAAGAAGATCAAGCCAAGTGAACATTGCCTACATTTTAAAACATATTCTTGGATATAAACTAAACGTAAGTTTATTTATTATTTCTCCATTGTATTATTATCTGTCTGTAAATCTGAAAGAAAGATTGTAGACTATAACTTTGTAAACAAAGATAAAAATAGTGAATAATTTTGAGGTTAGATCATAGATCTATTTGAACATAAAATTGTTAAAATTAATACCCGAGATAAAAATAGAGTCATAGAAATTTAAATATAAAAGTTTTTAACATTCAAAGAACATTGTGTTTAATTCCATAGATTTAAAATAAAAAGGTAAAAGTTCATTATTCAAATCATTAGATTATTCAAATCAAAACGAACATAAGATTTAAAATACAAATAAAAGCTAGCCGGAAGAATTAATAATAATTCATAATTGAGTAATAAACTCATAAAAGAGATTAGTTAACAGTATGTTTAAAGCAAGTGGAGTGAAATTTATTTTTTCAATACTGTCATGCAATACTGATATCAATTTAAAGCCAAGAAGATTAATTCTTAAATCTATATCTAGAACTTTTAGTTATCAGTAGTTGTACTGTTTATATCAATTAGTGAACCTCTTGTGAAAATTATGCAAGATGTAATCAAAATGAATCTTCTCCAAAAAGTATTCTTTTAACTTCCACTACGTTTTCATTTAGTTCAACTAACGAGTGAATTTAGTATATAAGTAATGGGTTTTTATTTGATGCCACAAATCGAGTTGAATATTTGTTGAAATATTATATTCATTCTACTACTAAAAATCGTGCGTTGATTTGTATATTTTGATAATCATCTATTTTCAGTGTTGGTTTACATAAATAATATATATTATTTATGGATTAATAATATCAACTTGAAACTGAAAGTCAAATTTCTGTATCACTATCTACATCTTTCAGGTTTATTTTAATAATCGATAAAGTAAAATCTCGAAATAACAGCGATAAAAGTGAAACTTTTTTGGGTACGCTCCAAATTAATTAGTATTAAGGACAAACAGAAAAAAATTAACAAAAACTTCCGACATTCAACGATACACGGCAAAAGTAAAAATTGTACTATAAAAAGAAGAAGAAGTGTAAAAAGATGTTGTGGTTATTCATTTCGGAACAATATAGTTTTTGTATTTATTGATCGTGATTGGTTCTTTTTTGAAAAATCTAGGTTTTTCATGGTTTCATGATGAATTCTTAATTTAAAATATTTTTTTAAAATTAATTTGATTAATTGCATGTAGTGCCCATCTATAGGATCATCATCATATAAATGGTCTCCAAAATTATCAAAAACTGACAGTGGCAAATGCCTCATAGTTTTGTTGATTAAAATGTCATATGAACTTTTCATATTTCTGTTAAAAATATTGGTGGAGTTGTGAAAGAACCGAAAATACTTTTCACCTGCTTTACAAATCTCTGCGACCATATTTAATAATTGTTCCATACGTTTTCTTCTCTTGCAGAAGGGATGTAGATGTAAATTTGAACATTTCAGACATGTCACACAAAGTCCTTTTACTACGAAACCAGATATGTAACCTACAACATCCTCCACATATGGAGTAAGATTCCATGCAGCAGATCCTAAATAATCATAATCTTCCAAATCATTTTGAAGTTTTTCAATGAAGGATACATATTTTTCATCTTCCTCTAAATTTCTTCCATTCTGAGTTGTAATAATTCTATTTCCGAAGCCACTAGTCAAAATTGATATTTGTTCTAAATTGATTGTGTTGCCAGTATCAGAAGCAACTATTTCACTATGAACCAACAGGCTGCTTCAAATTGCCTTGCTGTTGGGATATTATTACAACCCCTTTTACTTCTTATGGCTCCAAAAAATAATTCCAAATGGTCTTGGGAAAGTTTATAACTTAATATGTAGCTCATATTTTTTTGTTCTAAAACATGAATATTATACATTTTTTTGAGGCTGTCCATACAAATTAAAAGCCCTAAAAATCCAGTTTTTCTTGCTGATTTTAGAATTGATGTTCCATTCTAAGTGAGACCAATGATACATCTTTTCATTTTCTCCATTATATCAAAAAAATGCGCTGCAGTTTTTGGTGAAAGACATTTTTTGTATGGATATTTGGCAAATACATTCCTAGAATTCAATATGTCAAATAAATTGTTGAAATTCAATATGAATTCTGATGAACCTTGAAAGTTAGGACATTTCAGATCTTCACAAAGAAAGTTCATAGCATCACTCACACTCCTGCTCAACGTTTGGGTAGCCAAACGGACCTTCATCTTTTCTCGTGCCCATTGAAGATGCCTCATGACCTTCGTTGCTGCATGTAATCCTTCTATATGTTGAGTTTCAACCAAACTGGATATATAACTACATTTTACATATCTTTAATCTGAATCTTTCAGTCCATTTTGTGAAGAAAAACAATTTCGAACAAGTTTTATCATGACATGCATCCAGATATATATAAATGTCAGTATTTATGACAGGATTCTTAAAACTTGTTTTCAAATTCATTGGATTGCTAAAATCTGCACCCAACTTTTCAGCCATTGAAATATTTGTGAAGGCACCATCAAATGTCAACGAAGTTACTATAACACCACTTTCATTAATAAATTCAAGACACTTTTTCACTAATTCGGCCTTTACAGTAGCTGCCAACCCATCCAACAAAAAATATCCAACACCAAGTTCCATTTATGCAGACAAGCATAAATACTAACGCCTCTCTTGCTTCTGGTAGTGTATCTGAGTCCAGATTGGTACCAATGTCTACATAACCAGTAAATTTTTTTCCAGCCCATTCAATCTGTCGCCTTATAGACATTTCCTCCAAGACCAAGTTACACAGAAGAGGTGTTGATGAATTCTTTTGTCAAAGCAATTAGTGCTTCTTTGGTGAAACCTGGACTACCATCAATACACCTGTACCATTTAGATATAGACCCTGAATGAGGCAAACTTCGATGGAAGGTTTTCCTCACAAAATCATATGCCTTTGGAGAATAGAAGGATAACGTTAAGGCAAATGATCTAAGGCTAGTATCATATTTCTGTTTAGTTGGCACCTTCAAGAATCTTTTGAACAAATCTCCAGCAGTTCCGGAAATTGATGCCTGTAAAAAATTGAATTTATTAATTTTAGTTAAACAATGTGAAGCTGTTATGATACATTTGCAAAAAAAACCTATTTCGTGATCATTTTTATCAGTGAAATTTTATAGAGAAAAATTATTATAAAAGAATATGAACCCCCTAGTTCTATAGACCTATCAGGTCTATGGTCTCAAATTATTTCAGTTTGAGAAGACATGAGATATTGGTGAGACTAGGAATGCTTTGATTTGATTCCCATTTTAATATATAATGAAACATGCATTCAAAGATGAAATTTCAACTTTGATGAATTAAGCACTTCACACTGATATATTTTAGTTTACAGTAACACTTTTCCCAATTAAATTGTAACTTATCTAAAGCACTTTTCAATTGTGATGCAACTATTTTCAAAGACATATAGTACTTCAAACAGAAATAAAATTTGGTTGCTACCATATATATTACTCTTTCGGGTACATCTACTTACAGTTATTGTAGATTCTGATGTTTCTGATAAGAGACACTTCTTTTTCAGATATGTCAATAAACTCTTCAATGATGTTATTCGAAACCTCAACCTTCGAACAGTAGTCTGCAAATTCTTTGTTTGCCAACAGTACTTTTTATTATATTTAAATTTCTTCTTCTCTTTTCTGGTGTTGAGAAGTCACCACTTGTCATTTCGCCAATATAGCTTCTTTTTCTGCAATATATGAAATAAACATTGATTGGTTTTTGAAATCATTCTTCGAAAGACATGTAAATACCTTCTCTTTCCAAGATTTGTAGCATTTGTGCCTGAAGATGAAGAAGGGATTGCTGGCCCAATTGAATATTCCACTTCTTCAACGATAGGTGTTACTTCAGGTTCCTTAAAAAAATTCAATAACAATACATCAGGATGGAAGAGACTGAATTGGGTTCAGAGCAGGAACAATAATTACCTTTGACTTGAAGAATGGACTTTCCCTGGCGAAGCAACCAAATTTATGCAACAAATATCTTGAGACCTAAAAAAATGTTTTTGTCTTTGAGTAATAATGAATATATATATTTTTATTGCATGGTATTTTGTTCATTCAAAACTGATCTATGGTCCATTTTGATAATTTCTATACTTTTTTCTTATTTGTTTCTGTAATTCAATTGTTTTTTGTTTCGAAGCATATGGTCCCTGTACGTCATATGTGAGTACCCCTTTTTGTTTAAAAAATTACATTACGATATTTTACTTCTTATTTTTTATATCATATAATTTTTTTTGGAATTTTGTAAAGGTTCAGAATGAAAGTGGATACAAATGTTTAGGGTACAGTAAAATGTTTATTCATGGTAAGTGAAACGTTTGTATTAACTTTCTATTCAAACGTTAAAAAAATTGACAATTTGTGGTAGAGGCATCTGTGAATGATGACCTTCTTATACACAAAAATACAAAGCAACACTTACCCTGTTGGTCTTTTTGGAGGAGTATTGTAAATTGTTGAGTCCGAGCTGTAAAATGATTGAAATTACCATTCACATTTTTTGCTAATCACTATATAGATTTATTAAATCAAACAGGTTTTTGAATATCAGCATAATATATTATAGATTTAAAAAATATATAAAGTGATGTATTTGCATGTTGGACATGTCTACCCAATGTGCACTGGACCACTTGCATTTGGTACCCTCACTCTGTTAGTTGCCCAATCTTGTATTGTTAGGCTTACCAAGTTGTATACTCAATATAGTGAGAAGAATTAAAGCTTTTATGCAAACACTATTTTTGCCAATATCAATGATTAATGCAAATTACCTGTCAGATGTGAACTGAAATGCTGAATGACGTGGTAGCGGATTTGCATCTGGCTTTATGTACTTCACACCATTTTTTTAGTTACAATATCATTTGCATCAAAATGATTCGAACATACATAAAGGTATTTGGTCGGACGTCGATCTTCCTGCCAGTCAAGGAGAGATACCCAAATTTTTCTCCTTTCACCATCAGCCGGAAACCTGGAGTAGTAATACAAAAATATACTAAATTGCTTTGTAATTTATTGAATGCAATAAAAGAAATTCTTCCATATGAAAAAATCAAAGTTTGTTCAACAAAATCTCTAAAATTGTAAGTATGTTTATTTTAATATAGAAATCGCCATATCATTTACTGCACTGGATTTATTAAACAATACTACGGTGTAAGAAGAGAGGTGTGTCAACTCACGAATATAGGGACTTCTAGTGTCGTTAGTACTGCCGGGCGCCACAGAGGGTAAAATGGCAATTTAGTCTCCGGAATGTATGGTAAAGTTATATAATTGTCTGAATTACCTTTTACGTTATTTTTATATGACGCTCCATTATAAATTTTGTTTATTCTCTCTATAATAATAGGATTGAATCCTATCTTTTTAGATCTAAAATTCGCGCTCATGATATCTCGGTAGTTCCTCTCGGCGCAGTAAACAAATGTTATCGGAGTTTTTTGGTTGTTCGCCCTTTTTATACATAAGGCTGTTCAAACTTTGATGCGTTATCTTACCAGATCCCCGTTTTTGCAACATAAGTTAATCGAATTGAATGAAATTTTTCAAGCGAGCATGAACGCGATTCATTTATTTGAATAATTACACTTATTCAAAATTACGAAGATTTAGAAAAGTAACTATCACGGACTACACATTCGGAGTTCACGCATATCTGTTGAAATAATGAACTATTTAACCGGAGTTTACATGTAATAATCGTATTTCCTGCCTGATCTAAAATAAATGATATCTCAAAATTTAAGCTTCGTTACAGTGCACAAACTCTGCTTCAATATCACCACACCCTAAGTGTACTGAGATTCTGTAGGCGGCCGTACTAAACACCAAATTTCCGTTGGCCATCTCAGTATCAACGGCTCTAATAGGGATTGGTTGCAACCCGGAATCCTTACACAAACGAACAACTATGTCGCTGATATATGAACGCGTGGCTCCGGTATCCACTAGAGCCAAGAACTCTTTTCTCAATATATGAACTTTGATGAAAGGACGGTTTTCAGTCAAAGTCTTCTTTACGGTGTTCTTGAAAATTATTTTATCCGACTCTACTGTTGTTGTTGACTGATGCACATTTCTCTTCCAATTTTCGAATCACGGCCCAGGGTTCTCTACATTTTCTGTATGGATACACATGGGACTTTTCTCCTCGAAACAGCAGATGCGTCTGTCTTCAAACTTCTATCAATATTTGATGATTTCGAATTGTCTTCGGTATCCACCAGTGTTACGTGAATTTCATTCACTTCTCCCTTTGAGGCTTCCTCAACAGGGAATTGCGGCGGCCTCTTCACAACACAGTCCCTCGCGCGTTTCTCGCTCCAATACACGGGCAATCACGCGACATGACTCTGGGGAGGCGACATCTTGAACAGAACAACTTCGGCGGATTTCGACAGTTGCTTCTACTGTGTCCCGTTTCCCCACATCTCCAACATGAGATGGACTGTGCGGCGGTTGTCTTCGGCCTGGTAAGGCACTGTGTCTTGTAATGGTCCCGCAGGCCACAATCCCAGCAAGTCGGCTCCGGGACATTCGTTATCCCGGACTTGCCTGGCGATTTCGTATCAGAGACAGGTTGCCTACCCTGTGGCTCCACATTCCTTGTTGGTATATTTGGCATTTGTGCCTTCTCTGGCACCGGCAATGGCCTTTTTTGCATGAGCCTCTGCTCAGCCTGTAAATTCTCAAACTCTTTGGCTTGTAGCATCAACGACGGCACGTCGTTAAAAGTTCCTTGCCGGACAAATTGCCTATATTCTGGCAATAAATTTCTGTGCAACCAAAACAATTTCCGTTCTGCGGTCATTGCACCATGTCTCCTTATTAGAGTCTGCATATCAACCACATATGCAGCGGCGGGTTCATTTACTTCTGATGCCTGCGGCTGATTTGCACTTCCAAATCGATATGATAGTCCGCATCCATGAAAAATAATGTGAAGTCTCTCTCGAAATCCATAAACGTAGTCCAGCGGTGACGGTCATTGCGATACCACAATAAAGCTGTTCCTTCTAAAACTTCCGGTAATGATAATAACAATGCATCCTTCGGTGTGTTCAACTGCGTTGCTATTTCGTCCAATCTTTCTAAAAATGTAGCGGGCTCTGAAGTTCCATTGAATTGTATCCGGTACTGATGTAATCTCGGAGCACTATCTGGAGCTAATGGATAATTATCAGCTGGCACTTGCTGTACAGGTGGAACCGGAACGTTGTTCCGGTGGATGGTAGACATCTGCGGAACAGTTGGTACTTGCGGAATGGTAGGTGTTTCCATTCATGGCAATCTCACATTTGTACTCGGGGTCCTATAGTCTGTATAAGCCATGGGATTCATTGTAGAAGAATAACTCGCAGGCTGCATCGGTGGTGACGTCATTACCATGGTATTTGTAAAAGTCACTGTATTTGGAGTGGATGTTGTGGCCCAATACGATGGCTGTACAATCGGCGTACTCTTGATTGGTGGTCTTGAGGCAACACCTGCTGGACTAAACGTAGGTGTTGTACTCAAGCGGCTTCGGTGGTCATGGCTTTTGTTAATGATGCCATGGTATTTGCTATCATTTCTAGCATCCCCTGCGGTGGTCGTATTATTCCTTTCCTAATACACCTTACGCACCTCCTGCGCAAGTCATCCACGGTTCCAGTTCTATCAATACTATAATTTTTCAAAATTTTTCTCAGCTGTTCCCTCTTGAGCATATATACCCAGCTGACTTTGGATTCTCCTTCGGCTGCTTCCGTTTGGCTTTCTTCTCCGGTGGACCATGATTGTCCCATTTCCTCTGATTGTACTAAACGGTCTCCAATATTGGTAGGGGTGAGCTTCGGTGCCTTGGGTATAGCACCAGTATATCCAGGGAGCTCCATATTGCTTAAGTCCCACTTGATTCAGAAAAATTTCGAATCCAAAAAAAAAATCCGAAGTAGGGGTAGGTAACGGATGAAGGTGCGATGTTGAAAATAGGTACAGGGCTACTCCTCAGTAAGGCAAAATCAATGAAACCACTTGCCCCAATTTGGGCCACCTGGTTTAGTTTTGGGGAGGTAACTCAGAAACGGTTGTGCCAATCGGCCCAAAAGTGTTACCTATGGCTTCCTTGGGGTCGATATACTCAAAAAGGAACTATCACTTGGCAAATTCGGGTTACGGTTGACTGGGAAAATCAAAGGGTAAAATAGGGGCAAAATTTGAAATGTCAGCAAAATGCTCAGGTGCAGGTAGTAATTCTACACCTAGCGGAACAATTAATTTCTGAATCGGATGTACGGTTACAAACTACAAATTTCCCCTGAATTGGGAGATTTTTTTCTACCAAACAGCTTTGGAGAGCAAGGGGAACAAGTTTCAGGAGGATGATTTGAAATCGTGTTCAAAACGTCGGAGTCGTAAAACTTGTTTTCTTGTCTAACTATATTCCAATGTTCATCCAAATCGGACAACCAGTTCAATTGCTATAAATAATTCAACTTTTCGAAAAAAAAAAACTATTCGACTTAAAAAAATGTATTCTTCCTCGGTGAATTTTTTCAAAAGTCCCTGCTGGGGCACCATTTTGTGACGTAGCTTGCTACTTTTGGCGTTAATTTCTTTCTATGGCTTCAATACGCCAGATTCTTTTAAAGGTTTACTCCTCGTTAAGGGTTTCTGCTAGGGCCCTTGCCACAAAGCGTATCACTGTGCCATCTGCGGATAGCCTTGTCCCAGGGTAGTCTCAGTGAAGTAAGTAACCAGGGGACGATAGGGCAGACTGAGTAGTATTGAAATTGCAGGCTTTAATTGCAATTAATACTTGGTTACTTCTTGACTACTCAATTGCTGTTGCAGAAAGTCACTTTAGATAAACACGGAACTTTCCATTAATGTATTTATACCTTGAACATACATTGTTATTTCACTTTCTCTGTATAATAATAATTCATCCGACCCGGGGGAAGCACAAGGAAGCTCAGAAACAATAATTGTTAAAAACGCGGTCCAAACAGGCTAATTCCCCTTATTATAGCCTTGCCAACAAATATTCATATAAGTGTTTTTTTCTCCAAATGACATTAAAAGCGGCCTTTTAATGAAACTTGGCAGGCTTAGAAGTTGTACTTTTAATGCCTAGGCAGAAAAAGTCCACTTTTACTGCCTAGGCAGAAAAAGTTCGTTGCTAGGCAACCTTCCAAGTAATAATTTAAATCAAACTGGTTATTAAAATTGACAATGACATTAAGAAAACTCAAAATGATGCTGATGATAATAATCTGGTTTTATTGCATTAAAACTACAAACTACAACAAGAAATTTTTATTTATCAGATATATTTATGGTCAATTGTGAACAATTATTTGATACAATTGAACTCTGTCCACTTCCCCCCTTTCCAGTAAAATTAACAACTTTAGTATCCACACTTGATACTCCGGAAACGCCAGAAAATATTTTATTGCCGATGTTCGACTTATTGGCTAGCGAGTCCTCAATATAGCCCTCCGCGACAGCGGAAGACTTCCATCCTCCATGTTGCTTCAACATTGTTATGTCCCCACCAGAATGCACCAGCAACGTGGCCGAAGTTCTGCGAAAGCAGTGCCCGGTATACTCTTTCGCATGGGATAGTCCCAGAAAAGTAGCAATTTCTTCTGGCATTTTACCGAATTTGTGAATGCCAATGAATTGATGATGTGCTTTACCGTTCGCATATTTATAGAAGACACGCCGATTATTTAAATTCGAGGGTCTGGAGGCTGCATATTTTCTGTAAACGCTTAAATATTCCGTTACTACAAAAGATCTTGATCTTTTGGTCTTAGTATTTGGTAGCATAATTAGCAATTTGTCGCCCATATCATTTACATCATCTATTTTCATTTGCAAAAGCTCATCACATCTACAAGCCCCAGCGACTGCAACAATAATTACAACCTAAAATATAAATTGAAAATTAGTTCTTTAATCCATAATAGATCATTTTCAATATATTCCTACCTTCGTACACAAATACAGTTCATCTGGGGCATCTGATAAAAATTTCTCGATTTCTTCTCTATGAAAAACTCGGGATTTTTTTGCATGGAAACCGTCTGACTGGCGTTTCAAAAAAGCCCGTAACTTCTGGTATTTTGCCAAATCAATGTTATTTTTTATGTTCAGGGTAGCTTTCAACATCGAATAGGTAGACCATAACGTTGAAGGCTTCATTTTCTTTGAAAGATCGGAAAAATAGACAATCAGCACATTTTCAGAGAAAGATCCTATATTTTTCTTCTGTCTATATTCCATGAATCTGCTGTATGTGAGTTCATATACAGTTCTTGATTTTTCCGATAAAAGGTTAAATTCCACATCTCGCGCCTGGTCTCTTATCTCAGGTGGTGTCAATTGCATCAATTCATCCTCACTTTGCAGTAAATCCATTTCTAACATGACAACTTTTAAAAATTGACAATGACAAAGTAAACAGTAAACAAACATATTCAACAAACGTCATCAGCGGTAAACATAGTAACGCAGGGCCCAGTTACCTTTAATAAAATAATTTAGTTATTTGGATATTGATAATGAAACGCAATTTAAATATGAAAAAGTCGATTTTGCGTGGAATTGGAACAAATTTGAAGAAAAAATTATATGTTTCACACGGCAGAAAAGCAGATTTAATGCCTTGGCTGGTTTCATAGCCTCGCTAACACCAGCCGCGGCATTAAATCTTGTGCTTTTATGCCTAGTAAAACAAATAACTATTAAATCGACTTTTCATGCACCAATTCTTAGCAAAATTAATTATCGTGCAAAATATACTCGAGCAGAGCAAGTGACAGCAGGTCTTGAGTTAGAATGGAACCTCCGCAATACCCTCACTACGCCCGCGTAATATCAGTAATTTCTAGGGCACTTTTTAAAAATGGTGAATACTGAGATTCATTTATTCAGCACTTCTTTCAGGTTAGTACGCGTAATTTCCTGGGAACGGTTCCACCAGTAATTGTACAACAGTGCCAGACACTTATATACTACTCACACATAAATTTGGTAATTATAATTCTTACTTCAGGGTAAGATACAGCTTGTTAGAATTATAATCACCTCGTCAGCAATATCACTCTACTGCCGGGTGAGACACAGTGTGTACAATGGATATTGCGACTCTCAAACATATATCCCCCTTCAGAGCCTACTTCCGGGTAAAACACAGCGTGTACACCCTGGCGGAGGACTATCTACGACACACCTTTATTTCCGGCTAAGACACAGTGTATATTGGTGTGTCGTGATTCACATTCACTCTATTCCTCCTTCAGAGCTTACTTTAGTGAAGGCACAGCGTGTAGACCCTGGCGGAGGACTATCTACGACGCACCCTTATTTCCGGGTAAGACACAGTGTATATTGGTGCGTCGTGATTCCCTTTCACTCTAATCATTCACACCCTCTGAAACAATAGAATTACTTAACAAATGCACTCTTACGTTTATCGGTACAGAAAACAATCAATTTATATCGAGACGTTATGGAAATCTGTACAGGATAAACTTACCAGATACAATACAATAATCACAATTACTAATTAAACAATATTTGATATTACAAGGGCGTACCGCGGGCAAAACAATGAAACTCAATGTACTAACTCAAATAGCAAAATCACTATTTACCTAATGCTTCAAAGGTAACTGGCGGAACACTCACTGTTGGTGGTACAAAGATTGCTTCTGGAATGATCGCTCTGGCTGTCTTTTTGCACTGCCTCACTGACAATAATTATAATTCAACGCTTGCTAGGCGTTCTTTTATACCAATCGAGGTTCAGGTCAAGTCACCTACACTAGCTTCAGCCGAGCCCTTTTTTGCCCATTTCGAGCTCATGATGGTTCACCAGCTCCTCGATTTTGTGCCGTTTTTATGATTACATCTGTTTCGATATCTTTTGTTGAATGAAATCAAAATATACGCGACTTATGAATGAAACCGTATGCAAATCTGACACTTAAACTACACGGATGTCAATGCCGGGTACTATCTATCTTCCTATACAACAATATAATTATTCGGAATTAACAATTTGAAATACTAATATAAACGAAATCTAAAATTTACAAGTAATCTACGTGTTTCCCATTAAATAATTATTCGATATTTTAGAGCTTCGATACATAATTAGTAATATAAATGAAATGTAAATCATAGAATCCAATGTTTTCTGCAGTCTTAAATGGATTTAAAAACACAAGTCGGCTGCAGACGCATTTCATTAATCAAATTCATTTGATTTTTCCACATTACATGGAAAAACTTATTAACATAACAATTTTTGATAAAGATAAAAATAAATTATGTGAACGTTAGTGAGAGAAGTCTTGTTTCATTCATAGTCATAATAAAGAACCAGATTACCAAAAAAAGAAAAGTTTTTCTTTTTAAGCAGCATAAGTAAACCCTACATTTGCTGCACCTTATTTGAGAACAATATTTACCTGTAGTATAAGCCAAAGAGTTCTATATATAGAGTAGACTACTAAGCCTTTCACTGGAAAGTTGACGGACATACTGCGCTCTTATTCGCACGATGTGCGCGCGTTATACTTATATTCTTGTATTCTTATACTCTTGTGATAGAAGGGGAGACCGTGCGAGTGGGAGAGCACTACGAGTGCAGTACATGTGGGAGAAGGACAAAATGTCCGATTAGTTACCAGCGCTTTCCTATGCTTAACACACTACTTGTCTACTCTATATATAGAACTCTTTGGTATAAACAGGCCAGTGGGATTAGTCATTCGTCCTTATATGTATTTTGGCGGAATGTACGATGGAATCGCAGAGCGTTCCCTTTTCTTATCAATTTTGTTTCTACTTATAACGGTTTGCCTTTCTTTCATGCTCGGTTTAGTACCAGCCATGAATATTTGGTTCTACATCTTACGGTCTGTCTTTCTTTGATGTTCGCTCACAGTACCAACCTTGCAGTTACCAACTTCCGAACTAAATTCTGCTTCCCCTTTTTGAGCAGTAATCCTTTTGTAGAGCAACCAAGCATTCCCCAAAGTAAGATCTACTAAATGATAGAAGACTCTCATGTACCATTTTTAACTATGAATAATAATCTTGTAACGACCGTTAAGGCTATCCAGTAGGTTTACACCTCCCATGTGCATCATATTTTTGAACCACATCAGGACTTAGATTAGGGGGAATAATAAACATAGGACAGTAGCTGCACCTAAATAAAGAACTACGTATAGAATTAATAAATTTGTTCAAATTTGACTCTATCACTGTACATAAGTTCTGTGATTAAAAGACTTAGAAGATAGACATTTTATAATAATTGGTTTCTTTAGTATTAACATTTTCATAATCGTTCTTTTTTGTGTATATTATTTAGACAGATTCCTGCGTAGGGCCCATCGCAATCTGAACAATTCAATTTATATACCGTGTGGGTTTGTTTATCTTTAGGTATTAACAGTTTTAGATTTGAGAAATATTTACTAATATAGTTAGTAGGTTTATGCCAACATCAATATCATACTTGCGAGTTCATGTCAACAAAGTCTATGAACGACTAAAAACGAGAACATTAGGTTCAAGTATCCACTTTCAAACCAGATGTTAAAATTTACGAGCTAATAGAAAAAGGTTTGTCAGTTATTGTAAATCATAGGACAGCTATTCAGACACTAAGTCAGATTTATACCAACTTAATTAATTAAATCTCTTGCAAATTCCTACATGCTCCTACATGCGTCTTTATAATGTTAAAAGTATATTTTAGGTAGAAAGTCAAAAGTATATTTCCAATAACTGACAAACCTTTTTCTATTAGCTCGTAAATTTTAACATCTGGTTTGAAAGTGGATACTTGAACCTAATGTTCTCGTTTTCAGTCGTTCATAAACATGAGCTCGCATTTTTTTAAGAGTACTGCTTAACAGTGGATTCTTGATATAGGTATTATACTTATAACATTGATGTGTTACAATTTCGATTATTCGTGTTTCTGTTCGTTTCGGCGACGTGGGCATTCTAATTGAAATTGGTGCGATAAGGACGCTTTGTGCTAATACAATAAGTTTTAAGTAATCCAGTTTCAGACATAATGAGTCTTCTGATGATGGTCGTGAGACCGAAACGTACTGTTAACTAATTTCTTATGATTTTATTTTGCCCCATCAATATCATATTGTGGTGACAATTATTAACTAAATTCTTATGAGTTTATTTTGTTTTATTTGTTATTAATAATTATATTTTGATTCTACCGACTGAGCTTTTTATCTTTTTTAATTTGATTATATTTGAACTTTGAATTAATGTTTATGAAGTTTTGAAGTTTATCTGAAGTTTATCTATAGAATAATTTTATATGGAATTAAACACAATGCTCTTTGATTTCACAATATTTAATTTCTATGACTCTTATTATCTCGGGTAATTCAATTTTATGTTTACAGAATCTATGACATAACCTTAAAATCACTTTTACAACTAATATTTGTTTATACTGTTATAATCAACAATCTTCCTTTTACTTTACAGATAATACGGATAATATGATGTAGAAATTATAACAAACTTACGTTTAGATAATATCCAAAAGTGTGTTTAACAATGTTGGCAATTTTCAATTTACTTCTTTTATAATTTCGTTGATTCACTTTTTACACAATACTATGCTATTTCACGATAATCGCAGGTAACTAATTTTGGTTACTTCTTCTTGAGAATCAGGAACTGTTGATAATACTTTGTTTTATTCTTTTAGATAAGACATAAAACTTTTCGATGCTTTATTGAAATTATATTGAAGAATGGCAATCGTTGGATACTTCTTATAAATTGGAGGTTATTACAACCTTTTACTTGATTTAGATACTTGGAACACTCGTTGACTTTTAATAAATTTTATTAACTTCGGTTATTTGGAACTTATCGAAGTTTGGAACACTTGCGTTCACTGATGTTTATTTTTATAAACTTAGGTTAGAAAATTTTGGTGAGTTGCCAGAGAAGAACAGTCTCTACTTGGATATTAATGCAAACTGAACTTGGCTTTACTTTCAGACCCTTTTATAGGCCTCCAAAACCGACGCCAAGCATTTTCAAAATTAACCAATGAGGTGTTTACTTTTCATATCAAGAATGCCAAGTTAATTGTTGTTAAACTGACAGAAGTACTCATTGTTACCAGACTGACACTAGAAATTCGTCTCGACCAATCAGAATTTTGTATTCTATAATTTTTGAATTATTGGAGATTTTCAACTTATTTTAATTGATAGTGATTCCTTCTTTTTAAATTAATATTGCCTACATTTTTCCCCACACTTTGGTATAATGTAACCTATGATTGGGTTATTATTAATATGATTATTCCCATATTTATGGTTTTCTTGACAGTTACTTATTCTTAAATCTAATACATACTATATTATATCAATAACATTCTTTTAACATTACATAACTCAAATTTACTTATCCTAACTTATATCTATAACATTATTCAATGTTTTGTACTATCTCATGATAGTTTTGTAATCACTTTAATTATGATTTCTGCCTTCGTTACACAGTACGTTTCTTCACTTTCACTGAAGTTCTTGTTTATCACTTCTTATTCTATTACATTGTTGTTTATTATGTTTTACATTGTTAATTTTAATATCCTAATTATTATTTAGCTTTTAATATTGTTTTTAATTCCATATAAATATCTTTTATTTGATCTTTTCTGATTTTCAAAGTTCGGTAAGTTATTATTTTTAAATTTTTATTGTTTATGAAATGAAATCATAACAGTACGTAAAGACGAGAAAATATAAAGCATAAGTGTTGATGTGACCTATTTCCCGAGAATTTATATATAAGTCATAACTAGAATTAACAAATGAAGATACGCTGTGTACTTAAGAAGCTAGTCGTGACTCGCGAACTACTTGAACTGATGGCTGGCTGAGCAACGAGGTCTATACTAGACCTCGTTGTGGCTGAGACGGTAGATCTCGGCGAGGACACGTAAACAAACCGTGATGGCGCTCGGTTAGCTCAACTGATATTACAGAATTCTATAAATACATTACACAAGGAGTATTATAAGTTCGTCCACCTACCATACTCCACAGCAGAGGTGACAGTACACCTCCCTGCGGACATCTTGCAGCGACCCGTACCTCCATCTCAACCTCATTAAGGGTTCCCATGACAACGGAGCATGTTGTGGATCCATCTGCACAGCAAATCCTCCATCCCTCGCTCTCGCGCCGCATGGGAAATTGATTCGGACAAGGTGTTATCAAAAGCTCCTTCTATGTGCAGAAAGCTCGCTAGCGCAATTTCTTTGCAGTCCAGCTATTTGTGTGCTCTCTGCATTAGCTAGTATATCGCCGTTTCGTAGGATTTTCCGGTTGGGTAGGCATACTGGTTTCGATATAGGTGTTTCTCATAAGAGTCTCACCACTGACATGTCTGTTGATAAGTTCCTCTAGTTTTCTAGAGAAACGATGTTAGACTGATCGAACGGAACTACTTTGGTATAAAAATCACTTTTGCCGCCCTCCACTCGTTCTTGTATGTAGGTCAGTGCCAATCTCTCTCAGCATTTCACCCAGGATGGGGACCAATATATCGATCACCTACTGCAGTTAAGCTGGCAGTATCATATCGGTTTCTGGTGGCCTCTTGGTCCTTGGGTTTCTTACTCTGTAGGCAGTGCCTCTGTTGATCCGATTAAGTATCGTATGTGCCTGTGGTCAGATGAACTTGGTTCTCCCGCCACTATACCAGTTATGCACTATGCCATTTATGCGCCCTGTACATACCGTAATCTCGATGACCTCTTTTCTTACACTTGCTACAAAGGTCGGTCTGTTGCTCTGGTTGCGCACCTGCAGGTTTGTTAATGTTTCTGCTCCTCCACAATGTGTGGTATGCATTGGTATCACACCCCAATAAAGCTCGAGATTTCGAGGTCCTGATATACTCCGCAAGAGTTCGTATTTCGATTTGTGGTTTTTCCTCCCATATCGTCGAAAACTTTAGTCTTATCAGACCTTCGCAGTAGCACAGTATATGTGCTGAGATCTTCTACATATGGTTGTATTTGCCAGTCCGATGTGGTTCATGTGTTTGTTGAGTCTACAATGCTATATCAGGAGACCAACTATGATCCTACTTGATCTCCCATTCTGGCTTAGTAGGTACTCCGTGAATTTTAGCGATGGTTCACATTTTACATTTCCGGCGCCTTGTTACTCCATTCTCGAGATTGTTTTTCCCATCCAAGTACTGTTATATGATTTTGGCAGGCTTCTGCTATACAACGGAAAGGCTATGGACCAATTGGTGCACGCTCTCTCGGACTACTGAATCAGCCTTTTCATTGTTCTTGTAACCTATGTGGCTTGGTACCCAGGCTAAAGACAGTCTGTTTTGAGTGCCCAATTCTTGTAGGGCTTCTAAGCAAATTTGGAGTTAACTTGTATGCAGCTGATTGCTTTTATAGCCGCTTGGCTGTCAGAGTGTATGGCGATTGTATTTTCCTTAAACTCTTGCGTTAGTAACTCGTTAGCAGTGGTCTTGCTGCAACTTCTGTCTGTATTATCGTCACGTGTTTACCTCAGTGAGACTCTTGTCTTTGGCTTGGCTATTCCTGCTCCTACACCTTCCTCGGTTTTTGAGCCGACTTTGTAGCAGGCCATTTCTGCATTAATTGGAGATGCTCGCTTCTATGCATCTCCGCTTGTTATGTATGTTAAGTTTTGCCGAAACTATATTCTGGAACATTGCATCCTATAACATTCCCATCATGGCGTCGGTTTCCAATTTTTTGTATAGGTCATTGTACATCTTATCGTGCAATCTACTTATATGCGCTTGTCATCTGGTCACTCTGCTGGTGACTGATCTGGCTTTGCATTGTACTTATACATGATGGTAGGTTCAAAGTTCGCGTGGCAGCCAGACATGCTTGCCTTTGAATGCCTCTTAGTGTTCGGTTCGGAACATAGAACCATATGCTATCATGGGTTTTAAGGCCTTTGTTTGTGTGTTAATTATTATGATTTTGATGCTTTGAAAGAGAGGGAGTGTTGATTTAAATTTTTTAATGCTAACTATGAGATTCTAATTTTAATGGAAAATTGAAATTTGTTCTGTTGTTAAAAATCCCCAGAAAAGTAAACCTTGCTATTTTAACGTGCACCTTGTCGCTTTCGGTGAATTGCTTATTTCGATAAGCTTCGAATCCTCGGGTGCCAGATATCTCCAAAGGTTTACTCCTTTTTGAAGACTTTTGCTAGGGTCTTCACGACAAGACTTGTCACTATGCTATCTATAGATAGCCTTGTCCCTAGGATAGCTACAGTGAAGTATAACCAGAGTCCATTGGGCAGAAATAGTATCAAAATTGTAGGCTTTAGTTACAATAATTGATACCTGGTTAAAACTTAGCTCGTTTGAAGATGGAGCAGAAATAATTTAATAAAACGGGGAATTCCAAATATTAAAATATATAATAAATATAACAAGTACACTTTCAGAATAATCAATATAAATGCAATTGAACGGTATTATTTCACAAAATTACACCCAGACGGAAAAATGTAATGGAGCTCAAATGGTTATAACATATCTATTTTGCGATATGTTCGGTGTTTAATTTCAATTCAACGGTACGGAATGGGTTGACAAATGATTCACATTTGTCAATTTGCGGAAAATACAAATCAAACAGGTCCTAGCGTAATGAGCGGTATTCGGTAAATTTTAGATAGCAACAGTAATAAATGAAATGTTCAAATCACACTACGATATATTGAACGGTTAAAATTTCGGTCGGATCGGAAGATATTGACTTGCACAAGTTTTCCGATTGTACGATATCAGATTTTACGGTATTTTCGGATAATTACTCTGATTGAGTTTATTCTGTCACATAACCCACCCTTGTACTAGCCAGCAACGAAGTTCCCGGTAATTGTATGACAGTGTTAGATTTCATATACCTTACAGATTCAGAATCTAGACAATTAGGGCTTATACTTCCGGTAGATCACAGCGTGCACAAGCCCTAACTATCATATCTGCAATATCCCCTACATCCACGGCCGAGGACTTCTCATACGATTAAGGGGAAATTACGATTCTCAATCACAGAACCACCCCAACTTCTACTTCCGGTAGATCACAGCGTGCACAAATATACCCAAAGACGCCCCTGTCGTTCAAACATACACACTCTGTACATACCATACAACTACTTGAATATTTTAATTCACGTGCGAATTCAAATCGTGCGCGGTCCAACCTATGACGGGATAAACTCAATTATAACAATTTAAATTACTGAATGCTACGGAACTCAGATATCGTACAAACGTTTACCAATCACAATAATAATCATAAACACGGAAATCAATATATCGTAATGCCCAAAAATATAAACTTATTTGCTATCATTTACCTTCTGAAACAATTCACTTAAACGGAACACTTGTTAATTCACAGTTTAAATCTGACTCAAACTCGGATAATTAATTCACTTCGATTCTTGTCTTAATCTCACTTCAACGGTACTATTGGAAAATCAAAATCTCAAAAGAGCAATTGTACTGAGTGAAAATTGAAATCACAAAAGAGAGAGAGAGAGAGCGATCTGTTATCGGTCACGGCTTTTATATGTTTTCCGAGGTTCTGGTCAAGTCTGCTCCACCAATTCCTCATTTTGTGCCGAGGGTTTTTTACTTATGTACAATGCTTATAAGTGACGCTACTTTTTAGATCTAAAATTCGCGCTCATGATATCACACCAGTTCCTCCCGGCGCACTAAGCAACTGTTATCGGAGTTTTTTTGGTTGTTCGCCCTTTTTATACATAATGCTGTTCGAAGTTTGGTGCCTTAACTTGCCAGACCACTGTTTTGGCAACACATTTTATCGGAATGAAATGCAATTTTTAAACGGGCATGAATTAGATTCATCTATTTGAATAATTACATTTATTCGAAATTACGGAGATTTAGAAAAGTGACAATCACGGAATACACATTCGGAGTTCACGCATATCTATTGGAATAATGAACTGTTCAAATTGAGATTTCATGTAATATCCGTATTTACTGCCTGATCCAAAATTAAACGATCTTTCAAAATTTAAGCTTCGTTACACTATGTTAAACATCTTTTGCACTTACCTTTTCAGGGCTTCAAATTCTGGGTGCATCTATTTTCATTCTGATCACAATCCACAGAATAATAACAAGTTTTCAAAATAACACAGACAAGAAATTTTATTAAACAATTAAATGCAATTTAGAACGAAACAATTCCAATAGATTAAATGTTTACTATAACCTTATAATGTTGTAATATTGATTCTATTGTATCATTTATCAGATTCTATCAACGAGACGAAAAGAAAAGGTATACCTTGTAAATTAAATACTTTTCTAAATTTGTAATTGGCAATGTTATGCGATTCACAAATACAAATGTTTATTACACTCAGTCTTTACTTCAATTATCAGTGAGAAACTTTCATAGCTTCGAAACAATCTTCAAATCAGGTTATTCCTTTGAAAATGTACTTAGGGTATCCACAGAAATATAATTGATAAGTTACTCATCCTGGTAACTTTTGATAATCACTATGGTACCTAATTGTAGCTTATCCACATCCTCTCAAGATTTATCATGGGAATGTATTTTCCAGGTTTGCGCCCTTAGATGTTCAATAGTTTTGATTAACAATGCGAATTACACTACCTTGCAGTTACAATTGCAGCACGTGCGTTCCGTAATGTGCCTCCCACCAATGCGGTTTGATCAATTTTTTAGAACAAACTCGTGAAGAGACATCCGCTGGATTTACATTGCCGGGAAAGTGAAACCAATTAAATAGTATCCACAGTGTGAACTGTTTTAAATGATCATCTCTATGAATCCATGTCAAAACCGTTGTGGAATCGGTCCAGCAATACAAGGGAATACCTTATTTTTTTAAATTGATAAGAGAAATTAAATTCGAGAACCTAGTGTTGCAGCTAGCAATTCAAGTCTGGAATGGTTATTTTCTTGCAAAGGGGATATTCAATTTTTTGCTTGAACCATTTGAACGTTGGGACCATCTTTCGAAACAGATTGTAAAAAAATCGCTCTGGTAAACTCACTTTCAGTACCATCACAAAACATGTGTAAGGTTAAATGAATAAAACTATCAAAAAAGTTTT
This sequence comes from Endomychus coccineus, assembly GCA_958510875.1. NCBI lineage: Eukaryota > Metazoa > Arthropoda > Insecta > Coleoptera > Endomychidae > Endomychus > Endomychus coccineus. The sequence continues at coordinate 192,458,419 of OY294067.1, read as the reverse complement.
CGTGCGATATCAGCTACGACGAAAATTTCTATTGGGCCGTCCCTCATATCTATTATAACATTGAATACACAAATCACTTATAATCCTTTTCTGCGTTAATATAGATTATATTTTATTTTTCAATTTAATCAATAATCGTCACAACCCTCAATCATATTTACAGGAAACTACAATTTACTGTGTCCACAGATTTCTTAACACTGTTTCACGTGTTGCCTTTAAATTTTACCACTAGATGTCTCTAGTCAATGACCTTTGTGATTTTGAAAATCAAACATTTCACATAATTATTTCAGTTCAGGTTACGAGATTGGTTCCATTGTCGGAATACAAAAGAAATAGTTCCTCACCTAGCAATAACCCGTTTTAAACAGGCTACAAACGACTCTGGGGCCATATCGTCCACCAAATGAATGGTCTTTGTCGAAAAGCAAACAAATAAGGCAACATAGCCTTGACTATGACCCATTGATTGTTTGTTTAATATACGCCCAGCATAATCCAACCCTGAAACGATGGTCGAATTGTTACTGATTTCGGTTTACAACGAAAACATGAATACAGTTGTAGCGGAACATTCTGTATAAGTGGTGTATTTGCTTCGAAGATGTACTGCTGTAGCCAGTTACCTATCTATCATTCATAGTTGCTTATGGACTAATCTCACAGGGGAGACAGCAGGCCCACATTGTTTTGCACCTTAAATAGATTAATTATTTTATGGCGCTAAGACAAAACCCCATTTGGTGTATCACTCGTTGAATTCCCGTCTTCGCGATATTGTATTCGTTCTTGATTGATGGTAGCTCTTAGTTACAAAGTGTGTACCGCTATTACTTTTATATAAAGTTCTATTGTGCGTCGACTTAGTGCCAGGAAAAGTAATACATTTTAATTATTTCACGTACTACTGGGTGATAGCCACTGGTACATTTTCCAGATTTTATGGAACGAGGTACGCTTTACCACGTTGCAGATTTGTGTGCAATAAGCGACATAATTTCGGAATACTAGATTATTTCGCAACCCGAAACCTCTCTTGAGATTACATCTGGCGCCCACAGTGGTAGCGAATTATTCCGGAAATTATGAGCCGATCACAGCCTAACACCAGGACATGATAACGCCTATAATTTGAGGCGAAGGGCAACTATATTCAATAGTTGGGGACAACGAGTGGAACAGTTTCGGGATGAAGGACAGAGAGCGGTTGCGAAAACAAATGTTGGCAGAATACCCTATATCATCCCAGAGGTACCTCCTGCATCCTCTACACCCACAAGCGAAGAAGGTAGGCCTGTATATTATCCTTTTTCTGCTCAGCCCCCAATGATTTTTCACATATAGCGAATGAAGATGCACCCCCAGCCGCTGCATCTACAAATTCTGTAATTGGACCTGCACCCCTAAGTTCATACGCCACTTTACAGCCGTCTATGACGTTATTCACCCCACACATAAACAGACTTGTTGACTTTTACATTTTCTCTGGCCAAATATTTGAATGTACCTTATGAAACGCATTTATTTTCCTCCAAATGTTTCATCAAATTTGATTGAAACGGCTAACTTTCAAAATAAATTGAGACAAAGATTATTTAAAAAATCTTTGCTTGCGGATGGATTCCGCACCACAAAAGCACGACTTGATGCCGACGTTTCGCCAACCATTACAGGTGGCATTTTCTGGGCAGGCTTGAGGCTTGAACTGAAACTGATTTCTGTAGCCGTATTTGTTGTAGGAAAAAAATATTCACGCTACACAGTTCACTGTCTTTATTCCGATGGTTAACTCCGTTCCGGCACCTGACACTGCCGTTGTGTGATAATGTGCGAAGTGGAATTTTCGAGGATGGGTTTCCAAATGTTGGGAAGGTTCAAGTCTACTCTCGATTTGACCATGGGGTATTATCAAATTCCGCTTATGGAGGAATCCAAGAAGTGTACAGGTTTCATGATTGGAGGGAAAACATATCAATTCTGTAGAATGCCCTTTGGTCTTTCCAGAGGCGTAGGAACCAAATTTTTTTTGGGGGGGCAAAAATTCAGAGGCGGCCATCTTGTCTATCAGATCCTACAAAAGAAAATTTATGAGTCAACATGTAAATAATGAAAACCTGAGCGAGAATTATTAAAATGTCTGTTTTTTGCAGTAAAATATATCCATCTATAGAAAAATTCATTCAAATAAACCTGTGATTTTATGTCCACTGTAAAGTATCTTTCAATTATCAATTAATTACCTAATAAATGCAGTATTTTTAATAAGAATTCAACGAGATTTATCAAAAATAATATACTTCTATCATATTTTAGTCACATTAAAAGAAAACATACATAGTAATTTCGTTTTAACATAGTAATTCGTCATAATTATGGCAATAATAATAAGCATACTACCGCACAAATAAAATCATGTAATCATACCATGTTTATGTTTAAAAGCGGTTGAATAGTTTCTGGAGGATTCGAAGAACGGCGCTGCCCGTTTGTTCGCGTAGTGAATAGGTTAGGACAAATTGTGTAAAATTGATGGGTGCAGTATCATGCTAAATAGTCTAATTAATTAACTTGAAATATAAATACCTTCTTACCTTCAGCCGGATTGATGTACGGTGTGGACATTAGAGTTCGTTACTTTGATACTTTGATTGTCGTACGACAAAACTCGATGGAATCACAACGACCAACTTAGTCAGCACTGATCACGGTAGATGTCGCTACGCGATCGTTCACACGTCCACTAATGTCATTCGATTGTTACTAGATTAGGGATTTTGCGAATAATACACTCAAACGGTTCACTGAAGTCTTATATAAAGATCACTCAATTTTCTCATAGTGGGAGAATATTGTTGAGCAATTCAAAACCATTTTGGTAACAATATATAATATTTCACCTTAAAACAATTAGAACATTCATTTTGCGTGTAAATTAAAAAAAATTACAACTGAATCTTGGGGGGGCAAAATGCAGTCTTTGCCCCCCCAGTATAAAATGTGGGGGGGCAACTGACCCCTCTGCCCCCCCGACCCTACGCGCCTGGGTCTTTCTATGGCCGTATCAGCTTTTGCCCGGTGCATCAGCCAAATTTTTGGTCCTGAATTTAAAGATTTCATGGTTATCTCGATGATTTGTTTATACTTTCGAATACTTTTGATCAACATCTATCGTACCTAAAAAGAGTTATTGACAGGCTTGTTTTTCAGATCACAGTAAGGATCGTGTTCAGGCTATGGCCGATTATCGAATTCCAAGGAACGTGAAAGAATTGTTGGGGCTATGCAATTACGATAGATCATTCTGTTCAAATTTTGCAAACGCGTTGGCACCCTTAATGTGTTTATTAAGAAAGTCAGTAGCGAGGCGTTGGGGTGAGCGTGAGTAAAGTGCGTTTGAAAAAGTCAAACAATTATTGTGCGAGGCCACTGTTTTATATCACCCGAACCCTGACCTGGAATGTCATGTGCAAGTGGATGCCAGCGAAATTGCTTTAGGAGCGCACTTATTCCAGTAGGAAAAAGGGCAGTCTTGAATAACTTTTCATGCAGTGCATTTACCTGCCAAGAGCCAATAGTGTTGACGTACATGAGCTAATTTGGCCAAATAAGCCTGTATGCATTTGGGAAGTATGGCCGGAAAATTACCCATTAAATGATGTTGGTGCATTTTTTGAACGACCACCAAATCTGACAGTACCATCAACATCAACAAAATGCTTTCAAATCAATGATGTTATTTCTGAAATTTAATGGAAATCCTTGCTGTGGTACTAATTTTATAATGAAAATGGTATGCCTATTAATTGTAGCCAATCAGATGCTTGCATTTTGACATATTGCTATGACAACAACTTGATTTTTTCGCCCTAGTCATAAGCACCTAGCTGTAAGATTAATAAATGTCCCTGTAATGAAAGCACTGGATTTATGGGTGAAATATGGAATAATTTCACGAAGAATGTTGCTCATATTCTTAAACAGATCTCCTTGTTCAGGATCTAGGTCAGAGTTGTTCACCAAATACATTAAATACTTTAGATTTTTATGATAATGCCCCGATTCTGTACAAAAGGAACAAAGATTTTATGTATTGCAATTCATTTTATTATTAAATAATTAATTAGCTTTGCTTTACACGATAACCAAACGTCAACAAGACGATTAACTTCAAAGAACTTGTCACAGGAATTTGAACTACAGTCAACTTTATATTATTCTAACGCGTAAAATTATCATTTATTTTGTATGCATTATTATTTAATTCTTTTAATACTTTTCCCCTTGTTTGTAGTGATATAAAATTATGGAATGTATAAAAAATAATATTTATTTTGGATTATTATTTAAACTTTCTTCTACTAGAGCACAGGGAAAATAATAAAAATGCAATTAAAACTGCTTCTCATTTACCAAAATATAGTACCCACTATTATTTAGAATAAAGGTTTGTTTTTTTTTCTTTTTTTCCAGTACTAAAAAGTTGTATGACGTAGTAGAATGTTTTCTACTTTACTTAATTATCTAATCCTTATTCTACTAGAACATAGGGCAATTTATTTGACATCAAAACCGCAATTATTGAATAAAGGTGCCACCGATATAAAATCATTAGCTTCCAATAGAAATAGGCCTAATTTTTTTTTCTTTTCTCTAGTACTATAAAATTGTGTGATATGGGTAAAATAGTATTTACTTTATTTAATTATTTAAACCACATATTATTGACCACAGCGAAATTAAAAAATTATCATTTCACTATTTTCTGTTCCAAAACGTGAAATTTTTGTTTGTGTCTAATATAACGAATAGAACGCGACTACGCTTTTGAAACTTATCGGCAAAACGTCAAAATACCAAATAGTTTACATTCCTGGGCAACACTAACAACAACCTACTATGATGTCCCTTACATAAGTTTGTCTGTCACCAATGTAATTCTACTTTCAAATAATTTGAGCACAAAATATTCTTACCGAATCTCCGACGACCTCAAATTAATATTCCGAAATTTTTTAAGGAATAATTTAAGCACTAGGGAGACTATAAGTGACAATAATTGCATGATTTAATTCGTCACAATTGATATAATTAGAAAATTGGTATCTTCTGAATTGCATTTCTCAATAAAGATCAATAAGTATACGTTGCCAATTTTAAAAATGATGAGAATTTTTCAAGTAACTGATTCTACGCGACAGTTTGTACTTCATTTATTGAAGTAGTGCGAATATCAGGTAAGTCAATAGTTTGGGCTTCATTGGCTTCTTTAGGCTAAAGTGAGCCAAGATGGTCCAATAAACCAAAGTTTTGACCTTAAGGGTATGTTCCGTAAATCAACTTTTCTAATCAGAATTCTGGTTCGCGTTCCATAAATATCCGATTCCTGAAAAAGTTTGATTTTTGGAATGCGGTTCCTGAAATTGGTTAAACCAGACTAACCAACGAAAGTTGCCGGTTGCTCCGGTTCGGTTCGATCTTTTCTTTTAGTTCTGTGGTTATGAAGGATAGTTTGATATTTTCTGAGTTTGTTATGCCTTGATTTTCTATGTTCTGATTTACGAAACTGACTGGACTGCTCCCTTTTTTTCCTTTGGTACAGGTACATATTTTTCAATATGGTAAGCATAGATAACTCACGGTAGTAGAGTTATCTATGAGACAAACCGAAACAGCAAAATACTATATTTTAAGGTTATAACACAGAACATAAAGCAACGGTTATACAAACCACGGTCAAGGCGTTCCGTAAATAACCGAAATTTCAGTAACCATTCCGGAACCGACCGGTTTGACGCGGCTATTTACGGAACATACCCTAAGTCTATTGATGACATACTCTCTAGATAATGTCTGCGCGATTCAATTTTGAATCAAAATTATACCAACCAGAAACTTCACTTATAGATTAAATTAAGACATTTCTATGATACAAACGTTTTCTAATTGAAAGCTGAAGTTGATATTCAAGAAAATTGGTACCATCTGGGAATCAATCCAATAATATTATCAATATGAAAATTTAAAACCGGTCGCAATTCTTCAATAAATTTTGTCAACAGAACCGCTCCGCATAATTCAAGCCTGGATAATGTGATAACCTTTACCGGGGCAGCCGTAGACTCTGAATTTCTAATATTTTATTAGGATATGCTCTAATTGTTTTGGGCGGTATTTCCAGTATTTAATACAGGTAGATCATTCAGAAATTGTTTCCAGATTTTCAACATCTGTGGGTACTGACGGGTACAAACGTATAATTATTTTTGCTTTGCCAATAAGGCCAAGAGGATCAAACAGTTGCGACACAGTAGATAAAATTATAAGTTTAGTTGGATTATTGATGATTATGTTGAAATTATATTTCAGTGTAATTTTTACTATTCTATAAAAGAATCCCGAGTAATAACAGTATGTACATGCGGAAACCCTATTTAATTATCTTCTGATAATTGAAACAATATTCTAATAGCCAAAAACAAGGCACAACTATGTGAATGTGGTTAATTCATAAGTATGTAGCTCTCCATAGGGTCATTTCGGCACAGTATTCTTTGATATTCAGAATCATCTAGATTTACATTTATTTACCGGTTCATTTTATTAATGTCTGCATTTAAAACAAAAGGAAGCCTACGAAATCTGTTAAGAATTGAAATAAGCCCTGTTCTATAGTTGGACCTATTAGTAGTGTGTCGGTGAAGCTTATTTTTGGTTGTCAGACAGGATCCGTCCACAACCACATGCAACATGGTAGCGACGTTATTTTCCTTTAAAACCCCGTAATGAGGCAAATAAAACCCTAAATTTGAAGTCAAATTTACTTCCAACGACATATGACCCAGTTGTTCACACTCGTTTAGAAATTTCGTATATTCTTGTTCTAACGTTTGTTTTTTGTAATTTCCTTTCTTTCGCGAAAAAATGTATGCTGGGGCATCCATGTTGACAACTCTGTAATAAACTGAGTCAAATCTGTTACTCACTCAGGGTAATTAAAAAATATGCAAACACTGAAAATTGTGTATTATGCAAATGTTGAAAGAAGAATACGATATGTTGATATGTTTTGGCAGTAGTCGAGATATTGAAAATGTGTTCTTGATTCAGAAATGAGCATTGAGAATAATGTTAAATTTGAAGTACAAATAGGGTTTATTTCAAGAAAAATAGGATACAAACAGTACCAGCTGTATACATTCAAGAATGTCTGTTATTTCTGTTCACAAATAGGCATTTATTCACACAATTTGAAACAAGAGGCCTAGCCTATACCCAACTAGACATGTAAATCTGCAGTATCCAATACATAGACCGAGTGTACCTGAAAAAAGGGCACTGTACTCTTCTACCAAATGTTTCAACAAATTGCCAGAACACATCAAAGTTATCAATAATCTTACTGCATATGAAAAAGAAATCTATATGTAAATAAACTTGGAACCCTATACAATTGAAGAATTTTATGACATTTAGGTGTTTTTGAGATTGACTCTATTTTGTTCAATGGTTGCTCTACATGCAATGTACTGTAATTATTTCTCAAAATGTATGGGAGCCGAACTCCAAACATGTGTACAGTACTCCAGGACAGGTCGAATCTGTGCTTTATAGATATGAGGAGCTGCTGGGATGTAAAGCAGCTCTTGGCACGGAGTAGAAAACCAAGTTTTCGTGAAGTGGGTTTCGCAATGGACTTCCCATGAGAGGGTGGTGATTCCGAGCTTGGATATGAAAGACTTCGTAGGAATAGTTGTACCTGACATCACCATATTAGGGATCATGGGACGCCTTCCTGGGAAGACGCAAGCTTGAGTTTTGGTTGCATTAAACTCTATTACATTATCAGATCCCCATTTGAAAAGCATTGCCAGATTAATTACGTCAACCTGTCACGCTCCTCTGGCTTCATTGGGTGGTGTTATAATGAGAAAGCGGTATGAAGTATACTCATCTGCAAAGCTATGGACAGGACAGGTGGTCACTCCTTGTGAAACACCAGCGTTGATAGCCATTATATCGGAGGATACTTCGTCAACCACCTCATGGTGTGGTCTATCTGAGAGAAAACTCGATAGAAAGCGACAAAGTTGAGGCGGCAAACTATATGACGGAAGATTCCCAAGAAGGCTTTGGTGCCAGACTCGGCCAAATGTTTTGGAGATATCAATATTCCCCACATTATTTTTCAATTGATTTCTGCCATACATATGTTTGTAGGTAAGCTGGTCTTCTTTTGATCTCTGCTGATGAAAGCCATATTGCCGGTCATTCATGAATTTGAAGAGCTAAAGGTATATTAGGTGAGCTTGATGTTGATTGCATTCTCCATCACTTTCTCAGATAATAAATAATGCAATGGGTCTATAATTATTAGGAAGGTTCTTCTTTCCTTTTTGGAATTGGTTGGACTCTATAGGTCTTCCAGCTGGAAGAACTGCCCCTTCATGCAAATGATATGACACTCAATATTTGTGCTAAAATATTTGCATGTAATCAACACAAAAGGTTTTTATCAATTGTTATCTGGATGTATAGTGATTATACATCTAACAAAACTAGTTTTTGATTACTACATAATGTAAAGGTTTTGAGGTAAACAATCAGCTAAATTAGATAAGTTGTAAAATGGGCTTTGTACACATGAAATGATTGGTCTACTCATATATTGGAAGTTTTATTCATTCAATATTCTCGCGAATACCAAATAGTACTTTGAAATAGATGAGGATGTATAAAGACCATCGTTAATTGTAAATCAATGATCCTCATTTCTTAAAATTATGAAGTTTCTAATCATTTATATTCTCTCAAAATTTTAATGTTGGTATGTTTGATTGTCCCTTGATGCAAAGGATATGGCAGATTTGTGCCAAAATCTATGCATGTAAATCATCACAAAAGTGGATGCTCAAGGGCTTAAAATGTTGAGTATTATACTATCAGCCCCATTTACCAATAGGAAATTTAATATAGCCATTCTAAAGATGACACTTAAAACTGTTAATAAAACAATCTAGATTAATTTGAATTGTTTATTTCAGTACAGAATTCCAAATAAAGTATACTAATTCTGATTCGAACACTAAAATATATTTAGAAACAATAATATATTGTGCTAATTTTGACTTTGAGATCACACTTAAACATATCAAAATATTCTGTGCAGGACCATATCAATTAAATGCGTAACACAAATGCAATAATAGAAAATACAATATCACAAATTTATTCATACTATCTAAACTAAAATAATGAAAGGTATACATTATAAATACATCACTGATTGTTTTTTATACAATTCACTCAGTACTCAATTATTACTCATTTCACTTATAATAGCGATGCTGTAAAAAGTTCAAAAACGTTTTTTCTAAACACATTTGACAATTTGTAACAGGAAGTACACACATATATAGGGTGTCTCAGTGCCCCTGTTCCATTGGAATATATCAGGTGGTTCAAAATCTGGAATATAGTACATGCATTCTAAAACGTTCAAAGTCACCATGGCATCATTAAACACAACAATTTTTTTTAAATAGCTTCCTGTATATATTTTTCGAAATTCGAAAATCAGGTAAAGTATCTTTACATTGCCTTATTAAAAGTCGGTTATCTATATCTAAGTGACAACTTAATCGCACTTGTAACGTATTTAGACAAGGTGCACAGTAAAAACTAATATTCATGCAATTATATACTCAACAAACAATACTTAATATTTTCAATAGGTTCAAAATCACATTCACTCGCTTGTTGGAGACGTTTAGCTCGATGGAGTAGTTCTCGTGTAGGTATACTGATCGTAATACTCCAATGTTACACGCTTTACATTGTTTCCCATTTTTGGGTACAATAATGAACACACCTCACATTAATTCGCCAAATTCGTCGAAAATTTGCCTCCCTTAGCCAGTAAGAATTTTCATGAGACCAATAGTAGCAATTAGGACGATTAGAGTTCCGTTGTTATGGAAGGGAGCTTGGTCATACCACAATTTGAAAAACATGCATGGTGACATGGTGAATTTGAAGATTCGGTGCATATACCTAATTCCAGATTTCGAATTTCTAGCCTTTGAACCACCTGAGATATTCCACTGGAATAGGGCCATTGAGACACACGGTACATATCTATATATATTTCTATATATACTCATCACCTTATCCGAATTCTTGTGAATTTCATAGCTTACACGTTCCGATTAAAATTAACAGCTATAAATGCAGATTGGTGAGAATAAATAGTAAGAAATTTTTCTAAAGTCATGTTGTAAGATACATCTCAAATGTCCATTTATGATGAATACATAGGAGCTAGGTAATATTACACATATATAATTTGCCTAAATATTAGGACTTGCAACCTTAGCCAACATTTGATAAAAACAAGCAGTTTCCAAACATTAGAATGAACTAAATAGAATTGAATAGCTTAGAAATCAGAAAATTTACAATTACATTACAAATTGCTAATTGCCCTATGTTTTAATCTACTACAGATAGTCATTATATTCAAAATTTCCAAACAACATTTTTGATTAATTACATTCGATGTAATCAAAATCAGGTGAAAAAAATAATACATATAAGTATCTCGTTATAATCTAGTCTTTTGGAACTTATTCTCAACAATCTCACTTTTAAATAGTTAATCAGCCTATAAAACATGAAGAATGATTAATGGGAAATGTTCGATGTTTATATGACTTGACACTAATCTAATTTTAAGCAACTACTAACTCCTCCTGAGTCTATAATATACAAATGACCTCCTTTTCACCAAATATATATATGAAGTAGTAAGTACATTAAGAGGTATAGAATTAAATTTTTCTAAATAAATTATGAAGATCACGAGACTATTTAACATAGGATTATCAAGATGAATAAACGTAAAACATTGAACCATAAGCGGGATTCAAACCCACATTCCTGCATCTCTAGTCCAGTGTTTGGACCAATTCCACTTTGGTCCCGTCAGTCTTATATTGTTGGGAATGTAAACCTTAGAAAGGATAGATTATTGAATGAGTACCGCCAGAGTAATTGCCAACATAGTAATACTCATACATCGAATCGCATTATGTTTATCAATGATCTACTAGTTACATTCACAAAAATATAAGACTGACGGGAACAAAATCGTGTGTGGGTTCGAATACCAGCTATGATTTAATGTTTTACGTTTATCCACCTTGATAATAGTATGTTAAATGTTATCTTCATAATTCAGAAAAATTTAATTATCTCTCTCTTTCTCTCTCTCTATATATATATAAATTGAGTTGTGGGTGATTTCTTAGCATTTATGACGATGTATATACAATGTGTATTTAGGACTAAATTTTTAGTTTTATTTGAGTGTTACAACTATAATCTTCATATTTAAAAAAATATATGAAATGTACAATGGTATTTTCTCATGAGTTGACGCGATCTAGACAAGGAGAAAATTTGTAAAGAGGAAGGAAACATTGAGAATTCAACCACACCAAACAGCTTACTAGAAAAATCAAAATATTAGGCAGTTAATATGCAGAGTTTTGATTTTATTGAAAACCCGAAATTATGAGTTTTGAGTATAGGGAAGTGAATTAGAACAGGACTCATTTTCGTAATTGAATGAATCATGAGAAACAAAAATATGGGTCCAGAAAGTGTATAAAAAAGGTTGAAAATCTTCATTTTTTGAAAATAGAACCCCTATTTGAAAAAAAGTTGATTTTCAACGTTTTTTATTCATTTTCTGGCCTCACATCTTGGACACCCTGTAAATTGTTCAGTGCATGTGATAATGGTGAGTGGTCCCCGTTCAACCTTCAATATTCAAAATCCAGGAATAACACTCCTCATAAGCTAACGCGATCTAGATATGGAGAACTAAAAATAGCACGATTCTAAAAATTTGTAAAGAAAATGAAGAAAACATTGAGAATCCTTTTAATTAATGGGACATCTTGTATTTCACTAAATTTTTGGATTCCTCTCATGATTCTGATTCAAATATATATGCCTAAAATGAACCGTTTCTGCGTTATACGATTTTATCTAGAAAAAATGTTACAAATGCCTACCGAACATACTCATGTTAATTATTATTTTTAGTGATATGCAGTGACTAGATCGTGAATTTTGAAGATTGAACGGAACACTCACCATTATCACACCCAATAATTTGCAGGGTGCACAGAAATGTTGGTCCAAAAAGTGAATGTTTCAAGTTTATGCAAATACTCATTTTATGAGTTCTAATGATGGATATGTTCATCTATTGAATTTCGGAGCTACAAAGTCATTCTAATAGCCAAGAACATGGAACCATATGATGTTATATTATATATTGAATGTGAGTAATATAACAATTCTTTAAATGAATACAGTATTGTACTAATTTTATTATTTTAAAAATAAATATTGATTGGAACAAATTTCAAAATTGCTGAACAAATTATGATATACATTTTCTTTAATGCAACCATTCTTATATATACCATAAGATGAGGTGTATGTAACGTTTGACCTCAAAAGCTGGTAGTACCGAGTTAATAGGATTGTGAAAATTAAACCATATTCAAATCCAAAACGCGTCAAATGGAAAGTATGTTCCTTCCACATACATCGTTATTAATTGCTGAAAACCTGAGAAAACCCACAACTCAATTTAGATAGACCAACAAAAGAAAACCACGACGAATTTATTTACATGTATATATAATACAGGATGTCTCAGATCGAGTACGATTGCATGGCTAACTTCTTATTATTGAAGATAGAGATCGGTAAAAGACCAAGTTTTGCTGTTTTAGGTGCCCATTTAAAATCGAATCCGTCAGAAGTTATTTGAAAAAACTAAAAACTGTCATTTTCTTGTACGTCAAATATCTTCGTAAGTATGAGATACGAATAAAAGTAACTTTTTTCGATGAGACCAAATTAAAATCGGTGTAGAACAAACATTCAAGATGGCCGCTATCCCGGCACTTCCACTTATATCAACCAGAATTACCAGAAAAATGAATTGTCTTTACATTTTAATCAATGGGCTTACATGGATCCGAACAACAACTAAAATTTACTACAAAAACAACACTTAATCCTAATAATCACATGAAATGTTCCAACAGCCGGCCATTGTTTAGTTGACACCGGTTTACTTTACGCAACATATTTCGATTAATATTAGCACGCGCTTCTAGCAATCCTTTTTGTTGTGGATCTCGTACTTAACAATATATTTGACATAGGAGAAAATTACAGTTTTTAGTTCTTCACTTACCTCACTACACGTAGTATATAGTGTAATCAGGGCAAATTGTGTTTCAGATTTTTGCGAATATTTTTGTTCAGAGCATTTCTGAATCGGTCTAGACTATTTGAACTGATATATTTCTGAAATGCATTTTCATTTTGTCAAATGGAATTATGGTATTTAATTTAACCGTAAGGACACCCGTATTTTTCGAGTTATAAATATACATCAAACGTATATATTTAATCTGCAGAAGTGTCAGAAATTCTCATTTTAAGAATCAAGTGACGTCACGATCTATTTTATGTCTTTATTCTGCGCAAGAAGTCCTCAACTTCTTGATTTTGTGGTACATTTTGATAGTTTATGTAACAGCAAGTGTCAGTATATAAGAAGGTTGTATATAGTGTGAATAATTGTGAAAGTCAACCTGACAGCGGAGTCAGGTATGAAACATAAAGTCGTAAAATACGCTATATACATAACCATTTGGATGAAATTTCAATGCAATATAGAGTATAATTTAACGTCCTTCATTACCGGTTTGTCAATCATTTCCAATATATTTTCTGTTCTTACAATCATTTATATTTGACCCGCGGGACAGTCCGAAAGCTATTTTGCTAATTAAAATGAGGGAAGTCACGTGACAAATAACCTCTGACGGGTTCGACCTTTTGACCTTTTCCTTTCGAACAGATGTTAAATCAGCATATACAACTGAAAAACATTGCCCATTTAACCAAATCTCCATCTTCAATAATAAGGAATTTAACCGGCCAATCCCACTTCATCTGGGACACGCTGTATATATATTTAACGCATACACTCAGATTCACCTCTAACACAGGTTAATAAATTAATATTTCAATCATGAATTATGTAAAAACATTTGGAACGCCTAAATTACACGATATTGTTCCTCCTTTTTCGGTAGAATAATTTCGCGACAGTTCGAGTCTTCTATACCATCCTTGGCCACGACCATCATGTGTTTTTAGTATTTCTGCAGATAAAACTAAAGCCTGAAATCAAGGATACCAAACATTCTGACTGTAGCTAGTACAGCTATAAGTGAACCTAACTCACTTGTAAATGAATCTGTGTGGTGAAATTATTGTTTCTTTTTGTATACATTTTTTATCTAATTTCGTCAATTTAAATAATTAACGCAATTACACTAAGTAAATGCTAAAAATATAAAGAGGCAAAATCAATGTATTCAGCTTCGAATTGATTTAGTGTGTAACTATTTTTATGATTCTTAGATTGATTACTCCCAATATACAGGATTCATCATAAATGATATGGAAATTGGATTAATCATTCATCTGAATAAATGCCACTGATAGACGATAGCAGATTATATTATGATTGAAGACGTTTCTTACATTCAAACTATTGATTTCCAAACTATTTCTTCTTTTAAAAGAATAGTAAAGAAACTATTGATTCTAAAATTGATAATGTGGAAAATGTGCTCATATGTTAATATGAGAGTCAGTTCAATAGGAATAATTATTAGGCTCTTATTAATTTTCCACGACCTAAATCAGTGACAGAGGTGAATTAGAGAAACAAAAATTTTATTAAAAATAAAATAAATAAATGGAAGTCCGATATTAATTTATATACAATATTGGCAGCACTGTTCAAACAGAGATGAATAAATTTCCAGGTGAATAATATTTATACATAATATTAAATCTGGAAGTGAAATTTAATACGTTTACAATTCCAACATACTTTCAAGTTACAAGTTTAAACCATTATATAGTTAGAGCTACATAAACTTTGAACATAGTAGTCAAAATTTCTAGGTGGTGTCTTATTATAATGTAATATAAAATATACCCATAAACCGCAATAATATTTTCAGAACTTGTGGAGACGGCAACGAATTTGCCGAAATACATATTTAGGTAGATAAATTTACCTCTCATTCAAGGAAATGGCAACTCAACACGGTTGGAGGGTGTGGCCAACACCATCAAATACATGTTTAAATATTCATTTGATGCATTTAAACAAAATGTTTTCCAAAAGATGTGAAACTGATATTATATTATGTCACGCTTCATCTTTAAGTTACTTAGATCTCGACTTATAGAGCTTCGGTAATTTTTTAGGGCCAATTTGAGTAACTTATTTACTGATTTTTTATTTTCCAAAAATTATTACCATTTACGAGTTTTTTTCAAATCTGAAATCCAGATAATTACAGAAAGAAAAATGATAATGTTCACATAAAGAATTGAATGTTCCATTCAATTCAACGCGGCTGCGTAAATAGTAAAAGAACTAAGCAAAGAACGTACGAAAAAAACAATCGTTTTATTCAATGCCATTCGCTTCCCGGCTTCAGTTAATCAACAGTTTTGCGAGAATTTCAGTGGCTTTCAAAGGGATTCTTCTTCGTTTCAATCAAAATGAAGCCAGAAATTAAAACTCTCCAATATTAGAGCATTCTGTATAACCCGACTTACAGACGCCCATTAATTTCAATAGAAGGAGAGACACAGAGTACTTTTATCGAATATTCATAGTCCAAGTATGTAGTAGGATAAAACAGATTTTCATTGTATGCCATCTCTATCATAATGTGCCATTTTCTAGTCATATTCGATGATGCAAATAAAATTAAGTATAAGCATGAGTTTGAGTTCTTTTAAAACACTGACCTTGAACTTTTCACCTTAACGCCATCATTGTCTAAGCCTACTGAAAGGTTCCCAAGTAATGAACTATTGAATCACTTGGAAGTATGTTGTAATTGTGATGAAATTTAACTTCATATCAATGATGGATACATAAATACAGATTAGTTTTTAATCAACAAAACCAGGACTGTGAAAATCTGCCTGAGCTTTGAAACAAGCAAATGCTGTTGTTGAATTGCTTCAAAAATAGCATTCAAATATACCGATATATAAAGGAAGTATGTATTAACAAAATGAATAACAGCATGTCTGTAAGAATTGTGCTTAGGAATCAATAAATTTGTATTAAATATAATATGTTATAACTTGTAATAAAATAAATACTATATTAAAACTTATAATTAAAGTGCTCTATTTACGACATCTATATAGCGTTATATTAAAAACTCAGCTATTCTGTACTCTGAACATGAATCTGACAGTCAACAATTACAACTAAAAGCACCGGTTAACAATGTAATTGTTGCATTGTCAAAGCATATATTACACAACCTCATTTTGATTATTCCTTATAAAAGTATTCAATGATGTTAATTGCTAGTTATAACTTAAAATACCTTGTTAGTTATAAAAATGTACAGAACAGCCTATAGGAAACATTAATAACACATTCTCCTTTTTAAACGTACAAAGTTGAAATTAAGTTATTATTATTTATATTGTTTTGTAATGGCTCATCCAATAGTCACATGGTCAAATATGTGTATGTAGAATTACAAATTTCCAATACTCAGGACTTTAATTACCTTCGATTTGATTCAGATCTGATAGCTGAAAAATAAAGAAATAATAAAATTTCGAAGAACATCGAAGCTAGGCCAAAAAATGAAAAAAACATTTTCTATTTCATTCTATTATAATACCACTACTACTAGTATGAATAAATCACAATATTTTTCATGTTTCTGAAAACATGAAGTAAACTGTGGAATATTTCATGTTGATTAGACTAGCGCCAAGCTGAAATCAATGCATCCTGTATTACATTTGGTACACATCGCCATCGCTTCGAAGTAGACGCGACCTGTATCCTTAGGTTGTACACACGGTGCCGGAATGGAACCAGATGTTCTCACATATGGTACATACCTCAGTTAAAGTGTAACTGAACCTACTCATCCTGCTTGAGAATTTTAATAAACAATTTTATTACTTTCTTTATATTCTTTATGTCTATTGCTTTCTTAATAAAATATTCGTTTTCAGTAAACTTGTGTATTAATATCTAACCTTGGGTCAGAAGGTAGTGTGTGAAAGTGTATTATTGAATTAAATGGTGATAAGTATCAAAAAGTTCATCAACTGTACTAAATAAAATCATGAAGGATACAAACATTCTTTTCAACTATAAAACTGAAATTCTAAATTTCGAATAAAATAATGATAAACGTTTTTATATTTGAAAGTTTTCAAATAAAAGGTACAATTATTACCTTAAAGACAAAATTGAATCCTATCTATATATTAGCAATAACTCATTTCAATACAAAACTGAACAAACCAAATTCTGATATCATGGAGTATCACTTTCTCAGGCCTTTTATTTTCTGTCGAATAAATTTATTAGAAGAAAACATTTATGTGTCATCTACAAGACTTTCAATAGAAATCATCGCTAAGTAAAAATATGAATTTTTCAATACACAATTTACAGACTAAAGAGAATGCCCACCTCAACTAAAAATGTTCATTCATCAACTAATGAAATAGTTAAAACAAAATAATATGTAATTGTCATAAATCGTGCTTGAAGATCCACGAATGTGTACTTTTGTTATTCATGTACTGAGTTTTCAATTAAAATGCAATTAGATTTAGAAAATCATCAAAACCAGCCATGGAATATAGGAGAAGATTTCCATATCGACGACCTCTACATCCACTTGTATTCGTAAACATTCACCGTCGATTTGAGTTTAAGAACTTCTCAACAAAATAATGTCTTCTATCAACTGCCCCAAACCCCCATAACAAATACCTGACTGATTGTCTTATCCCTTGGGTATTACAAAATCCAAACTTCAGAACAAATTCCAAAATGTATGCGGCGATATGGTTCAAAGTTAGATAATTTTCAAGTAGATTTTACTCGACAATTTTATCTTAAACCGTTTCGAAGATATTTACAAAATTCGATCTTCAGGGTTCACCCTTTAGAGCTGTAGCTGCCTTATGAAAAAGATGTGGCGTATTAAAATGTGTAGTATTCGTAACCCGGAAGTTATGATGGAAAGCGTTTCACGTACTTCACGCAGGTACATCTTGAGACTTTGTTGAAGGTGGCAAGTTCATTATTTGCATCTAAATCAATGATTATCGACTATCATGGTGAATCAATGATGAAATATTTAAAAAATGGTTAGTAGATAAACTTGTCCCAAATTGAGAAGAATCATCACTGATAATAATGGCTAACACAGCATCAGTGTTTTTCAAGAAACACTATGTTGTCAAAAAATGTGAAATAATGAACGATATTAACATTGTTTCCATTTTTACAAAAACAAATGCGAAAAAACAATTTGTCAGAATGTTCATCAAATATGCAAAATTTGCCACTTAACCTTCAATCACCCGTTTAATTTTTCTGTTGAACTCAAATTATTATTATGAGACTTGGAGCCTAGATTCTTTTGTTTTTTAACCACAAAGTTTGGATTCTTTCCCATCTTCTTGTTTGTACAATTGTTTAAAATTCATTGTATATTTTAAAGAGAAACAGATTTTAAACAAATATCTAATTTATGGTCAGTGCAAGGAAATGGAAAGTGAAGAGTTGAAAATGTTTCAGTGGGATAACTCTATTGTCAACTCCACTACAGCTCATAGCTTAAAAATTATGAAAGTAGGATGTTTTAAACCTTTAGTATTCATGGGTTTGTTCTTTCACCGAATTGCACTCAAAATCCTTTTTACTTGGAAATTCTTTACAAATTCTACATGATGGAACTTATCTGTCCTAACTAAAAATACCAAAACTTTTCCCTAGAACCTTTTATATACACTTCTACAATTTGGCATAATACACTTACGAGCCATCTTTGTTTTTAAGAATGCTACTAAAACTATTATACTATAATCTTATATTAGGATATTAGTGTAGTATAATAAACATGCTATGGTTATAAATAAAAAAGGAACTCACCATCTATAATATCTTGCCTCATTTTGTTGATATCCTTCTTTAAATCTTTAATTATTTCGTTTCTAATACTATCGATAACCTCTTGTTTAATCTTACTTATATCTTTCCGTAACTCTTTGACTATTTCATTTTTAATTGTTTCAATGTCAGTTGGTCCCAATGTCAGACCGCTAACTTCGTTTAGGCCGTTAACTTTCAAAATTGTTTCTTCAGAAGCTGACCCAAATCGTTTCCTAATACTTTTTGGTGATTCCGAAAATTTGGAAGAATTATTTGGAAGAGTATTTGTTTTTTCCCACATGGCTTTTTTCTCATCGTCGTCCTTGTCTTTCTTTTCAACCTGTAAATACATTTGGGCATTAGTCAGCAATTAGTGAGTGAATAACTATCTATCATTATGAACAAACTGCTTGAAAAGTTAGGATCTCTGTTTCCATATGCACTGATATAATTTTAAATTTACATCTAGTTAACTAACTTAGTTGAATGGTATATACTATTATCTTCAGCTTGTAAGTACTTTAATAAATAAAAATATTCATCGCTATATGTTTATTGCACCGTTTGATTGCTATTTCGAACTTGACAGTTCATTTTGAAAAATACATAATGGTGTGTTTTTGAAAATGGACTGTTGAAGTTCAAATTTCTATGTCAATAACTCCATGCACCCTGTGTATTTGAATCATCTTTAGTTTGATTGAAAAAAATATCCCTAGACCATTGCGATATATACAGATTGACAGATGTTCTATTTCTTCGCGCTTTTTACGAAGTTATTTTATTTTTGATCACATTTTGTATTCAAGGGCACACCTCCCAAATTGGGACTAACTATATAGTTAAAATAATTTTTCTATAGAATTTGAAATCTTCATCAGAAATATCACAATGTCGGATAATACATGTCTCTTGAGGAAATATTAAATAGACAAGAGGAAATGATAATTCAAAATATCTGAATTTGGTTTTGTTTGAATCCGATTATTATAAAGTTTTGAAAGATTGGAATCAATTTTTTCATTATTCGTTTCACTATTAATATTTTTTGTATTGCCGTAGTTAAAAGAGTGGTTTGTGTTTTTTACATGTTTAGTAAGTGCACTGTTTGTTTTTCTTTGTGTTCATTCAATCTATTATCGATGTATTGGGAGATTGGCCCATGTATATTTTCTCGTAAACTTTACAAGGAATGGAATATATAGTAGGTTATTTTTTGGATGGTATACTGCTTTTCAATTTTGCAACAAGACTTTTCTGGTTTAAATTACTCTTATGCCACATATTTACATCATAAGGTTTTACTATATTATTAAAATTTTCCGAAAGACTATTGGTGGTAATGATATGTAATGTTACTAATCATTTCTGATTTAAATTGGGAGTAGAGGACAAGTTATGAATTTTATCCTTAGTTACAGAAATGACCAAATAAGTAGGAAAACCATTTTTAACTAAATTTTCTTTTCTTTTTCCAATCAATATAGCTCTCAGTTCAGGACAATTTTAGTTTAATAGCTCTATTTATCAAATTTATAATAATGTTATTTTAATATTTTTTAGGTATATCAGAAACGCAAAACACGTTTAAGATAAGTAGGACTCACTTGCTCTTTCAATAAATTGTTATTAACAAATCAATGGTGTTTATAAACACCAAGTGTCATCCACGTATTAGTTCACATAAACAAACTCAGTTGAGTGTACATCGTTAAATTGTTGGTAATATTTAAAAAATCTCAAATTTGTTCAATAAAAGTTATTTTTTAATAAATGATTGTGTGGAAAAAGAACTTTAGAGTTTTATTCGTTAGTGTATATTTCTGAAATATCCAAGGTAAGTTTTTTGATAGAATAAGTTAACGTAATAGAAAAAATTATGATTTCATAAACATTCTGATTTTGTATTTTTTCGTACTTATATGTATAATTATTATTTCATTATTTTAATATTATTCGTGTGAAAAATGGAAAATGTGTAGCATCTAATAAAGAAAACGATTTTGAATATTTCAAAATGGCGTGTAATTCTTTATTACATGGTACACATTTTATTTTTTCTCACACAAATAATATTAAAATAATTAATTTAGAAAATTATAAACATAAGTATGCGCACAAATTGCACTTTTTTCAAAATGTTTATCAAACCATAATTTTTTCTATTAACTTAACAAAAAACTTACCTTGAATATTTCACAAATATATACTAATGAATACGACAATTTAAAGTTATATTTCCACACATCCAATT
Source organism: Endomychus coccineus (assembly GCA_958510875.1). Lineage (NCBI taxonomy): Eukaryota > Metazoa > Arthropoda > Insecta > Coleoptera > Endomychidae > Endomychus > Endomychus coccineus. The sequence continues at coordinate 192,437,045 of OY294067.1, read as the reverse complement.
ATTAAAAAATAACTTTAATTAATATAATCAACAATCTAACCATGTACACATAACTAAGCTTCTCCAAGTGAACTAACACGTGAACGACATTCATCATCCGCAGCTGCTCGATGGGACTGGAAAAAAACAAAGCTCAGTAGAAAAATACGAGGCAGTAGACGAATCCCTCTACCTGAGATTGAAAAACTTGATAAAAGCAGCATGCGCGTTGCATGTATACAATCTTTTATACTCCCCACATACTTATACTCGCGCGCGATATCCTAGCATAAGCAGTTCTCGAGGGCCGCGCCGTTTTTTAAGTTTCTTAAATTGTCCATACCTATCCTTATATTTAAAAGTCTAATAATATATTTTGAACATAAGCCATTAGGGCTTTACTCTTTACATTAAACCAACTTTGATTGTAAAAAATTCAAAATGGTGGATTCATGGCTACAAACACACCTGTACGATATCTACTTATCGGATCGCGATAGATCTTGAACCAAAACTACGAGACTTTTGTCTTTGTATTTTTATTTACTAATTTTTTCAATATTTCTAATCTTTATATTGAAATTTAAAAGAAAAATTAGATTCCAATTCTAAATATGTATTGTAGATTTGTGTTGGTACAGAAGCTCGGAAGTTCCCCATAGTAAATCAGTCATACTGGTCAACAGATCCTATTGGCAATGATTTGTCTGGATGTTCAGATGCTAGTGCAACCTGCCTTTTGAATATTAGAAATATATTGATAGTACAACGCGTCTGCCGTTAGATGCGTCGACTGCAACTCCTGTATATTCGTCAAGTGTGTACATTACTTTCAGACTGTCGATTTGTGGACGTTCTCTACGTCGAGGAGAAATGAAACGTCGTATTCTGATAGTTATTCTCCATTATTGTCATTTTCCTTGCAGTCCAAGCAAAGCGTAAGCAGTTGTTTTGATTGCTGGGTTTTTTCAATTTTCGGCATAACTGTTCAGACATCTTTGGGTCTTTTTTCTAGCAAATATGAGGGGGATTTGTGATTCTAGGAGCTTAATATTTTTTTGGTATTTCGCCACAATACCTACAATTACGAATTATAGGTTTCCCTCTCTTGTAGTGATTACTAATCTAATGACTACTGTGAATTTGTATTTGTGGTATCTTTTCCCTACGTTTCGGTGCCAAGTAGTCCACAGTCCTCAAGAGACCCTAAAAATTACTTTTCTAATGTTTTGTTTAAACATATGGTTAAACTAATTGTTCAGCAAATATTTTTTTCATTGTCAAGTTTTTTTTTGACAAAAACCTTGAGTGAATAAAAATTATACCCTATTCTAGCTATATGTCTATTTTATTGTAGTGTATGGGTACCCATTGTATTACTCAATTTTTCTGAGCGAGTTGAGCAAAAAAAATGCGCTCTTTTATATTACGCATTCCATAGTTGCTTGCCCTGCTCATGGACTCCTGCTGGCTATGGCCCTGTCTCAATAGATTATTGAACGTTCCTTTGCGAGCAAAATTATAACAATGAAGTTGAGAAAATCTTTAATCAATAATTTAATTTCTAAACAAAAAAGAAATTGGGACGTAAACAACTAACCAAATAGAGCAATTGCCTTCAAATAGTCAATAAAATTCAAAAGTTTCACTTATCACCCTTCAGTAATAAATAAATTCCATAATTTGTTTTCTAAATTTTCAATACAATCAGTTTATATATGTAAGAAAGAGCTAAAAAAACCGTTTGAGTAACACCTTTGATAAAGTTTCCGACTTCGACAAATCTGGGATTTACAAAATCGATTGAGTTTTGTTCTAAATTGTTAGAATTAGATTTCAAGTTTAATTCAAGTGCCGCCATTCATGGTGGTTTCTATGTGTTAATGTCTCTGACTCTCTGTTCTATGTTTTGTCTTTGTTACATTCGATGAAACAATAGTTAGTTTTGAATCAACCGTCAATGAACGAGTACTATTTTTAGCAGATTATGGACCCAGGTTCCCACTATAAAATTCAGTTATGAAATACGGTTTGACTTTGTTAAATAAAAAATATGTCGATAAACTATGTTTGCTGTACCACGGTTACTAGGTCGCGAAAATTACAGTGGTTGACAAAACTGTAATTGCAACCGAAAAAGTTTTAAAGGCCAAAGCTAAATTGGTTATTACGCTTGATCCGTCTTTATTCTTTCATATCAAGGAGACAAAAACTGCAAAAGAAATTTGGGACACTTTGAGGAAGCTGTACGACGACTAGGGTTTTACCAGAAGAATCAGCAATTTTGGAAACGGGTCAGAAATTAAGAGGCACTGGTTTCAGAACTGACGAAGAGTGGATTGGTTCCTTACTCCTTGCAGGTTGCAGGGCTTCCAGAAAAATTCGGGCTAATGACAATAGCCATTGAGCATTCAGGTTTCGCCATCTCTATCGACACCATCAAGAGCAAACTTCTAGTCATAGAGACTGATATAGCACTGGTAGTGCATTTTTCGGTAAAACCGGTCGGACAAGTGGCGGTAGTGGTTAAACACAACAAACGAAATGTCGCAGGGACATGTCATCAGTGAAGTGTTATGGTTGTAAACAACTTGGACATTTTTCCATCGAACAGCGAAGTTGTGGAACACTTTACCTATTTAGATCTTTCCCTATGCCTATGACTAAACCTTCAAGAAATATTAAATCGAATGCATATCTCCTCTCCCAACATTCCACCTCTGGTTCACACTATGTTCTTCGAATAGTATAGGTTTCCCTCTCGTATAGTCAAAGTATAAAAAAAAACAATTGCCCAAACCAAAATCGGGGTGAGAACACCTTAAACGCTTTTAATGCAGCGTTTCTCAGTGGTGTTAAAAAAACTGACTGGTACATTGCCTCTGGTGTAAGTGACCATCTTACTGCAAATCGAGAATGTCTTAAAAACTTGAATGAAACACTTGTTATTGAGGAAACTATGGTAGCGAATGAAAATAAAATTCAAGTAACTTGTTCAGGTAATGTAGAAATGACAAGTATCATTGACAATGTTAACCATAATATTGAAATTTAAAACGTTTTGTTTGTACCTGAATTAACGACAAATTTGTTGTCTGTGAGTGAACTGATAAGGCATGGAAATTATGTTAATTTTGATAAAGATTGTTGCAAAATTTATAAGTTGGACAGCTAGTAGCTTCAGCAAATCGTATGAATGGTGTTATACAAACTGAATACTTTTAGTGTAAAGAGTTGTCTACTCAAACCAGACAGTGGAGAAATGTGGCATCGAAGATTTGGCCACATAAATAAAATAAAGACTAACTGTTTAGTAAAAGGACTTTCTTTTAGTGAATCTGTCAAGATGTCAAAACAAAATTGTATTGTGTTGTGAGGGAATTTTCCAGCCAGGCTGTCATTTTCCCACAAAGATACTAGGGCAGAGCATCCATTGGAAGTAGTATATAGAGATATTTGTGGTCCTATGGAGACGAGGTCACTTGGTGGATCAAAGTATTTTTTAGCTTTCAAAGATGACTACAGTAGAATGACATTTGTCTATATCAAAAAAACAAAAGTTGAAGCTCCCAGTTGCTTCAAGAAGTTTAAAATACTGACTGAAAATTAAAAGGGGTTAAGAGTTAAGACATTAAGAACAGATTCATTCACCAAACGACTAATCCTTATACTTCGGAGCAAAACGATATGATTCGGAGACTGAATCCATATATAGTTGAAAAAAGCGAAATGTTTTCTATTTGAAGCTAACCTTAAAAAGTTGTTCTGGACAGAAGCTGTAAATGTTGTTATTTATCTGCACAACCAATCCCTGCTTTCTGGTTTGGAAATGAACCCATATGAATTATGGAATGGTACAAAACTTGATGTGAGCAATTTGAGGATTTTTGGCACATACCAAAAGCAAAGTGTTTTAAATCGGATAAAACGGCTGAACAACCTATATTTGTTGGTTACAGTGAACAATCAAAAGGATATCGATTATAAAATTCAAATAAAAATGTAATAAATACAAGCCGCGATGTAATCATTATGGAAAAAGTAAAAAATGAGATTACAGTACCATAAAATGAAAATATAGAGAAAATGTCAGATCCAGTGGGGGATGATAGCACATCATCTAGTGAATATGTAGAGGCTTAAATTGATTGAAACATGTTTCACATCTGATAATACTCCAGAAGAAAACTCAAATAGTGATAGAGACTACACAGTTTCTTGGGAAAACAAAGGATTTTAACGACATGCATGTGTTCTAATGAAAAAAAATCATCAATAAAGCACCATTAACTGAGACTAAGAGTAAAGCTTGAGGGCTGACTAATATTCCGACTACGGGCAACACCATCGTGGATAACAAATGAGTGTTCGAAGTGAAACTGAATAATGAAGTGTCATATAGTGCTAGGCTAGAGGATTTAGTCAACAAAAAGGTATCAACGAAATTTTTGCTCCTGTTGCACTCAACTCTTAGATTGTTAATGACTCTATCTGTTAAACTAGATTTAGATTTATTTCATTTGGACATAAAAACAGCTTTTCTGAATGGGATTTAAAAGAAAGATGTTTATATGCGGCAACAGAAGGTTTCGTGATAAAAGTTTCGGAAATAAAAATTTGCAAGCTCAAAAAGGTCATTTATGGGCTAAAGCAGTCATCAAGAGTAGAAGAATTGTTATTGAAATTAGGGTACAAAAAGTATGTGCATGAGCCTTGCGTTCTCATAAAAGTTAAACAATCGTTATATACCATTATTGCACTGTCTGTGGATGATTTTTTTTCTATTTTTTCGAATAATCCTACTAATACAAATGAATTAAAAACTGAGTTAAGTGTTCAATTTAAAGATGAGAGATCTTGAGGGAAATTAAAGAACGTTTAAGTATCAAAGTAACTAAAAATGAGAATTCATTAATGTTAAGTCAAGAAAGTTATATTGATAATGTTAGTGAAAACCTTGATTCAAGTAATAAGAATATATAAACCTTACCAAAATTTGTTGGGCAGTTTAATGTATTTAGCTGTACTTACTCTGTTGTAGAGTTCAATCCTGCATAATATATGTCAACTGCCATAACACCGATGTTGAATGTGGGGTTGTCATAAAGACGGAACAGAGTTAAAAAGGAGTTATTAAGTTAATCATGTTTTCTGAGAATAAATAATTAGTTAAACTGTAATTGTTATTTCTCTAATAAATACAACAAGCATCTCCAGAAAGAACAACAGGTTATGGGCCCAGAAACGGAAAGTTAATGGAAGAAACAGGAAAAAGTAGTTTGAATAATTTTGAGGTTAACTTTTTCTGGCGCTAAATTTCACAAAATTGGGATAAGCTGTTCGATACCAGTTATTCGATACAAGCTACAGTCATGGAAAAGAATAGTATGTTTTATGTAAAACCCTTCGATGGAAACAATTATGGAAACTGGGAATTTCGAATCAAAATGCTACTCGAACAACAGGAAGTCCTGGAAGTAATAACAGAGGAAGCACCTGCCCCTGGAGATGCTGGTCTAGCTGCATGGAGGAAAAAGGAAATAAAAGCTGGCACCATAATAATTCAGTGTCTCTCAGATAATATTTTGGAAAGTGTAAAAGACAAAAATTGTGCAAGAGAAATCATGGAACGTTTAAACAAATCATACACAAAGAAAGGAATTTCTACTCAAGTAGTACTACAAAAGAAGTTGAGAAGTCTAAGGTACACAGAAGATAATTCAATGAATAATTTCTTCACTGAATTTGAACAAACAGTTAGTGAACTAAAAGCAGGTGGAGGAAAAATAGAGCAGAATGAACTAATCTTACAAGTTCTATCAGCAATGCCAGAGAGTTTTCAGTCTGTAACAACAGCAATCGATGTTATATTTTGTCAAGATGAAAAGAGTGTTACATTTGATTTTATCAAAAAGACTACTAATGGAGAAAATCAGACAAAACAAAAATAAAGTGGACATGAATTCACCAGATGTATCATTTAATACTTCAAGATACAGAGGAAATGCAAGTGGAAGAGGAAATCCCAGAGAATTCAGAGGTAGAGGGTATGGAAGGGGAAGTTATGGAAATAATGGAAACAATTCAAACAGGAATGCACAAGGAACTAATTCAAATAATAGTTATACTCAAAATTTTCCATTTAAATGTTATTTTCTGTAATTGTGTTGGGCATAAAAGATCAGAATGTCCAAGAAATAACAACAAGGTGGTTTTAGTGGTGGAAACTATTCTCAGAGTAATTTTCAAAGATCAGGAAATAGGAATAGAAATGAAGCACATATGAGTGGGAATGCAGATAGTAAAACAGAAGAATCAATTTCATTTCTTACATCAGAAGAGATACAAGAAACTGTTGCTCTTGTTTCAAATAACAAAATAAGTGTAAAATTTGTTGTTGACAGTGGGGCAACAAACCATTTGGTTTGTAAAAATCTAGAAAAGTATTTGGTAAATGGAAGACATAAATAGAAAAATAAACATTGCCAAGCAGGGACAATCATTAACTTGCAAAAAGGAAGGTGATATCGAACTGAAAAGTGAACATGGAAAATCGGTGAAACTGAAAAATGTTTGGATTTGTGAAAATCTATTTTGCAATTTATTATCAGTAAGGAAACTGGAGGAGAATGGTTTTCAGATTTTCAAAGAAAAGAAAGTCTTCATTACAAGAGGGGGAAAAACAGTTCTAGATGGAGAATTGACCGGAAATCTATATTTCATCAATCTTGAATTATTTGATGAAAATTTTATGGCCAGTCTGTCCATGGAAGATCAAGTTTTGTTACACCGGAAGATGGGTCATTCATCAAGATACCCTATCAATGGAATATGTGAGGTTTGTCTAAAGGGGAAACAAACCAGACTACCATTTCCACAGTTGGAAGAGGGGAGAAAAGCTACAAGATTACTTGAAACCATATCAACAGATGTGCGTGGTCCGATTAATCCCCTCATGATGGTAAGGTATATTTTATAACCTTCGTTGATAATTTTTCTCATTTTGGTGTTTGTTATTTGATGGAAAAACGAACAGAAGTTTTTGAACATTTTCAAAACTATGTTAAAATGGTTGAGGCTAAATTTGGAACTAAAATAGAAAAAGTCAGATGTGATAATGCCCTGGACTATTCATCAAAAGAATTCAAAACTTTTTGTTTAAAGAGAGGGATCAAAATTCAGTATAATGTAGGGTATAACCCAGAACAAAATGGAGTAGTTGAGCATTACAATAGGTCAATCATGGAGAAAGCTCGTTGTCTGATTTTTGATTCAAATGTAAGTAAAATATTCTGGGGAGAAGCGGTGAGAAATGCAGTATATCTATTGAATAGATTGGAAACAAGGACATTGAAAGATAAGAAGTTGCCTGCAGAGATCTGGAATAATGAAAAACCTAATTTAGATAAAGTTAAACTATTTGGGTGTCCTGCATATAATTTAATACCCAAAGAAAAGCGAACTAAATTGGATTCACACTGTAAAAAGATTATAATGATAGGATATGCAGAAAATGGTTATAGGCTATGGGATGATCAAGAAAAGAAAGTAGTTCCTGGAAGAAATATAATATTTGAAGAAAGAAAGAAAGAGCCAGGTATTTATATTGAAAATGAATCAAAAGGCGAGAAAGAGAACTGGAACAGGATAATAAGGAAAAACGGAAGGAAGAAAAGTGTAAGAAATAGTAGACCACCTAGTTATTTCAAGGATTATGTGATGAATCCAGATTCTGAGGATGATTGTGTGTGTGCTGCTCTGTCGGTTGGTAATTTTTTATCAGATGTACCAAAAACCTTTTCTGAAGCCATATGTTCAGATGAAAAATGGAGAGATGCAGTTGAAGAAGAGCTAAAAAGTCTTGACGAATGTCAAACATGGGAGCTAGTTGAGGAACCCAAGGATGCAGAAGTGATAGACTCAATAGGGTATTTAGTGAGAAAATTGTTGGTGACACAGTAAAAAAGAAAGCTAGACTAGTAGCTCGAGGTTTTAAACAAAGTATTTCAGATGATAATTGTTGCGAGGACGTGTATCCTTGGGTTAATTGTCTAATCAGTGAAGAAAAACACTTGGTAATTATACTAAATAATTGTAATTTGTTAATAGAACTTGAAAAAGTAAAAATAGGTGATTTATATTTTGCAACACATGCACTGTCATCGATGCAGAATGACTGACACTAGAAAAAAAACTACCAACTTAAACATGACAACACTAAAATAACTAAGGGAATACACAGAACAAGTTCCAAGTGCTACAAAAGACTAAAACATAACATGAAAATCTCTTTCTCTGACACTCCCACTATTTGAATGTTATGATAAAAAGGTCTATTGATTCACTTGAACACCAAGTATACCTCTCAAGTATTCAAAAGTCTTTCTATTCAAGGGTTTCGTAAAGATATCGGCTTGTTGCTCTTTTGTAGAAATGTATATTGGAATTATATCTTTTCTCTCAAATTTCTCTCATATGAAATGGTAGCGCACATCCACATGTTTCGTACGGTTATGGAATTCTGGATTTTGTATCAATCGAATGGCACTCTGATTGTCAATAAAAATTTGCGTTGGCTTATCCGCAGGTTCTTCAATATCACTGAGAAGCTGCTGCAACCAAATGGCTTCTTTTGCTGAATGGGAGGCAGCTATGTACTCAGCTTCAAAGTGAGAGTGTATTCTGTCTCTTACTTGCCCATGTCACTGGACCATCACTTATTTTATAAACATATCCACATGTTGACCGCCTAGTCTGATTGTCTCCAGCAAAATCAGAGTCGCTATACCCACTTAGCAATGGTATTCCTCTTGTCATTTGATATTTTATACCAAAATTGATGGATCCATCTAAGTATTTGATAATATGCTTAACAGCATTCCAGTGAGCTCTGGTATGGTTATTCAAGAATCGACTCACCACTCCCACTCATACATAATGTCGGGTCTGGTTACAATGGCTGCAAACATCAATGATCCTACTGCTTGACGATACGGCACTTCCCCATCTGCCAGATAAGGGCCAGTATCTGCACTCAAATTACTGTGAGGGTCCAAGGGAACACTGACGGGGTTGAAAGTCCAAAACGATTGACTATTTGCTTTATATAGCCAGATTGACTAATAAAAATAGAATTTTCCTCTTCATTTTGTTTAATTTCTATTCCGACAAAATAATTTGTATCAGTGATTGTCACCTCAAAAGTGATTTGTAACTCTGATAACACCACTTTAATTGCTGCTTTATTCTCAGATAGAATGAGTCCATCGTCTACATAAATGACTAGCAGAACTTTGGAGTGGTTTATATACCCTTTGAAGACACATTTATCTGCTTCGCACTGAATGAACCCGAAGTTCTTCAGAAAGTTACTAAATTTGATATTCCAACATCTCGGTGATTGTTTGAGTCCATATGATTTCTTTAATTTACACACAATACTAGAATGGGGAACCATATCCTTCGGTAGAGTCATGTATATTTCTTCATTTAAAGTACCATACAGGAAAGCTGTTTTTATGTCGAACTGCATAATTGCATACTTTCTTCGAACAGCAATAGCAAGAAGAACTCGTATTGAGTCGTATCGTGTTGTTGGTGAAAAGATTTCATTATAGTCAATACCTTGAGTTTATGAGAAACCCTTTGCACACAGCCTGGCTTTATAGCGACTTACGCTTCCATCATTTTTCTTTTTCACTCGAAACACCCATTTGGATTCAACTGCCTTCTTACCGGGAGGGAGAGTAGTTTTGTCCCAGGTATCGTTCTTCTTGAGAGCGTCCATCTCTCCTGCAATGGCTTCTTTCCATTGCTTGGATTCACAGCTTCCTCGTATGTTTGTGGTACATCAATTTCTATTATATTAAGTTCGTAATCATTATATCTTAAGGGCGGACGAATATTTCTTTGTGGCCTTAAATTTTCAGGTTCTGTTTCTTCTTCTTCTTCCTCTTCTCTATTCAGAGGTACAAGAGGGGCAGTAATATCGTCCTCATTATATTCAAGTGTGATAGGCACCTGAGCTGGTTTCTCCATGAAACCTTTCACTTGTTCGTTGAATAATACATTTCTCGAAATTGTGATCTTTTTCGTTTTAGGATCGAATAATCTATAATTTGTAGAATTGTTGTCATAACCCACAAGGACTAACCTTTGACTTTTTGACTCGAGTTTTGTTCGCTTTTGATCAGGTACATGTACAAAAGATTCACACCCAAATGTCCTGATGTGATCAAGACAGGCTTTCTTCCCACTCCAGATCTCATACGGAGTAGAATTCGGAGTTTGACTGGTTAAGGTACGATTGAGTATGTAGATGGCTGCGTTCACCGCCTCGGCCCACAGATATTTCGGAACATTTGCACTGTAGAGCATTGAACGTGCGGACTCAATAATCGTACGATTATCACGTTCTGCCCTTCCGTTCTGCTGCGGTGTGTATGGTGCTGTGTTCTCCATTTCAATGCCCTCTTTCTCTAGATAGTCTTTGAAATTCTGGTTGCAATATTCAGTTCCATTATCCACATGCAGGATTTTGATTGGGCTACCAAATTTGTTTTTGATTTTGTTATGAAACGATTGGAAACACCCAAAAACATCAGACTTATGCTTGATAAAGTAAGCAAAGCGATACCCGGAACAGTCATCTTTAAATGTTAGTAGGTACCGTGCCCCTTGAACTGAGGGAGTTGCCATGGGACCACACACGTCACTGAAAATGCGCTCTCTTGGTTTCATTTTTTCGTGGATTAATTTTTTGAAACGGTAACTGGTGCTGTTTTCCATATATGCACCCTTGACAGAAGAACCTGTCAGTATTACTCAAGTCTATACCCTCAACTAGTCCTTTCGACACCATCTCACGAAGTGTTTTTACATTGACATGAGTCAAGCGTTCATGCCATAACTTTAAACTTCCACATGCAGCAACATTTGCTTTCAAAACAACAGTTTGAAATAGCAGTTTATATAGATTATTGGACTGTCTTATTGCACATGGCACTACATTGTTTTCATGAAGTATCCGAGCTTCATTATTTTCTTTAACTATTTTCATACCGTTATTGGTAACTGTACCCTCAAAGAATAAGTTCTTACGAAGGTCTGGGATATAGAGAACATTGTTTATTTTGGCTTCCGACCATTCACCGCCGATAAGCTTTCTAATATGTACAGTTCCTCGTCCTTTCACACCGAGTGTTTGGTTATTGCCGAGAACTACCGTCGCTCTGTTCTCTTCAATGAATGTAGAGAAAAATTATCTGCGATAACACATGTGTGCAGAAGCCCCACTGTCCATGATCCAACTGTCCTCTCCATATACATTTTGGTCCTTTTCCTCCACGTTGAATGCTGTCTCATTACTAGAGGTCACTGTTGAAGTAGAACTAGTCGAGTTCCATCTTGCTGCCTGTTCTCGTGCCGGCCATTATTCCTACTTCTTTCCTTACAATTTCTAACAATATGTCCTTTTTTGCGACAATTGTAGCATGTTACAAACTTTGATGTCTTGATTTCCCTGCTTTTTGACTTGCTACTCGTACTATTACCTAAAGACACTGCTGCTAGAGCCATCTCCGTCTCTTCGTATGACGTAAGACATGATTCTTCGTCTAGAAGACGAGCAGTAAGGTTCTGAATCGTTTGTTTACCCTCATCAAGTGACAGCCAAGCTTGTCGAACATTTCGGTATTTCATTGGTAATGTGCTGAGAATTTTTGTCATTATTGCTGCATCACTAACACTATCTCCGTACTCCTTTACTTGTTTGGCAAGGTTCTCAACTTTTGCTATATGCTGAGCAATACTATCGGTTGGATTCATCTTATACGAAAATGACAATGGATCATATGGGGTATTATCAAATTGATGTGCCTGAAATAGTTTGATATTCACTAATACTAAATACCGAAGACGAAGTACAGTAATTCTATGAATTTGCTATTCTATGATTTACATTTCATTTCTATTAGGTACTAACCAGGTACTAACTATCGAGTTTGAGATAATTCTATGGAAGTTAATTTTAATGCTTTATCAGAAATGTAATAATGTCAGATGATACATATCTTTTGAGGTTAAGTTAAATAGACAAGAGAAAGTGATAATTCAAGATATCTGAATTTGGTTGTGCTTGATTCAGTTTGTTACAAAGTTTTGAAAGATAAGAATTAATTTTATTATTATCGCAATTGTTTTTCTTAATTTGGATACTTCCTAATATCATTATTCTTTTCAATATTCAAAATTTTTGTATAGTTATAGTCAAAATAGTGATGTGTCCTTTATATATTTATCAAGTGCAGTGAAGCATTTCCTTTTATCAGTGTATTGGGATAACTGCCGATGTACTTTCTCGCAATCTTTACAAGAGATGGAATATACAGAATGAGTTATTTCTGTGAAAGGTATGCTACTTTTCAATTTTTTGAAAGGAATTTCCTGGTTTCAATATAGTTCTTAGCTCAGGAAAAAAATTATTCCTTGTGAGTATGTGAACGTTGAAATTTTGAAACTGCCCGATAATTTTTTTTATTACGCTAATTCAAATAATATACGTCTCCGTTATATTTAATTTACTTAGGTGAGTTGGTTTTAAGGGAGCACTCCCTCATCTTGACTTTAAAATTCAAACTGAAATCAGTTTGCAGAATAGGTTTTCGTTCTGAATGTTAGGGTTAGGTACCCTAATTCTAGATATACTCGTATGTAGCTTATTATCTAATTTACTAGGAAATTCCTCTGAGATTTGGTGAACCTAAAACCAGGTAAGGTTAACATTTCAGAAGAGCAAGTATTATGGCTGTGGATATCAAATAGTTTTTTTTAATGGATTCGTAAGCTCATGTATAGTATAGTTGATAAGCCTGTTGGAAATGATGAGGTTTGGTAATGGCATTATTTTTAGCTTCTTAAACCAAGGTTTACAATGATACCAATGCCAATCCTAATAATAGCATTTTAATGAAAACAGAATTTAGTCAAATGATCAGTTGCAGCTGGTACTAATGGCACAAGGGCTTGTGACCACCCAACCACCGACGTGATCACTCAACAACCAAGATAAACACAAAGAAATTCGCATGTAATTCAGTGCATTATTTTATTTCGCACGTCAGGCGCATGCAATTCTAACGCTCAAAACTATGTTCCGGGGAACGTTCTGAAGTGTACCTATTTCGTTATGATTCGGCTGACTACGGTTATCTTTGCCATACGCGCTTATACCGTCGGTTTGGAGCACAAAGAATCTTATCTCCAGTAAACGTCTTGCCTTCATAGAGAAGTGTGTGAATTGAATTCAAAGACGCGAAGTCTGATATATATTATTAAGATTATACTCTTATGAGTTTATTTTGCCCCACGTTGTGCGCCAATTATTAACTTTAAATTAACATTGATTATGAATTATAATGATCCTTCTCTTTTATTATATTATTATTTTATGGAATTAAACACAATATTCTTTGAATGTTAAAAAATTTCTATATTTAAATCTCTATGACTCTAATTATCTCAGGGTTTCAAATTTACAATTTAGTTTTATGTTCTAAGCATAGAACTAGCTTTAACCTCAAAACTATTCAATATTAATAGTTGTTTACAAAATTACAAACGACAATCTTTCTTTCAGATTTACAAATAACACTACAATGGAAATATAATAAACAAACTTACTTTTAGTTTATATCCAAAAGTGTGTTTAACTATGTTGGCAATTTTCGATTTAATTCTTTTATAATTTCGTTGATGATTCACTTTTACACAATACTATGCTTTTTCACAATAATCACAGGTAACTAATTTGGATTACTTCTTCTTGAGACTCAGGAACTGTTGATAATACTTTGTTTTATCCTTTTAGATAAAACATGAAACTTTTCGATGCTTTATTTAAATTATTGATGAATGGCAATCGTTGGAAATTTCTTCTTAATTGGAGGTTATTACAGCCTTTTTACTGGATTCAGATACTTGGATAATCGTTGACTTTATATACAACTTATTAACTTTGGTTTCTTTGAACCTATCGAAGTTTGGAACACTTTCGTTCAATTGGAGGTTATTATAGGTTATAAAATTTTGGTGAGTTGCAGTAGTACTTTCAGTCTACAGATGTAATGGCAAACTCCACTTCTTTACTTTCAGATTCGTTTTTATAGGCCTCCAAAACCGACGCTACTTTATGTCATAATCAACCTATGAGATGATTGCTTTTCAAATCAAGGATGCCAAGTTAATTGTTGTAAAACTGACACAAGTCTTCATTGTTACCAGATTGACATTGGAAATTCCTATTGACCAATCAGAATTTAGTATTCTTTACTTTTTGAATTATTTGAGATTTTCAACTTATTTTAATTGTTAGTAATTCCTTCTTTTTAAATTAATATTGCCTACATTTTTCCCCACACTTTGGTATAATATAACCTATGATTGGGTTATTATTAATATGATTATTCCCATATTTATGGTTTTCTTGACAGTTACTTATTCTTAAATCTAATACATATCATATTATATCAATAACATTCTTTTAACATTACATAACTCAAATTTACTAATCCTAACTTACATCTATAACATTATTCAATGTTTTGTACTATCTCATGATAGTTTTGTAATCACTTTACTTATGATTTATGATTTCGTTACACTGAACGTTTCTTCACTTTCACTGAAGTTCTTGTTTATCACATCTTATACTATTACATCGTTGTTTATTATGTTTTACATTGTTAATATTAATATCCTAACTATTATTTAGCTTTTATTATTGTTTTTAATTCCATAAAATATTTTTTATTTGATCTTTTCTGATTTTCATAGTTCGGTAAGTTATTATTTTTAAATTTTTATTGTCTATGAAATGAAATCATAACAAATTCCCCTAAATCAATTTTAACATATTAATCACATTAATATTTAAAATTTATTTATCTTTTGATTTTATTTTCATGAACTAAATTTATTAATAATTATACTTGTATATTTGATCAATATTAAATATTCCCCTTATCTTTCCGTTTTCAGGATTCATTAATTCATAACTATTTTCAGCATTTTCATTCATGACTACATATGGACCTTCAAAAGCAAAACATAATTTTCCACATATATTCTTTTTATTATTAGTTACTCTCATTGCTCTTACTATTACTAATTCACCTATTTCAAATTTAATTAACCTTCCTCTTTTTCTCATTTCCCTATTCATATACTTTCTTGCATTTCTTTCTAACCTATTACTGATATCTTTCAAAATTTCATTTCGCTCTACTGAATTTTCATCTAACCATTTTCTATCTGGTTCTTCGCCTTTCATTATTAATACAGGTGTTTTCTCTGTTGTAGTATTTGGACAATGATTTAAACATTTTTCTACTCTGGATATTGATTCATCCCATTGACGATGTTTACCCTCACAAGATATTCTCAGATATTTTATTACTTCCTGTATATAACGTTCTGATGGATTGGATTGAGGATGTCTGATGCTTGTTAATTGATGAAAAATTAAATTCCTTTTGCAAAAATACTTGAAACGTATGTTTTTGAAATATGTTGCGTTATCTGTAATTAACTTTCTTGGCCTACCAATTTCTTCAAAATAGTTTTCTAACTTATGCATTACTTCTCTACTTTTTGTCGTTTTGCAAGCATATAATTTTATATATTTAGAAAATAAATCTACTACAACCAAAATATGTCTATTTCCTTTTTCTGTTACTATTAACTCACTTAAAAAATCTATTGCTACTATTTCTAAACATTCCTTTACTATAATACTCTTTGCTAAATTGTGATTAATTATATTTTTAGGCTTTGCTCTTTGACATATGTCACATTTCTTTGTGATTTCTTTTGCAATTTGGTAATCTCCTTTACCTATATAATTTTCTCTGAATATGAGCCACATTTTCCTTGCTCCTATGTGATTGAATTCACTATGTAAATGATTTAAAATTTTTAAAGTTAGGTCTTGATTTATTCTGTATAATTCTTTCCTACCTATATCTTGTAAATAAACTCCCTCTTTGATTTTACATTTCTTTTTATCCTTCTCTGATAAAGTACTTTGATTGTTTTTAATGCTCTCTAATGAAAATAAACCCCTTACTTCTAATAAAATATTTGCTCCTACTTTATATTTCCTTTTATCAATTTTTAAATTCCCCTCTTCTCTTGTTAAAGTATCAGCTATTATATTTAATTTTCCTGGAATATGTTTTATTTCAAAATCATATTCCTGTAATAACAAAATCCATCTTTGAATCCTACTGTTTACAAATTTGTTTTTAAATATACTTGTTAATGCACTATGATCAGTTTCTACCCTTATTTTATTCCCTAACAAATAAAATCTTAATTTCTTTACACAAAAAACTATACTTGCTAATTCTAATTCAGTAACGCTGTAATTTTTTTCATGAACTTTTGTCATTCTTGACACAAAACTTATGGGCACTTCTTCATTATTTTGTTTTTGTAATAAAACACCACTGAATCTTTGTTTAGAAGCATCTGTTCTTAATATGAAAGGTTTATCATATTGTGCATGATAGACTTTTAATTTTTTAATGAAAATATCTTTTAAATTTTGGAAAGCTTCGTGTCTTTCATTATCCCATTTCCATTTTACCCCTTTCTTAAGTAATTCTACTAATGGAATCTCCTTCTGACTTAAATCAGGAATGAGCCTTTTGAAATAATTTATTAGACCTAAGAATCCCCTCAAAGTTTTAAGATTGGTGGGTCTTTTGAAATTTTTTATTACATCTAATCTATCTTCATCCATTTCTAAACCTTCCCTCGTTAATTTATAACCCAAAAATTTAATTTCTGTTTTATAGAATTCACATTTCTCAATATTTATTTTTAAACCTGCTATATCTAATTCGTTCAAAACTAATTTTATGTGATCTTTATGTTCTTCTACTGTTCTAGAAAATATTAATATGTCATCGATATAATGAACTACAAAAATTTCAAATTTATTTAATATTTGATTCATACTTCTAACTAACGCACTGCATGCACTTTGAATACCAAAAGGCGTAACTTTAAAACGATACACTTCTCCATCTATCATAAAACCAGTGTAATCTCTACAACTTTCATGTAAAGGAATCAACCAGAAACTATGTCTTAAATCAACTTTACTAAAAATTTGTGCCTTTATTATTCTACCAAAAATTGACTCTATATTTTTAGGAGCTTCATATTGTGGTACTGACAATCTATTCAATGTTCGAGCATCTAAACATAACCTAATATCACCATTTGACTTTTTTGCTATAACAATAGGGTTTATATATTTTGTTTTACTTCTTTCTATTATGTCTTGTTCTAGCATTTCACCGATTTTTTTCCTAACATCTTCTATGTACTTGTATGGGATTGGATAGTTCTTGGATTTAAAATTTTCAATTTCTTTGACTTGGAATTTATGAATATAATTACTAGCTATACGAGTTTCATCAATTATTAAACCTTTATGTTGTGAAATTATTTCTGATATTATTCCCCTATATTTCTCGGATATCTTCATCTGCGAGATTATTTCATTTAAATTTCTGCTTGAGTCTTTTCTTTCGACCGCATTTATTATATTGCAACCTTCATTTGGTCTGTCAATATTTTCATTTTCCCCTTTCCCTATCTTTATAATTTCATCTAACAACTTTATTTCCTTTTCCTCGTAATCTATAATAATTCCATGCTTTTCTAATTCATCAGTTCCCATAACAATATCCAATTTCATATTCGGCACTACAAATAATTGCATCTCTAGACTTGACTTCCCTATTATAATATGCTCAGTAATCATTTTTGATACTTCAGTAATTTTCTTTCCACTAATATTTACTAATTCTACTTTTGGTATTTTCAATTGATTTGTTAATTTTATTTCAGACAATAGCTCTTCCCTTATTAATGATAGTTCTGATCCTGTATCACACATAATTTCTACTTCTTTCCCTTTTAAAAAACCTTTTAATTTAATTAAACCTATACTTTCATTTTCTTCCCTTTGCTGTTCGTAGTCAATGTATTCCCTCTGATGTTCATATAATACATTAACGTGGTATTCGTGCTTTCTTAAAAATCCTGATTTTGTTGATTATTTTGACTTGAAGAGTCTTCCCTTTCCATATTACTTTCTATCCTACTACAGTTTACTTCCCTTTGATTGTTTTCATTTCTACTATTATTTCTATTATTATTATTATTTTGACTTCTATTATCCCTATATCTATTTCTATTTTGATTAGCATTATTTCCATTATATCTATTTTCCCTATTATAATAATTTTGGTTTCTATTATCCCTATTTCTAAAATTGTTTTGATAATTATTATTTTGAAATCTATTATTATAATTTTGATTTCCCCTGTAATTGTTCCTGTTATCATTATATCCATTTTGTTGCCTAGTTCCCATGTTATTCTTATTATCAATTCTATTTAAGTATGATAGTAGTTGATTCATGTTTTTAATATTTGCAATGGCTATTGCCTCAGATATTTGACTTCGATACTGTCTTGAAATGTATAAAACTATCTCTTCCTCTCTCATTTTAGGTTCTAAATATTGCGCTTCATTATATAGGCTAAGTGCATAAGCACTCATGCTTTTTCTAGTCCCTTCTATATACTTCCTAAAATATAATCTTTCTCGACATTTCGATTGTTCATTTTCACCCCAAAAATTATTTAAAAACTCATCTATAAACTCATCTAAACTATTTAATTCCCTTTCTTTGCAATTGAACCACAACAAAGGTTCATCAACCAATCGTTCTCTTATTAATTTTTTCATTCTCTCTATATTCCTTTCATACTGTATTTCATTTTTCAAATCTTTAACAAAAATGCATGGATGTAATAATTTTATGTTTCCATTAAATTTTATTGTATTCTCATGACCTACATTTCTGTATTCTATATTCATTCTCTCTTCAGATCTATTCTCAATTCTTTTTATTCTTTCATCTTGTTCATTTATCATTTTTTTCTGATTTTCTCTTATACTTTGTACATTCACATTTACATTCTCTTCAATATTCTTCCCCATATCATTCATTCTATTTTCCATAATATCTATTTCTTTCTCTACATTATTAAACTTTCTATTTACAAAGCTATTATATTCTTCTAATTTATTATCTATACTTTCTTCAACATGTTGTCTTATTTCCTTTTTTTCAGTTTCAACTATTCTCATAATTTCCTCAGTTCTTTTATCAAATTTATCATTCACTCTCTTAAGTTCATCTCTTATTTCACTCATACCTTGTTCAATTTTAGCATTTGTTTCCTTCGTTTCATTAGCTTTTAAATTTAAACTTTCAAGCAATTTTATTATTTGTGCTTCCATTTTATGTCCTTATTATTTAATTGAATTTTTATAATTTACTTTGATTACGCGGTTCTATTTGAATTTCCTTTTCAGAATGACTTTTTATTTCCCTTTTTCAAATGGCCTCACGTTTGAGCGACAATTATTAAGATTATACTCTTATGAGTTTATTTTGCCCCACGTTGTGCGCCAATTATTAACTTTAAATTAACATTGATTATGAATTATAATGATCCTTCTCTTTTATTATATTATTATTTTATGGAATTAAACACAATATTCTTTGAATGTTAAAAAATTTCTATATTTAAATCTCTATGACTCTAATTATCTCAGGGTTTCAAATTTACAATTTAGTTTTATGTTCTAAGCATAGAACTAGCTTTAACCTCAAAACTATTCAATATTAATAGTTGTTTACAAAATTACAAACGACAATCTTTCTTTCAGATTTACAAATAACACTACAATGGAAATATAATAAACAAACTTACTTTTAGTTTATATCCAAAAGTGTGTTTAACTATGTTGGCAATTTTCGATTTAATTCTTTTATAATTTCGTTGATGATTCACTTTTACACAATACTATGCTTTTTCACAATAATCACAGGTAACTAATTTGGATTACTTCTTCTTGAGACTCAGGAACTGTTGATAATACTTTGTTTTATCCTTTTAGATAAAACATGAAACTTTTCGATGCTTTATTTAAATTATTGATGAATGGCAATCGTTGGAAATTTCTTCTTAATTGGAGGTTATTACAGCCTTTTTACTGGATTCAGATACTTGGATAATCGTTGACTTTATATACAACTTATTAACTTTGGTTTCTTTGAACCTATCGAAGTTTGGAACACTTTCGTTCAATTGGAGGTTATTATAGGTTATAAAATTTTGGTGAGTTGCAGTAGTACTTTCAGTCTACAGATGTAATGGCAAACTCCACTTCTTTACTTTCAGATTCGTTTTTATAGGCCTCCAAAACCGACGCTACTTTATGTCATAATCAACCTATGAGATGATTGCTTTTCAAATCAAGGATGCCAAGTTAATTGTTGTAAAACTGACACAAGTCTTCATTGTTACCAGATTGACATTGGAAATTCCTATTGACCAATCAGAATTTAGTATTCTTTACTTTTTGAATTATTTGAGATTTTCAACTTATTTTAATTGTTAGTAATTCCTTCTTTTTAAATTAATATTGCCTACATTTTTCCCCACACTTTGGTATAATATAACCTATGATTGGGTTATTATTAATATGATTATTCCCATATTTATGGTTTTCTTGACAGTTACTTATTCTTAAATCTAATACATATCATATTATATCAATAACATTCTTTTAACATTACATAACTCAAATTTACTAATCCTAACTTACATCTATAACATTATTCAATGTTTTGTACTATCTCATGATAGTTTTGTAATCACTTTACTTATGATTTATGATTTCGTTACACTGAACGTTTCTTCACTTTCACTGAAGTTCTTGTTTATCACATCTTATACTATTACATCGTTGTTTATTATGTTTTACATTGTTAATATTAATATCCTAACTATTATTTAGCTTTTATTATTGTTTTTAATTCCATAAAATATTTTTTATTTGATCTTTTCTGATTTTCATAGTTCGGTAAGTTATTATTTTTAAATTTTTATTGTCTATGAAATGAAATCATAACAATATGTTGCTGTATATTGTTGTACAACTAACGAAACTAGTTTTTCATTATTACCAAATGATATGTACATTCTTGGGAAACATGCTCCCTTAACATATATGTCAACTATATTTTCTTCTTCATGTACGTTTCGGTCTTATGACCATCATCAGAAGACGTTAGAAAACCAATTAATTTCACTAAAGCGTGGGATTCCTTAAACGTAAGTGCACTATGCACTGAATGTCTTTGTGACATTAATTTCAATAAAAAATTTCTACGCGCAACAACGAACGAAACACGTATTGAAAATATAACACATTAATCTGTAAAATATATGAATATGTATTAGAAAACCACTCGCACTAATGTTTCTATAGTTGTAGACGTCATATCTCGAGAAAGAAACAGATAGAAACTCTGACCTGACAACAAAAAACACTTTGCGTCAAATCGGTACAATGTTAAACAGATGTGTTTAAACTTTTATGACTACAATAGAAGAGATCTTTGGTGAACCGGTATTACAGATTTATTGTATCAGCTTTCTACATAAACACAATTTTGAACATTATAAAGATATATGCAGAAATTTGTTTGATTATTTAAATTTGACTCAGTGATTGTACATCAGTTCTATAATTTACAGAATTAGCATAACGTTTTATGTGAACATCTCTGAGATAGATCTTTCATAATAATTGGTTCCTTTAGCTGAAATATTAACGTTTTTATAATGGAACTGATGGTTATAATCACATTATTGTTTAGCAAGGGCGGTGGAATTTTCAAAGTTTTTGTTTTTAGAACTATACTTATGGCCATACATTCTTCTCTGTAAATATTGTTTAGAGATTTCTGTATAGGTTCTATCGCAACCTAAACAATTTAATTTATATACCGTGTGGGTTTCTTTATCTTCATGTATTAACGGTTTTAGATATGAAAAATATTTACCGACACAGTTAGTGGGTTTATGCGGAACATTCATGTCATACTTCCTTAAACATTTTCTCTGAGGTCTCCGTAATGTTATAAAATTATCTTTATTACATTTTTAATTTTATAACATTGCCATACATTCCGGAGAGAAACTTAAGAAATAAACCTATTAACTGTGATGGTAAATATTTTTCAAATCTAAAACCGTTGATGAATCTGAATTGAAGATAAAAACAATGAACTTATGAATCCAGAATAATAAATTTATTTTTAACGATATAGTTATTTGATAATATGTACTTTTAACAGTGGAATTTTTATTCAGTTCCAATCTTACCAAAAGAATATTTAACAGCTGAAATTAGTCCGTAATTTTATGTAGTTATAGGACTTTCAACTGGAATTCTATGTCTGAAGTTTCAATTTAGCGTGATCTGTCCGATATAGTTATATATAATTTACAAAATCAAATTATACTTGGATATGACGAAATATTGTTTCATTGTGACTAAATCGTCATTGCACTCTAATTTGCAATATTTATTTATTAATCAATTTTTTCCATGGTTTTGGTCGTGGAAAAGTCTTTGAACTACTAATATATTGTTCCCTATTTAGATAATTGATATAGGTCATTATTGCTACGATCTTATGTCGACAGATAAAAAACAATATAAAAATGAAGACGCAGAAGATTTAACACGTTCATGAGATCGATTATTTAAGTTCCTTACTGGCAACTCTTAAAGATAATGAATGTTGTTCACAGCTGAATATGAAATAGCGAAATCACTTACTGCTGCTCTCCTTCTAGCTAACGTTTTCGCCATTTCATCCATCATGGAAGCCATACTACCTGCACCTCTTCCTAATGTTCCATAATTACTACTTCCACCACTACTTGTGGACGATCCACTATTCTCGGTCGGAGGAGGTGTATTCTGTGAAATACAAGAGCTGATATTAGATAGCAGCCACAACTGATTATTATATTCTTTTTGATGAGCTAAGCTACAAACCAGGTACACACTAGAAAAAACTTGGAATTGTTTTTGAACAACCTGAGTTAAACTGCATCGTCAATTCTAGGTGATCACAAGAATTGATTTTCTTCTTCAAGAATGATTTAGTTTTAGTGAAAACCAAAAATACTAGACTTATAATTGATTGATTATAGGGGAAAGGATTATGCCGTTAATAGCGTTTCGCATAGAGAAATACTCAAGTATATTTTTATTGTCATCATGGTCATATACCCTACTGGTGATTTTGTTTGAATTGTTCCGAATTTGAAATATATTATTCATTTTTTGGTAAGGATTGAATTATTTGTAAAGTCATAGTTTTAGTGGCAGACCTATGGGAATTTTCTTCAGTGCTCGCTCAATCAAATCACCTCTAAAGCAGTTGTATAAATTCACAGATTTTGCAACTCTTGCAACAATCGGAGGGTTTTGAAAACAAACATAAAATAGTGACAACTTTGGTTATTTGAATTTATTCTGTGAATAAAGAAATAGTTTTGCATGTAATCCTTGATTTTCCACTCGATCCCTTATAACATTTTCTTCAGTTTCCGCCGCCCTCTATATAAACAACATTAGTAAATGCATTAGGTGGGCAGACACTTCATAACCGGATCCGGTGCCAATTGCAGATTCACAGCGCTGCTTTTCCGTTGTTTATATAAACGATATATTGTACTAGTAATCTCGCTGTTTATATTAGCTGGAAGCTATAGCACGCATTCTTGTGACTCTTGTGTATGTGCAATACAACTATAAAGATGGTTCAAGCTATACCGTTCTCATACCGGACCGTGTTACGGACGGAGGAAGGCCGAAGATCTACAGTTAATTTTTATTGAACCGAGCCGGGTTTATGCCTCGGCGTCAAAAAGTGGTTGAGTATTTAGCCCCTGTGCTCGCCGGGCATTCGATGAGAAAGTAGACACCGGTGAATAAAAGTGAGTAACGGCTAGGTCTGGCCCCGGCACAATGTACCGTGAATCATGCGCGTATGACTCAAGCAAACACCTTTTGGAAACGACTCGGCACATCCACGGCCCGGTCAGGATATAAGGATCTAGGGTAGCGTATTGCAACATGGAGATTTTTGAATACTACCTTGTATCGCGCGCGATAACACAGTTCCCCGTCAGCGTTTGATATCGAATATTTCTTTTGATATCGGAAACATTGAGCAAACAGCAGAGTTCATTAGTTCTGCCTGTATCAATGTGAGGTATCCGTGAATAGTTTGTGGCAAAAATATAGAAAAATTTAACACACTAAACTGCGAAAAATTTAATAAACTAACCCGATAACGTTAAAGGTATCAGAAAGAAATGAAGATAATTAACGTGACGGGTTTATATAACAGGTACAATGGAATATAAGAACAATTGCAAGATAGGGGAATAATATTGTATATTAAACGGTATATAATCAAATAACTAACCTTAATAGCTAGATTTATAACAGGAATTATTGGAAATACCTTTTTCTTAAGCCTCGCATTTTGTAATTGAACTGCCAGCGAGTTTATCTCCCCGCCATCACTACTTTGCGATCTCGACATATTTATAGGAAGCGGTGGTGGTGGAGGTGGTGTTACTCCACTAGGGACAGGTGGACCACAAGGCGGAGGCGGAGGAGCTGGTGGTGCACTGACTGTCCTCTGGTGGCCACTTGTTGCAGACGGAGGTGATACAGGACTAGGGGCCGAAATACAATTTACTGGATTAGGAGCCACTGGTACATTGTTTTGAGGCGTCATGGGAGAAGTTTGCTGTTGTGGTGATATAAAAGCGGTAGATATCCGTCGTTCCTGGATCATTGCTACGTCTTCCTGTGTCATTGTTCGATATCCCATGTCTTCATCATATTGCAGTTGAGCAAGTGGTTGTTGTGGAGGTTGTTGCGGAATAGTTGGTGGATATTGTGGATTTGGTTGTCGGACTACGTTACCAAGAACCTGAGAATACGAAGTTCATGGTACTCTGTTATATGTAGATGGAGATACAATTATCATTTGAGATTGGAAAGTATATCTAGGGACCAATCCCTAACTATTTTTCTTATCTTTTACGTTTATTCAAGATCACTTCATGACAGTTTCCCCGTTACGCTGATTGGCTGCAGTGTTACTGGTCAATCAAAGAAAACCTATTTAGATTTGTCACCAATAATGATTTTTAAGATAATTATGGTATTCTGGCAGTGGATTGTGCGATGGAATTCATACTATAATTGTAGTAGAAGTATATATACTCTGAGAAAAATTGTACCTCTGCTGACTAATCTGAATAACGTTTATATACGCCCTATATTGGAAATGACTCCTTTCGATGCCAGTATCAAATTCCAGGAGGCTGATGTAGAGGAGCTACGCCGCCTTGAGCATTGGGCTAAGACAATCAATATGTATGAGAAAGACTGCGGACTTAGCATATGTCAGAAAGAGATAGACTATTACAGCCCACCGTGTACGCCATTTAACGGCGATTTTGTAGCTTTACTATTGGGAGTCTACCATGACGTATTATAAATCTGTAGTAACTGTAACCGCATTGAGCACCATCTGTCTGCGCGGGTTTGCAATAATACTATACCAAACCCTAAGTTTAATACCTGAATGAAAAGCAACGACTAGTAATGACATTCGAACCGGAGGACATCGGTATGGGATCCAAAGCTCTTACCACTCTGCTACCGAGTCTCCTTGTAGTATAACACACATCGTATTATGATGTATACGTCATTACATGTATACCTAGACGAACGCTGAAAAATGCGAATATCTCGAGAACCGAAAGATAGAATGATTTTGAATACAAAATAATCATATTTCCTCATTGAGACACGAATGCGTTAATGTAAAAAGGAATTCCAACTTTTCAAACATGACTTGTTTCGTGATGCACGAATAAGCCAATCATTAACTTAAAATATAAATATACTGCTGGAGTTATCGAATGATATTTGATGCTCACTAAATTCGCACAACATAAAACAAAAAAAAATAAGTGTCAGAAGAGATTTGAAAGTAGTTTTTGTCCACACCATTATACAGCTTATACTCCTGCAAAGAAAGAAATTCGCTAGCATATGTCCTGAAAAATCGAGTTCGAAGGAATGAGGGGGAAATAGAAAAATGCGAGTATCTCGAAACCAGAAAGAATACTTTCAATCTTCTCCAGTACAGTACCGTTCTTGAAACAAACTTATATTACGGGTTGTGTCGTGCGAATTTAATGATCGTCAAATGTCGTTCGATAAGTCCACCGTGTATATACCGTCACTACGTTAACGATTGGCTTATTCGTCCATGGCGAAACACGTCTTTTTTGTAAAGTACTTGTGGATAGTCAGAATTAGAGAATGGTTCGCCACAGAATACGAAGTTACGAACTCACGTATTGAACTTCGATTCCCAACAGTATGAAAATGGCGTTAGATATCGAATTTCTTTTTACATCAACGCCTGCGCTCAACGGGTAAGGCCGATTATTTTTTCCAAAATCATTAAATTAACGGAAATATGCGCATTTTTCTATTTCCCCCATTCTCCTCGAAATCAATTGGCTCAAAGGACGAATTTATTTTTCACATTGTATAGACCGCAAGTAGCTGTGGATAAAATCTACTTTCAAATCTCCTCAACACATATAGCGTCCTCGAGAAAAATTATTTTTCTGTTTACGTCATGCGAATTCAATGAGCGTCAAGTCCGGCCTGTATATATCGCTGTTATGTCAACGATTAGCTTATTCGTCCATCGCCTACACGCCTATTTTGAAAAGTACACAGAGGGCTTTAGTTATCGAATACCTTTTTTCTCACCATGTGTAAATAACATTATTTTTCCCTAAATCATTCCATGTCTGGGTTCCCGAAATATTTCCCTTTCGTTCGTCTAGATATACATTCAATGACGAAAATATCATCAGTTGTTCTTCAAGGAAAGTCGGTAGTTCAGTGGTAAGGACGTTGGATCCTATACCGATGTGCGCCGGTTCGAATCTATTAATCACACCTTTTTTATTCAGCTATCAAGATTAGGGTGTGGTATAGTATTATTAGAAAACCTCGCTGATAGATGTCGCTCACAGCGGTTGTAGTTACTACAGATTTCTGATATAATGGTAGAATCCCAATATTAGAGCTACAAACCTTCGCCGAAAGATGATGTAATTAGTTTTGGATTAACAATGACAACAATAAATTCAGAAGAATATAAAAGGAGTTCAAAGAATGAAAATTCAGTTCAATATTAAAATGGAACCAAGCGTACCGGTGACGTGTAGTAATATACCTCTTTCTAACACATGCAGTATTTCTCTCTCATAAACGTTTGCAATACACCTGTGCTCATAGCGGCCTAGCTCCTATTAGTCCAAGAGCTAGCAACGTTTTCGAGTGAGAATTTTAAGAAAGCTGGTTCTTCAATATATATTTTCTTATGCTCTCATAAGCCGCGTGCGAGCCACCTGGCTGCCGGTAGACGTTGCGTTCGGTACTGCGCATCTCACCTGTACAGGTAAAAATATTAAATTTAAAATAATTTTAAGACGATTTTTTTTTGCTTTCACTCACTTTTAAACAGTATGAAAAACAATAATTTGTTATTGCCAGACATATTTATTGTTGACAACAACGTGCCAGATTTCATTTTTCATAAACAAAAAATCAATTTCAAACCATTTTAGTATGGCTGAAATTTTAATATTATTTTATTTATATATAAAGAAGTAGAAAATTAATTTGCCAGATACTAATTCAGTTGTTAAGTTATGAGCCAGACTGATTCAATGTTGTAAAAATAGTATGTATGTTAGATGAGTTTATTCAGTTCATCGCTGGTTGTGTGGGAAAGATAGCCACAGATAACGTCGGTCTAAAGTCACATGTTTATGTTTGTTGGTTATTTGTTTACGTTGAACTTTTCACATAATGGTTAATAAAATGAAATGTGTATTTTGTAATCAAAAAAGTGGAAAAATCATAACTTTTTTGGACGAAAAATTAAAAAAGTGTAAAGAAGTGTTAAATGTACGAGTTAAGTTTAACTTAAAACATAATAACATCAAGTTACCAGAGCTAATTAATACCTCTGATGGATACCACCGACACTGTTATAGTTCTTTTACAGCCTTAATCGCTAAGTATCGCAATAATTCTGACAATAGTTCTTTATCAATAACAGATACTCGTAGTACATTTAGTTCTATCTTGAATAATGAATTAATAAAAACAAGTTCAAGTATTGGAAGAGTTTGCTTTTTTCGTGGAAAAAGTCGCCAACAATTGAAAGGCAAACAACAAAGTTTACATTCCTCAAACTATCTAAAAATGTATGACAGAATAACAGAGTCGGTGACAAAATTCCAAAATGAAGAGTTGTTACAAAAAATTAATCATCTCAGACCCTCAAATGGTACAATTTTATATCTTCATTCGTGTGAATTACAATATTTGAATGATTACAAGAGAATCACTTGACACTCCACGCACCTCCTGGCACAATGTTAGAGATGTTCATATAACACACGTTTTTTATAAAATTGTGTCAGTAATTGAGGAAGAGATTGTTAAAAAAAGATGTTATTTATTATTAGCTTCTCTTTGTGACACGTACAATAATGAATTACAACAAGAGTTAATAATCCAACCCGAATCAGAGCAGTGACGATGATGACGACTATGGAGATGCATCACTTGTTTGTAACACAATTATGGAATAAAACTATTGAATTCAGTTATTGTAAAGCTGTTATGATTTAATAGTATATTATTCAACGAGCATATTATGGTGGCTATTATTCACGTGGATGAAGTCATAATAGTCATAATATGCAAGTAGAATACTATACTTTGTCCACGACCCATAAATATTACTTTGATACTAATAAACTATGCTGTTGAAACAAGTCGAACCAACAAATTGTTGACGTTTCAAATTAAATTCGATCTGACTTGACGTTTCATAGCACGTTCTATTTTTACGGTATTTGTCTAGAAAAATGTCTATCATGTTTGTCATATTGATGGTAGTGAATAATGATTTCATTATTCACTAGTGATTAATGGATATCATTATGCTTGAGGAAACACATGCATTATGCATATTTTATACAATAGTCGTGGACAAAATATATAAACATTATATACATACATTAAAATTAAAATTTTGATACTAAATTTATGCATTTTTTCCTAGCTTTTTCGTAAAAAATTTTAATCCTGTTATAATTTGGTTATGATAGTTTAAACATAATATATAAAAATTAAAATTAAAATTTTGATACTTTACAAACGTACTTTTTACTAGGGGTGCGCCGAAGCGACTTTTTTTCGATTCGGCCGAATACCGAATCGATCTGAACTTCACAGTGGTTCGGCCGAAGCTTCGGCCGAATCGCAGTTACATTGTTATACTTCCCATATTTTAGGAAGACAAAGAGAAAATAAAACGCTATTGCATGACTAATTATTTTATTTGTTATTATTATATTCCCAACAACAAACAAAACAAAATTCTCATAATAAAAAAGCATAACTGTTATTCATAACAACATTTTATAAAAATAAAATATTTATGCATTATGGTACATAAGAACAAGAAACACAAACAAAACAAAGTTATCATAATAAAAAAAACATATCTGTTATTCTAGCAACATTTTATAAAAATGGCATATTTATGCATTGATACATAAGAACAAGAAACAAAAAAATCCTATTTTTGATACTGAAAATTCACTAAAGGTAAATTATGATGAATGAATAATAACATTTCTGCATTTACTGGAAGAAGGCTGCTTCTAGTTTCATCGTAAATATTTCCTGCTTCTGAGAAAGACCTTTCGCTATAAACGCTAGAAGCAGGAGCTGAAAGAAATTTCGAACACATCTCGCTTAAAATTGGAAATGCTTCTTTTTTTGCCTTCCACCAGTTGCTTGGATTGTCAGTTCTATTCATTAAAGGTAAGTTCAAATACATTTCAAGTTCTTCTTTAATATGTTTTTTGTGTTCTTTTTCCTTAGTCTTAGTAGTTGTGCTCGCAGTAGCTGCAATTTCGTCAAAACATTGCCACCATTTACTTTTTGATTCTTCTTCTTCAACGATAGTCACCGAATTGTTTATCTTGTTAACTAAAGATGATAATGGTGCATCATCTTCTGAGTCTGAGTCACTTGTTTGAGGAGATTGTACTGAATCACAAATATGCTCTTCAATTAAACACTGTTTAAAATAATTCTAGTTTTTTTTTTGAAAAAATGCTAATTTATATCTCGGATCCAATACAGTTGAAATGACATAATATTTATTTTTAAATAAAGCATCGAACCTTTTTGAAATCTGATCAGATACAATCGTCTTTCATCGTTCCAACACCATAAAACGCCGTGTTCTGGTCTTCTATTAGGAATTTTTTTAAAGTCACAATCGTGGGTAATACTTCAGATATGAATGCTTCATTAGAGCTCATTCTCTTTTTTAATTTCTTCGAAGGGTTGTAATAAATTTATCAGTGATTCTAGTAACATCCATTGATTTGCTGTTAAATTATCCAGATTATTATCTGCTCCATAGATAGTTAAAGGTCTTTTCTGTTCATGAATTCGTTGAATCATTAAAAATGCGGAGTTCCACCTCTTTGGCACATCTTGAATTAATTTATTTTGAGCCACCCCTAACTCTGCCTGGATTTCTTTTAACTTAGAACATGCCGAAGAAGAATGGTTAAAATGTCCCACAATTTTTTTGCAAGTTGCAATCAAATCCACAACAGATCTTTGACTGTCTATAGATTGGGTTATTACCAGTTGAAGGGTGTGGATAAAACACGATACGCTAGGTATTCCTGCCTCTCTGCAACCCTTCACTATATTAGCGCCATTGTCTCGTACCATTAAATGCACCTTGGAAATATTCAAATTCATGTCCCACATATTCAACATTTCAAAGAATGCATTTTTTATTAATTCTCCAGTATGACTTCCCGGAAAATGTTTACACTTCAACACCACATGATTGTACTTGAAGTCCTGATCAAACCAATGACCCGTAAAACTAATAAAACTCTGGATTGTATGTTGACATGTCCACAAATCAGACGTTAAAGATACATGGGGTGCACTTCTTAACATGCTCTTTATCACTGTCACTAAACGGTCATAAATATCGGGAACAATCTTCTCGGTGAAATATTTTCTTCCCGGTATCGTATAGTGAGGAGCAAGTTGAGACACCAACCTTTGAAATCCTGTATTTGTGACAATAGAATATGGTAAATTATCCAGAGCTATCATTCCGCCTATAGCATAATGAATGGATCTTGCACGCTGGTCCTCAATGCCCCATTTTGAACATGACTGTAGAGCTTCACCAATTGTTGGCTGTTTCAATTGTTTCCTTGGAAGTTCATTTTTGAACTTTTTGTATTCTTCTGCGTGTTTTCTTTTTAAGTGGTTTATCATTGATGTTGTACTAGCATTTTTACCAACACCACCTCTGGATATCTCACGATTACAATTATCACACTTTGCGAATTTATTATCCGCACATAGTAAATAGTATTTCCAAATATCACTCGTTTTTTTTGACATTATTTTAAGACTTGAGCTACTGCGTGCTAACAGCGTGAACAGTAGAATTGAAATGAGAGCAGAGACCGGTCTGCAATGTACGAAACAAGTCTGAACAAGAAATTTTCGCCGCTTCGGCCGAATCGGAGAAGATTCGGCCTGAACCGAATATTAGAAAAGTAGACCGAAGCGGCCGAATACCGAAGCCGAATCGATGATTCGGCGCACCCCTACTTTTTACATGTCACTCAAAAAACCTTACTTTCAAAACTTTAAATAGTGTAATGTATTCTTGTCTCTTTTCCACCTATCTACTTTGCAGCTATCTCTCTCTAACAGCCGGCATAAAACCGTGGCACTCTACAACATTAAATCGGTCTGGCTCATAACTTAACAACTGCATTAGTGTCTGGCAAATTAATTTTGTACTTTTTTATATATATAAACAAAATAATATTAAAATTTCAGCCATACTAAAACGGTTTGACATTAATTTTTTTTGTTTATAAAAAATGAAATCTGACACGTTGTTGTCAACAATAAATATGTCTGGCAATGACAAATTTTTGTTTTTCATACTATTTAAAAGTATGTAGGTGAAAGAAAAAAAATCTTCTTAAAATTATTTCAAATTCAATATTTTTACCTATACAGGTGAGACGCGCAGTAGTGAACGCAACGTCTACCGGCAGCTAGGTGGTCCGCACGCTGTTTATGAGAGCATAAGAAAAGATATATTAAAGAACCAGCTTTCTTAAAATTCTTGCTTTTCCGACGTCGCTAGCTCTCGTACTATATACTATACTCCCTGAAATTATTTTTTTAATTCGAAGAGAAAATTTCTATTAATTTCAAAGCTAAGCTGAGCTAACAATTTAACAAATTTACAAGAACCATAATCTAGTGGATGTAAAATTGTCTCGCTTATATAAATACACCTGATTATTTCAACAATTAATGAACATTACTAAGAACATAAGATCACAACAAGAGTGTAATGCTTTTGAAATCAGTTCGTATTCGTGAAACACTGCTTGTGACTAGGGGACTGATCCTATAGGTAATATTTCTTCAAACTCAAATGTAAATTATTATTTAGGCTACTATTTTCCATTCAATTGTAAGCAACGTGAAAACAAGTGTAGTTGGTGCGAAACACGTTCCTCAAGTACTTACTTCTAACGAATGAAACATAGCTCTTGCAAACTGGTCTGCATCTTCCTTTGAACTAAAATTTAATCCATAAACTTGTTTATTATCCCGCCATTGATGGAAAGTGGCAGTCGCTTGATTGTATTTCAGTCCTTTCAAAATGGCACAGTTTATAACGACCTGAAAGAGCAAGGAATTTACTATTTCGCAACTACACCCTATTAGAGTAGCTGGATAACATACAACATTGCTGAGAATCAATAATTAGCTTTGAACATTTTTCTTATCCTTAAATATTAGTAATTTCTTGGAAAAACTTTAAACTTATGATTACATTTGCATATTCACATTTTCCCTTCATCAAATTAAAAATTGTCAAGCGAGCGCCGTATATTCCCACATGGCTAACGCAGACAAAACAAAGTTGAAAACATTTAAATTATCCAGATTATAGATGACTTAGCTGCCACAGTCTGAGGTTTGTTAATTTTGACATCCTCAAATAAATGGAATTAAGCATTAAGAATAATTATTATTATTCATTGCAAAACTTGAAAAAATTACTACCTCGTGGTCTTGAAGTTTTCTCCCGACAACTCTGAAAGTTTGTTGAACTGTATGTTGGTAAATATGTACTTTGGAGAGTCCTGATGATGTTCCTGATGGTACCCATTTCTTATTCACGTCATCGTATATCATAACACTTGCTCTAGCACTAGCAATGGACTGCTCACTGAAAGAGAAATGCATTTTTTCAGTGGAAAAACATCTAAAATTTTTTAGTATTTGTAATTATTAATATCAAAAATTTATTTTTATCTTGAACAATACTAGTACACTAGGCAAAGACTAAGTAATGCAAAATGCCTTTTCAAGTAGATTTGTCTGCAAACTGTCAAACAGGTTCTAATGTATTAGATGCCTGGCCTAGGAATGCATAGACGCTCTCAAAGTAAACCATTTTTCGAAATACATAGAAATCATGTTAAAACGAAAATCCAAGTATCAGAAATAAAACAAGTTCAACATCGCCTAGGGCGATGCATGATCCATAAGAAGTCTAAAACTCGAATAGGTCTCACCCAAAATAAGTTTCAGGTACAGAATATTGGTTAATTACAAATATATTATTGACAAATCTATTTTCGCATAATTTATTGATAAAATTCATATATTTTTTTTTGGTGAATGCACCAATTTCATTGCAAATGCTGTTGCCTTTAATATTGGACAAACTGTTTATTCCAACTCTGCTTTCCATCACCCATTTTATACAGGTACTGAAAAAGTATATTCGTGTATCTTTCAGCTCATCTCGTAACTTCTTCATCGTCAGTATACAATGGCAAATGGTCATCTCCATCAACTAATTTCTGATTTTTTAGGTTGTTGGTTGTCAGGGTAAATTTTGTTGCAACATTTTGTCGATTTCAGGACATTTTGCAGATCTTCATTCATTGACCGCAATCGACCATGGAATAGTGTCATCTGATTCCCCTCCAGTTCCTGAATCCGTTGCAACATCAACATGATCATTATCAATCGAATAGCCATAGTAATTTACGTTGCAAGGACGGAAAATGACTTATTAAAGTTTAAGTTTAAACGTTTTAAACGAGTACTTTAATGGTATTTTACTGCCATGTGTCGTAAAATGTTTTATTTCATGTTTTACTAATTCGTCAGATTTCTTGTAAAAGATGAGATTTCGGAAGTGTTGCTAGACAACACTTTCCGGCCTAGTGATGTAATGTTACGACTGTCCGGCCGCAAATTAATGACGTTAATTTGAATTTTAGAACAGTATAAAATATGAAGTACGTATTCCCAATATTTTGTCATTGCACAAAGCGAGATGATTTCCAGGAAAGAGCTAGTGATATGACATTATCCTACAACGTGGATAGAAAGGCTCCACTGATAATATATTTTGGTTAAATGTATCACATTTTGGTCCATGGTTTGGATAATGTAATATTGCACTTCAAAAAGTGTATTGTTCTTTATAGAGCTTTACATGTCACGTTTGCTTGATATTTATGAAAAGCTTAAGAACATTTTCAGTGTTAAATTAAAACACTGAAGTAATTATATGAAATCTATTCTAAAGCGTAATAGTAATAGACAAAAAGGTTAAACTATCATTCCGATGCAATCAAGGAACTCCAGATTATGAATCCTCCTCGGCCGGTTTTTAGTTTTTCGGTCTTCACGTCAGTCAGTTTCAAACCCTTGGCCGTGTTTATATTACTCGCATTGACGAGTTGACGGCTTTCGATTACCTTGAGAGGATCGGATCGCCTTCAATCAATGATTTCAAACATATTAGTGTGTTCGTCAAATACGTCACAAAATTATCAGTGATCAATCGATCACTGACTTCCTTCACTTTTGTTATATCAATGTAGCTTTCGCTCAATTCTGCGGGTCAAATGAATAATTGTAAGAACAGAAAATATATTGGGAATGATTTAGAAACAGCTAATGAAAAACGTTGAATTATACTCTTGTTACACTGAAATTCTATTAAATGGTCTTGATAAAGTATTTAACAGCTCAATGTTTAATACTGATATCAGCTACCAGGGTGACTTTCGAAATTATTCACACGATTCTATAAACTTCTTTTATGCTGACACCTGATGTCACATGAACTATCAGAAACACATAAAATAGACCGTGACGTCACATTGATAACGTCTGTGGATCTCGAAATGAGAATTTCTCGAACTTCTGCAGGTCGAATATATGCGTGTGATATATATTTATAATCAGAAGAACACTGCTGTCAATAAAATAATCAATTCCATTGAAAAACTAAAGATTCCTGTTGAAACTAGGCTATCGTGCCCAAAAAACAACACCGTTCCCATTTCCACCTCTCAAGAGTGATTCGCAGAATTAAAAATTCATTCGACCAATAGCAACGGCGCAATCGTCCCCAAAGATTTTACATACACGCTTACACATACAACATCTCAAGAAACAGCTTTGATAAATTTATCACATAATGTTGTTCCTCAATTTTGTTAGCAAAATAGCTTTGGGACACTCCTGCGGGTCCAATGCAAATGATTGTAGGAACAGGAAATATATTGGAAATGATTTAGAAACCGCTAATGAAAGACGTTAAATTATACTCCATGTTACATAAATTTTATCCAAATGGTCAACATAATGTATTTCACAACTCTACGTTTAATACTGACATCGGCTGTCAGGTTGACTTCCGAAATTATGCATACTACAATATAACCTTATTTTATAATGACACCTGCTGTCATATTAACTACCAAACTTTGCCACAGAGTGAAAATAGACTGCATATTCACACCTCGATGACGTCACTTGAATCTTAAAATGAGAATTTCAGACACTTCTGCAGGTTAAATAAATGCGTGTGATATATTACATTTATAACCAGAAAAACACGGTTGAAATTTGGACAAATAAAATATTATAATTTTATTTCAAAAACCACTCGAAACGGGTCTACCACGCCCAAAAACAATAGAGTTCCTATTTCCACCACGGCGCGATCGTCTCCACAATGGGTTACACAAGTAACCACGTACGCACACACATACACACAGAAAGCATGTCAAATACAATCTACATCGATCCGGAATTTTTTTTTCGGCCGATTACAATACTTCTCGTACTATACACCCCGTTTACTACGTATAGTGAGGGAAATAATTATTATAAGTGTGCGTCAAATACGTCACCCAAAAAATATCAGCAAGTGCACGTCACATGAAGAAAATAATCAGTGTACGTGAAATAAATACGTCACACAAATTCGAATTTGAATTGGATATCCAAGTATTTTGTTCAATATGGAAATTCACTTCATATACGATGCTTACTTTTATTTATTTATTTATTTATTAACATATAAAGAGCAGTCCACAGACGAAGTCCTAAGAAAGACACACAAGTAAACTAAAAAAATAACAAAACCACATCAGATGATGTCACGCGTCGAGCGTGCTCCCAAAAATTACAAAATAGACGAAACTTGTAATATAAAACATAATAGCTAGCATTAACATTTATGTATTTTATTCATATACCTAGATAAACTAAATAAATCTTAACAACTCACGCACAGGCAATTTGCCTTAGTGAGTTTTTGAGGTTTATTGAAGCTATACTCTTCATCTGTATTATTATTATTATTATTAAAATTATTATTATTATTAAATTATTATTATTAAACATTAACGAGGAAGGATCACAAAGGCCACTTATTACCACAAACCACAACGATCAGGGTCACCGCAAAAATGCTTCCACAATTTCCCTCCTAAATGCGACAATACGATCATGAAATAGATATATCCACTGTTACATTTATACTGTTGTAGAGTTGTATTATTCTGTTAACCGGACATTAGATTTCAACCGCACTGTGGCCAAATTTATCTTAAGTGCAAAAGAGAAATAACATTTGTGTCCATCATATTATGTACGACCTCAAAACGGAAAAAATAAATCTGATATCTTCCTTCTATCACTTAAAGATTGTAAATTAAATAAAGATAACCGTTCGTTGTATGTTCCATGCATTTTATACTGTTTTTACAAACCATGCTTAAGATACGCCTCGTAATAGTAAATTTGAACATACTCGCCACCTAAGACTGCTTCATAGGAACGACACGTCTAGTAGAATATATATCTTCTTTCACTGTATATATAACATTAGGTTTATGTGTGCTACAACTATCTTGAAGAG
The DNA here is from genome assembly GCA_958510875.1 of Endomychus coccineus. Classification (NCBI taxonomy): domain Eukaryota; kingdom Metazoa; phylum Arthropoda; class Insecta; order Coleoptera; family Endomychidae; genus Endomychus; species Endomychus coccineus. Next base: position 192,399,595 of record OY294067.1, on the reverse strand, counting down.
TCTCCTATACTTGTTCAACATTTTCTTGCTTTCTTGGTTAAGTGCTGGAAAAATATGAATCTTTGTTCGTACTAAAACGCCAATAAGATGTCGAATAGGCGGGCCTCTTCTTCTATTATACGTTGTTACTCTTATTTTCAAGCTCTACCTGGTTTCTCAAGTTAACAACATCGATATAATCGTTCATCATCATCATACCTAATTTATCCAGCCATTTTTAGTTGTTTTTAATCAAAATAGTAAATCAGCTGGTGTTATTTCTATAATTGGGTGCTTAGTACTATTAATACCTTGTTGCATGGTCTCTGAATTTAAATTTCTCATCCATACCTAGTAGGCAAAGGGGTCTAACACTGTTTTGTAGGCCATTCCAACTGCGGTAGCAGTTGCGTATACCCTTATAGCCCCTTTCGTCTATATATTTACCGCAGTTGCGTATACCCTTATACCCCCTTTCGTCTATATATTTAACAGATTCTTTGGAAAAAAATGCTTTCCCAGAATCCTTGCATCAATATTTTTGGATTACCAAATATTTTAATAATCTTATGTAATACTTTTAAATCATATTCACTTGGAATATTCGGTAAAGCAAAAATACAAACTTCTTAAATACATCGATAACAATCTACTAACAAATATTTATATGAAGGGTCCAAGATAATCAATGTATATAGTGTATGATGTGGTCTTGCATATTTTATTATGGAATTTAGATAACCAGGTTTCTTGTCACCACGATGTAAGCAGTAATTCAGGCTGCAATATACTTTGTATAAACTTAGGCATTTTTGGGAACCAGTATGTACTTTTATTCGATCAATTGTTTTATCTAAAGCGAAATATCCATTCTCGTCATGGTTGCTCTTGACTATTTGCCACCTACCATTCTTAAGAACAAACCACTTTTTAGTATAATTTGTTCAAATAAAATCGATGGTAGAAGCTGTTACTTTATTGTAATTTATCATTATGATTAAATGAAAGGACAATTACTTTGTTTTTATTTAATTATAACATGAAAACATTTCAACACCGAAGTGCCATTATCAAACAGATAGACAATTAATTTTGTATCTGTTTGATAATGGCACTACGTTGTTGAAACTATAGTAACGTTTTCATGTTATTATTACAAGTGAGAACCAGTATGTACTTTTATTCGATCAATTGTTTTATCTAAAGAGAAATATCCATTATCGTCATGGTTGCTCTTGACTATTTGCCACCTACAAGTCTTAAGAACAAACCACTTTTTAGTATAATTTGTTTAAATAAAATCGATGGTAGAAGCTGTCACTTTATTGTAATTTATTATTATGATTAAACGAAAGGACAATTACTTTGTTTTTATTTAAAAATAACATGAAAACGTTTCAACACCGAAGTGCCATTATCAAACAGATGCACAATTAATTTTGTATATGTTTGATAAAGGCACATTTCGGTGTTGAAATTATGGTAACGTTATCATGTTATTATTGAAAGTGGTATAAAAACAAAGAAGTTGCTCTTTCATTTAATCATAATTTATTAACTTATTAACTTTGTTACCTTTCAATAGAAACTGTTTGAAGGTATTTATGTTTCACCGAATGAAAAAAACCTCTAATTTCTCTGATATCCTTATCGACATCCTGAGCTTCAAGGAGGTATAGTCACGTGTTGTGTTTTAAACTTTATATGATTTTTAATATTTCTATTTAATGCACCAACGTGTCGTAGATGGTTTCTAGATTTACATTCCAACTCCAAATGAAAAATCTTGCAAATATGAAACCCATCTTGCAATTCTTGGAATTATGTTTTGTTTTGATAAGACTTTTTTAATTGAATTGCAGTCTGTAATTATAATACATTGTCTTCTTGCTAAATAGTATCTAAATCTAAGTAATGTTTTTACAATTGCCAAGTTCAATCTTGAATAAATGGTATTTCTTTTCTTGTTCCGCCGTGTTTGCTAAAATATGCTACATCGGATTTTCTATATTTCCATATATTTGAGTTGTTATACAGGCACATCCATCTGTGTTGACTATTGTTTTATATTCTGGATCAAATATTTTTAAAACTGGTTCGGAGATTATTAACAATGCTTTCCATTATTTTTGTTCCATCCATCGTTCATTTCTAAATACAATCTGTAATTCGTAAAGTTGAAGGTTTCCTTTTCGTCATTTAATTGATCTGTCGATATTCTATTACTAACGTTTCTGATCGTCTTTCTTATCAATCAACAAGGATGGACTAGCATATATTGGGATAATCTGAGCTGTTAAGGTTCATTGAATATATCTCTTAAAATTTTCATCTGCATAGGCTAATTATATAATAAATGAACACTACGTTGAATAAAACACTTTAGGAAAGGACCCCGCAAATTCCTTGCGAGAATTGGGTCTCGGTGGATATTTCTGAATTTTTGATATGATGTAGTCCATGTAATTCTGAACAAATGTTATCATTGCACCAACCCCCAAAAATGAACAGATTCCCTGCTAGGAGGGGTTATATTTACATTTTACCCATAATAGACTATTTATTTCTGAAGACGGGAACAATATTTTAACATTCTTCATTCTAGTTTATGCTGCATAGTATTCTTATTCTCCCATAAAAAATTTTTGAATTTGTACATTTGTATTATAATTGATTTCCAACAAGTAAAGACGAGTTCAATCTTAAAATTAAAAAACCCACTTTATATGGTCAATTTTATAATAAACGATGCTGCATTTTCTGTGAAATGTCTTGTTATTTATAATTCAGTATTCCATTCAGTTTCCAGAACATAATCATGTTATTTTTAATTTCAACTGTTATCCATAATCCGCGAAGCTTAACATTATTATTAATATGTTTAATTTCTAAACCAAAATGTTCAGCTGACTGTTTGTCAATTCGAACTTAAAAAAAAATGAACTAGAATTCGCGTATCATTCTAACGCTATAACAATACGCATTTTGTCTATCATTGTAGAAGTCAGAAGCGTTGCAGAATAGAAAAATAGTATATTAGAGAACTAGATTCATTGAGAATTCGCTCATTGAGGCAATCCTGAGCTCGTGGGCCAAAACGCCTAATGAAACGAGTTCTCTATACTATTTTTTCTTTTCCGAGTTTTCAAAATGTATTTTGAATAAATTTTGAATTAACTTAGTGAATCTGTATATGGGGTTTTCCTCTTTGATTGAAAACAGATACATTACATTTGAAGTATCCATTTGAAACTTTTATTAATTCGACAATGTCAAATTTCGTTGCTTTTGTTTTGAAGTTATTGCAATTTTGATCACATTTTTGAATAAAATGAACGAAGATGTTTCCATGGGTACTCCTGCCAAATTGAGGAAAATAGTTGAAACATCTGTCGGTAACTTGTTACCGTACCCCGTACATTTATTAATTCCCATAAGGTTATGATGATACTCGACTGTTTGTCAATACTAATTCCTAAAAACACTAAAAATCGCGTATCGAAACAGCCCTATAACGATATGCATTTACGTATCGTTGAATATCCGCGTCGCGGAATAGATAAAATATTTTATTATCTGTAAGATAATAAGATGGTAAATAAGTACAAAGTAAAGTTTCAAAGTATTTAATATCAATTGATTCGACATCAATCAGAGATAACCTACGAGACCCTACCGAAACATATATGAGAGAAATATACACTAATTTTGTTGAATATTGTGAAAAAATACAAATTGCCTAAATTATTTCCCCATTCAATATGCTCACCAATATTATAATATAATAGCAGGTTGGTTATTGATTAATAAACTAAAACAGATTGTGAGAAAGATAAATAAGCAGTAGGTAGATGAGCAAATCAATTTCGGAATAAACAATAAAAGAAACAACTCACCACGTTGCCATTACTATAACTGCAATTTACAACTAATAAGGGGAACAAGTTATTGATTATGAATCACCAAATTTACTGAAGCATTTTGATAAAGTAATATTATAAGGTGAATGCTTTTACCGTTTTATTGCAAATACGATAACGTTTTAAATAAATATCAATAGATGAATAATAGAAACACCTTTAAATTCTTCGAAGCATACGAGTAAGTGATTCATCAATTTCCAAGTAAACGATATTTGAAACATCAGAAAATATTTAATGTTGTATCATCTTTGATTGTATTCCAGTATCGTTAGGGGATGATAATCTTTTGCCGATTCGAACTACGATGTAAAAGGACACAAAGAAATCAGGTTATCCTTTAATTCCGCTGGTTGTCTACTTGTTTAAAACAGATTTTGAGTCAAGACGTCCAGTTCATCCTTCGATGAAGAATTTGTTTTAAGGGAAAATATGTTTTTCCAAACCAGGCTAGGAATACATCAAGTTAATCGAGCACAAATATTGTGCCACGTTTCGATCGCTGGGAAACTATAACCGTTTGTTCCACAACGCGGGTATTCTAAATCCTGCAGAGATTAGAATTTCGACATCCATTGTAAGTTATATTAATAGTAATTTCTATTGGAAACCAACGTTCATCAACAATCGACCAAGAATTAAAAATTCATTCCGGTAAATTAGTCGATACCGATTCACGCTTGTAACAAGTTCCTACACGCTTTGTAAGTGTCCAAAATCATTTAACTAATTAAATTATCGACGCTTATAGGCGCCAGTAAGCAGACAACCTGATTTATTTGTGTGTGTACACTAATATTACTAGCACAATAAGCAAAAAAAAAGCATTACATTCACATAATCCGTGAAATAGCATGAAAGAAGCAAACTCATAGACTTTTTCTCAGTAATAGTTCATTTAGAACTGTTGATTATTCAAAATTTCATAATTATTTACCAAAAATGAAGGGACTTTAATATCGGATATGGAGCTGTGTTCCAATTTGACCAGGGGTGATTTAGGTTTATTCGCAATTCGGGACGTTCTCTAAATAATTGTTAATTCTGAAGCTATAAATTATTACAAATTTCAAGAGGTAATATGGGGCAGACATTATCAGATTTAAACCAAAATCATCTTCTTCCCCGGATGTGAAAACATATTACAACCTTACTTTCGGTGTTAATAAACAATTCATACTGTGGATGATAACACTATAAAAAGAAACAATCACCCTTATCCACTGAGAATATTGCTAAAACTGATGATGGTTATTTGGTAGTTGAAAGGTCCTCAGTACTTTAAAAGTATTTTTGGTGAATATGGATGATTGTTTTTTTCGATTGGGTGACACTTTTTCCAATCCATTTTTTCCACTACTTTTTTTTTTCCACTGGTATATTTTTCCACTAGTTTTTTTTCCAATAACCTTTTTCCTCTAGTAATGATTTTCCACCAATTCGAAAATAGTATAATTGAAATGATTTGAACAAGTATCATAGCAACGACAGTTTGATACGTTGAACTGACAGTTTGACCTAACACATTGGTCTGACAGTTATCCCCCCTCCCTGTGGAACATGTACGAGCCCGTGTTACAAAATCTGTCGAGGACCAACAATGTGTCTGAAGGTTGGCACAACAGATTCCAGGTGGTTGTGGAAAAAACCACCCTAGTCTTTACGCCTTCCTCCTCGAGCTAGAGGAAGAACAAGGAGACACCGAGGCCATGATCCGCGAGCTGGATTTAGGCCACAAAATTAAAAAAACTACACAGCAGTCCAGAGTAGAAAACGAAGAGCGAATAAACAATTTAGTTCGCCAATATGAAGATAGGAAAAGTGGAGGCGAAGTTTTGGAATATTTAAAAGCTGTCGGTCACCATATACAATTTTGATATCCTGTTTGATATCCATTTATAAAACTATTAAATGTATTAAAAAATAAACTGGAGGAAAAAATTAACTGGTGGAAAAATGTATTAGTGGAAAAATATATTAGTGGAAAAAGTGGAGTGGAAAAAGCAGAGTGGAAAAAATGGAGTGGAAAAAATGGGTCCCCCCCGTTTTTTTCTGTACTCTTACTTTGGGTATCTTAGAAATTGCAACCTGCAGTTAACCCAAACAAACCGCAAACCGCGGACAGGTAGACATGATTGATTTAAATCGGTAAATCATAGTTAATACGAGGTCGTCTCATTGACAAATATAATTATTTCATGTCTTCTAGTTCGATGGAGACAAAATAGAATGTTATTCGTTAAAGTACCATTTGAAGCAATCCTCGTTCAGAATATAGATTTCTAAGAGAAGTTCAACCATTCGCGTTATAAATTCATTCAGAGTAACATATTCTAGGTATGATCCACTTCCTCCTCTTGTTTCATGATAACATATCTTCCTTCATAAATGAGAATATCATGAATTTCTTGCAATTAAAACAATACAATAATATAACATATAACAGCCATGACAACCATCTTGACCTAGTATTATATAAAATTACATGTCAATTGTTTAGAGACAAAGCTCCCTTTATTAGTGAAAGAAGATCGTTTCACCCCGCACTTTTAATTGAGAATTTCACACAATTATATATGTTACTTGAAATTTACTGATCCATTATAAATAACTACTCAAATAATAATGAGGATTGCTCTGAATTTGATGTACACATTATTTTAGAATATGAAACGTAGCTACCCACCTTGGTTCAATAAGTCTACTATCAATCTAATAAAACTTAAATCTTATCATAATCTTGGAGATTTTGAGCAAACTTCGAATAAGGGAAGCTTATAATCTCTATTTAGAGAATATCGGGAACTCCATCACTTGGGAAATGAAACACACTTTTAAGTGATTCCAAAGAAATTGTTGAAGCATTCGGTACATACTTTGCCAGTGTATACTCTGAACCCAATACAAAAACGATAACGATTTCATACATAATTCAGTTTTGACCAACATTAATTCACCATTTTTAAATATTGTATCAAGCAGAAATTATAATTAAAAACTTTATTGCGCATCTATATTTGTTGTACCACTTCAGATTTTGTTCAATCTCAGCTTAAAATCCAATAAATGTGGAAAATAGCAAAGATTGTTTCCTTTCACAAAGGCTAAGTTGGTTTATATATACTCAATTATCGTCCAATCGCGATATTGTCTAACTTATCAACGGTCTTTGAGATATGTCGATATCAAAACATTAATAGTACTTTTTCGCATATGTTTTCACCATACCGACATGGCTTTTTCCAAAACAGATCTACGGGTTCAACTCTTACTTGTTTGAACACGTACATTGCTAATGTTCTTGAACCAAAAGCAGATTGACATATTATATACAGATTTTGGGAAGGGCTTTGATAAACTCGAATACATTTAAATCCGGTGTACCACAGGGCTCAAACATTGGCCATCTACTATTCCTTTAATTTATCAATAATTCGAAATGTTCTGAATAATATTGCTACGTCGAACCTATACTGGCGAGTAGGTAAAGGTCCATAAAGAAAAAGAAGAAGAAAAGTATCCGGAGCACTGAACATAGTAGGGCATTCTGTAACTAAATTATAACCTATATTCAGTGATCCCGAATGATCTAGTTAGTGGGTTGACGTTAGGAGTTTAATGAAAGGGTTTTGGAAGAGATATTTGGACTTGTGTATTCTGAAAGTATTGTAATAATTGAATTAGAATTAATAAAGAAGTTTAAACTAGTAAAAGTGTAACATTGGTGACAGCGGTGGGATACAAAAAGTATTTGTTCTGATCACTTCATAGTAAATACCAGACCCACCGTATACGACACAGATATGGATAATTCTGGACCCCCAGCATGGTTTTTGAGGATGGAAGAGGAGAAGGAAAGACGCCGACAGGAGGATGAACGACGTAGGAAGGAGGAAGGAGAGAAGGAACGACGTAGAGAGGAGAAGCGTAGGCAAGCATATGTAGAAATTATGAATGGTCTAACACAAATTCAGGAAACATTAAAGCTAGAGGTATGACAACTTAATATTAGAGTAGATCACTTAGAGCAACAATAAGAAAATTTAAAAACTAATTTAGTACGAAATGTTGTAGATTTTGAAAAACAAATTAGAACTGAAATAGTTAATTTAGAAAGAAACATCCAAACCCAAGCTTCAATAACTAATATTGAAGTTGAAGGTATGACCTCGTCTACTTCTATAACCGAACCAGACTCCATTCAAAGTACAGTTTCTCAAATCCAAACTAATAAGACCCTAAAGCCACCCACGTTTGACCAGAGTCAATGGCTGGACCGAGGCACAGATGGCGGCTTCATTAATAGTGTCGTTTCGCGGGCAGGCAGCAACCGTTTTGCAGTTTCTTCCACAAGACGCGCCCAATTATGCGTCTCTCGTACAAGCTTTAGAGGCAAGGTACAATCAACAGCACTTAAAACAGGTATTCCAGAGTCAGCTAAAAGTTCGCAGTCAAAAATCTAATGAGAGCCTACAGGAATTCGAGGCCGATATAATAAGATTAGTGTATCTGGCGTATTCCCAGGCACCCAAAGATTTCCTAGAACAAATCGACACACAGGCATTCGTTGATGGACTACAGGATGTGGAAATGCAGCAAGCTCTCCGACTAAAGCACCACAAAACGTTAAATGAAACTCTGATTGGAGCTCAGGAATTTGAAGCAGCAAAAAGTGTATCAAAATCTTTACGCCCAAGATTGAGAGAAATAAGATTTCAAGAAAACGAAGAGGCAACTTCCACTAGCAACCCACTTCCTATGCTCTCACAAATCTCAGGCGACGAAACCCCCAAAATGAAAGTAGACGATGTTTCAACTGCGGAAGAATCGGACACCTTCAAAGGACTTGCAAAAGCAGAACCCGTTCGATGAATAGGGAGTGGAGAAATGAAGTTTGATTCGGTACCGGTGCCACAAAGTCTTCCATTCGAACAGGGATTCTGAAGCGAAAACCACAACCTACGGGAAGAAGCTTAGTTCTTGAAACAGCTTCAGGACACACTGTTCCTGTTCGAGGAGGAATAACAGCAACCATACACATTGGTAATACTCTGATAAAACACTTATTTCTGGTAGCTGATATTAAAGATCAATGTATCCTCGGTATGGACATTATGCAAAATAAATTTATCATAGACCTCGAAAATAAAATTTTAGTAATTGGAAATGAAGAAATAATCCTAAATCTGGAAGAATAGACTTCTCAACTAAAAGTTATAGTGGACAAAGATACAGAAGTTCCTGAAAATTCTGAAGGGATCGTCTTCGCAAGACTTAGTCAAAAACCAAAAGGGCTACATTTGGGTATTGTGGAAAGTCAGGAACTGATGAATGAAGGAATTCTGGTAGCTCGATGTCTCGTCAATGTAGATCAACTAATTCCAGTTAGAGTTGCTGCTAATTTATCGAAGAAACCTTTTAAATTGTAGAAAGAACAAAATATAGGGCTTTGAACATCGGTGAAAAGCATAATCAAGTGTGAAAATAGTTTAAAAGGGAAAACTGCCACAAGCAACCCAGTTGACACCAGCCTCATGAAACAATTTGTTAAAAATTATGACCACTTAACATCTGAAGAATTAGGAAAAATTAACGACTTTATCAAAGACAACTGCAACATTTTTGAGACAGGAAAATCCACAGGACGCACCAGTCTAGTGCAGCATCGAATTTATACAGGGGATGCAAGAGCAATTCGTCAAATGCCAAGAAGACTATCATTTGCCAAACAGAAAGAAGTAGAAAGTATGATACAAGACATGACGGATGCGAATATTATTGAAGAAGCTTCTGCTCCCTGGTGTTCACCCGTGATCCTGGTAACTAAGAAGGATGCATCCACTCGCTTCTGTGTAGTCTATCGAAGATTAAATCAGGTCCACTGTCAAGAATAGACGATACGCTAAATACTCTATCAGGTGCGAAATGGTTTTCCGCCCTAGACTTGAAAAGTAGATACTGGCAAGTAGAAGTACACCCTGATGACCGAGTTTTGTATTAATTGTCCTATAATTATTGGGTTAAGCCCGTTGGGCATAATAAATAAATATATATGTTGGTCGAACACAACAAGCTATGATCTATTGATACATATTCTCAGTAACCTATCCTACAACCATAGTGCTTAAACAATATGCCATGATTTCCCTGGCATACGGATGTGTTCATTTGATCCAACTTCTAAACATAAAACTATTGAATAATTGTATATTAATCAATGATAATACTAACGTATCACTATTTCAAAACCCATGAAGCAATGCTGTTCATCTGACGACATACGGAAAATGAACTTAAACTTATCATCAAATCTTTCACAACAGTTCCAACATTCCAGCAAAAATGTCATATTTTTATCCTGTAAAATTACAAGAGCACTAAAAATATAAATTATAAAAGTCATAATAGGGAATGTAATCCTCCAAACATTTATAAACCAGTAGAAACTAGAAATGAGTTGCCGCTTGGAGATAGATAAATAGTATGCGTCGCAAAGTTATACTTTTCGCAAATCATTCGAATTGGTTACGGATTTTTATATATAATTTGAACCTTCTATAAGAAACTCTTAGCATTTGTAAAAAGACTAAATACTATTAAAATTATTAATGTTTTTAAGAAAATGTGAAAAAACAAATTTTCCACTTCTAGAAATCGAACAAGAAAATAATTTGTGGGAGCCGATATCCCAACCCTTAGGCCGTTTTGTTTCAAGTTGAAGTACGGTGTAAATTTAAGTTTACTTCAATACTTGTTTTTGTGGTTGAAAGATTTTGTTGAAATTTGGGTGAAAATAGTTTTAAATTAACTTAAATATACTGTACAAATTTTGAGTCGATTCAATGTATACATTTGGTGTTACGATTTTTTTTAATTTTCAACATTTCAGAAAAGGGTGTGTTTATCACACGATTTCCCTGATAAAAATACAGTATGTCACCGAACAGCAAACGATTTTATATCAAAATTAAAAATTGATAGGACCTTTCTTTTTTGAGTTATCGTGTATACAAGATTTCGTGAAGGACGAACAAACTGATTTTTTTCAAAGTTGCTTCAAATTCGATGAAAAATACTATGGCGAGGGAATTTTTGTTCTAGGACTTTTTTAACGATTTTAGAAATAGCTTGAGTATTCTGACTTCGTCGCGAAGAGTATAATAATAACAAAAATATAAGCCGTAAATAAAATCAATGTATAGGAGCCAAAATTCGGGTGTAGATACCACGACTGTGCAAGTTAACTTAAAGTTCTAGAACATACATAGTAACCCTCTACTTTGCTACATACACTGGCTTTCGGAATTTTCAACGCATTTTATATGGAGTATTTATTTGGGTAAAAATTCTTTCCCAAATATAGCTGTTGCTGAGATATTAAAACCTAGTTTAATGGAATATTATTTTTGGCTATATTAGAAATAACCCTATTTCAAAAATCTACTTACCATGCCCAGTATTCGTTCCAATTCTCCGACTCACAAGAATTACGTAAAGTAACTTCAAATTCTTTTTCAATTTCCTTACACCATTCATTGACATCGAAATCTAATTCACTCATTTCGAGAAATCTGATGATAACAATTCAACAACTCAAGATCATTACACAAACTGTTCAACACAATGCATACAATGAAATAATTGCTTGAACAAATCACGCACAATATTTCATTAATACGCGACTAAAACAACAAAACAGGACATTATGACAATTGAAAATTATACTGACACGAATTGTATTAACAAGGAAGTCGTATATAGTAGAGCACCATATTGGTGTAGAGCAGTTGTCCCTCACAATCGAACTTTATAACTGCCAACCCATCATTCAGAAACGATGTCAAATGACATTGGTAAGTTGATCAATTAAGGGCAGACACATAAATATTAATCTGCCTATTACCAATATAACAACAAAGATACGAAATAAAGGAAATCGCAATTTGAGTTGATGTGAATCCTGCACTGAAATCTCCGAAACTACAAAATGTAATTGTGATGAATTGGTATTTAAATTCAATTAGGAAGAATTTGTATGAAAAGTGAATTTTAATGGGAAAGAGATAGCTTGCAGATTCGAGAAATTCATTAATAGATATATCAACTAAACTGTAATAAGCAAAATACCTGCAATTTTATTAATCATATCTATCCATAATTATCGTATTCTGTGAATATTTACCGATTTACCTTGGTGAATTTCTTGACCTAGTCATGAAATTCTCATTATTCCACAGAAGACAAATATTGCTGATAATAATTGTCCAGATATACAAATTATTTATAAATACAAAACATGAGTCTATTTTTACTTTATGTTTAAATGCAGTTTTCATGGATATGTGTAAAAAGTTGCTTTTTATCGTGAAAAATTAAAAAAAAAATGTTGATCTTGTCGTTAATTAGTACTTAGCAGTTCAGAAAGTAATTGTAACTGACTAAATATTTGTTTAGACCTCAGTAATAGGGTTCTAAATAATGTATGAGAACCACTCATCGATTCGACGGTCGCGGGGTCAAGGGTCGCGAAAACAGTATTTTGAAAATGTCTTGAAAACAGCGAACTTTTCGAATAAACGTTTTTTACTAATTTGTAGCCGATATGATTTACTACAAAAAACAGTTTTTAATAATTCCGGGTACTTTTCCACAGTACGTATACCGTCTTATGCATAATGTAATAGAAATAATTACATAATAAACATTTAATTAATCGAATAATTAATTAATTACCTATAACTGAATATTTTATCAATTAATTTAAAATATCTTAGTGAAGCGAGGTGAAAATAATATCATTTTTTTATCTGCACAAACAATGTTTTGGCAAGGACGTGGACTTGCTAGCTATGTTGATTGCACGGGCACGACTTAATATTGTATTTTCAGAAACAAGGTATTGCAAAAGTTTAATCAAAGATATATCCTTCTCATAGTTTAGCCTCATATCCAAAAGCTCATTCTCACATTTTAATTCTGCACATAATAACGGTTTGTGATATGGAGCACGAGCCAATTATATTTTCATACCACAATTTCATTTGCCTATATTAATCAAATATGGGCGAGTCTTCCCAAATGTTTTAGGTACAACTTATCTCCGTAACAAAGATTACTGAAGCGACATTTATGTACCAAAATAAAAAGTAAACAATGTCTATACAATCTCTCACATTACCCGGCTCTTCACATTCTTGACGCCGATTCCATCTTCTTACTAAGCAAAGAATGATGTCTGTTACAAAAGAGTTGGACAGATCTTGAACCTGACAACGAAAGGGTAACCAGTCTGAGCTCGTCTAGCCTGTGAACCTGGAATCGCTCGTGGTGGAATAACAAACCAGAATTCCGATTAGCACCGACCATGAAAATATCTATTCATAAAGAGATGCCCACCTTTCTACGATGTTCTAGAGAGGTCAATGGATTCGTAAGTGTAGCATCACCAAGAAGACGAATCGTCACAACCATTTCATAGTATTACACAAGTATTTCACGCAATTACACAAGGATTTGGCACCATTACACGAGCATTTAATATTATTTGACATCATTTCATTAGAATTTAATACTTTCCCATAACTATTTCAAGTATTACATAACATTGAATGAAAATCAAAATTTTGAATTTGAAAATTTATTAAAAAAGTTTTGATTATATATATATATATACAGGGTGTTTCAGTTTTTCCGTTCATAACTTCGGCAAACGATAGAACTTCTAAAAATAATAGGGGTCTTTCATATTAAATTTTTCTCTAAATCACTTCGTTTTCGAGATACGGGGGGTGTTGAAATTGAAAAAAAATTTAGTTTTTCGCAAATATCTCCGAAACCGTTCATCGTACAGGAAACAACTTCTGTAAGCAATCTCCACTCATAGTAAGCTATGTTTCGTGTGATGAAAATTTTTTTTTTATTCATAATTGGTGAAGATTTTGAAGGGGTAGTGGTTGTTTTTCTCCCTAACTTCTACGCCACTGGAAAAAGTACGGTTTTGAGATGCCCATTTGAACCGCCAATGTTTTCTACACAAAACAGGTACTCCAGGTCATAAACTCTAAACTTGATCGTTAGTAAGCTATGTTTCTAAAAGTAATACGTAAAATTGTATTAAATAAAAAAAATGATGTACATGTTTATTAACGTGTAAAACTGTATGTTTTATAGATTTATGTAAATTTTTCAAGAAGAATTTTTCTCTGATACCAGCATGTATTTAAAAAATAGTTTTAGAGTGACATTTTTATCTTTTGCATCATAATATTTTACAATATTACTTTTATTTATGAAATCAAAAGATTAGTAAATAAACAAAATTTCACGATAAAAAAAATATGAGTAAATAAATGTGTTTGTCGTATTTTATATTTCAGATAAAAATGGATAAATGTATGTAAAGAGTCATTTGAAAGGCTTCTATTGCTAGAAATCTTAAAATTCATACATTGTCCTTGAACCAAAATGCTTGAATTTTCGATAATAGGTGCGGAACATTGAAATCTTTCGTATGCATTTGGTTTTGAGTCGATAACTTAAGTATTTCGTATGTAAATCACAAAATAAGAATTTTTCAAAATGGCCGATTTTGACGCCAAAAGAAAAAAATAAGATAGAGCTAAATACTGAAAACCTGACAAAAGGAGACTAAAAATACTACCTTTTTACAGAAACAGAATATCCAAAAACCAAAATCTCTCGATAATATACTCAATTTTGCGTTACCATAAAAAATACAGTAATTGAGTCCCACCCATATCTGGTCCATGACCTCCGATCAACATTTAACCGGTGTCAAAATTTGCGCATTAATTAACCTTTCTGACAACTTTTGTTTAAAATATTTTCCAGAAAATTTAGTTTTTTATACAAACGCAAAAAACAAAAATGGCAATTTTTAGGTTAAAAAAATGGCTGCCGTCCAAAAAGCGGCAGGGTAAATCCAAATTTCAACCACACCATCGTGATCAGTGCCCCAAAAAACATATAGGTAGTATGACTAAATTTTCGAATTGCCCAAAAAATACAAAAGGTGTCCTAGGGTGACTAACACTATAATAAGGGAAAATCACCCTTATCCAATAAAAATACTGTTGAAGTGCCGAGTTCATTCCGGTCATGGCTACTTGATAGTTGAAAGGTCATAAGTAATTTGACAGTATTTTCAGTTGATAAGGGTGATTGCTTCTTATCATACTGTAAGAGATTATCCACAGTGTGAACTATTAAAGTTTATTATATGTAGAAAAAGTTTAGTTTGTAAGATAAGTCCAGTTTCATCCTGTTTCTTGAACAATAAAGTTATCAATTGTTATTCAGATTATCAGAATGTTACCCCGTTGTATATAAACCTATAACCGATTTAATATTAAAATATTAAATATCAAGTGTTTGATTATTCAGGACATCATTTCAGATCAATAATAGAAAACAGCTATACCGTAACGAGGTTTCACATTGTTCCTCCGGAGCCGGATACTCCGAAAGTTTCGACAACTTTGGTCAGTGGAACTGAAATATTCATCCACCTTGACGGAAAAGTTAAAATAATCAAGATATTGGTAAGTGGGCTAGAATCCTTCATTACCTAACCCATTTCATCAATCTGTGAGAACATTTTCTTACAAGTAATATTTAATTGCATGATGTCTAAATATTACTCATAACTTTTAATGTATTTTGAGTGAATTAAAATCATTGATCACAAAATGGGGACAAGAATCTAGTTTCGACTAATTCGAGACAACTTTGCGAAAATTTGATGGTATTTAAACTCAAATCAAAGAAATAGATGACTCCGCAGATCAATTAAATGAACGCGGGTTATTTGAAAAGCAATATTTTGATGTTGTAATTATTTACAAAAAAATAATATCATCAGGTAACTCGAAATTAGGTATTGATCTGAAAGTAATAAATCAACAGATCTAAACAATCATTTTATAAATCATGCTCTTATTAAATTACCCAGTATAAATTTGTCTGTTTTTGACTTGAAACCACCATTAAAATATGAGGCAGCTGTAATTCTTTCTTTAGATATTGCTTCTGATAACTACAATATGCATGGGAATTGTTAAAGAAACGTTATGAAAATAGGAGACTTGTTCAAACTCTTATAAATGTATAATCTAACCCCTATAACGATAGAATCTATAAATTCTCCCAGAAAATTACTTGATAGCATTAATATATAGGGCTCTTAGTACATTAGGCTTTTCTATAGGTAGTTGGGATATTTTTTAAATCTTTTATCTAATTAACACGAAATTGGACTTTGTTACAAGAAAGGAATGCGAGTCTTCGATTATGCGCACTGATCTTCCCACTATGGAACAAAGGTGCAGTTATTAGTGACTTGATATAAGTTAAAATAATCAAATTGCGCAAGGTTCAAATAAGCATAACAAATTTCTCCCGTTCAGTAAGAATAATAACAATCGGGTAGCATCATCATATGTTGCGACAGGCAAACCAAGTTGCTCAATATGGAAGCAAATTCATTTCACAAATCAATGTATTCAGTTACTATATTTGCCCGTCGCTGATCGCATAAAATTAGTAAAGAATCACAAGCTTTGCATTAATTGTTTGAGGAGCAATCATTTCTCTAGCAATTGTCTGTCAACATTGCAAAGAATGTCACAAAAAACACCATACACTTGCACATAGGTGAAGAACGAAATCACGTATGCGATCCAATAGAATTTTTTCCAAATATTAATCCACAACCATCGACAACAATCATCAATCATTGTCGACAACCATTAGCTGTAGATGAAGAATTATCTATCGCCGTTATATTTGTTTATGACAAAAATGTCACAACTCACGAATGTAGTGCTCTACTCGATGTGGGCACACACTCAAATTACATTTCCAAATCACTCCGAACGAATTGAATGTAAGCTACGAAAATGTACAATTATTAATAGACGGAATAAATAAGGCCGCAATAAAGGTGACCAAATCAGTGATATAACGTTGATTTATACTGATACTTGTTGCCACATGAACTATCAAAATTTGCCACAGAGTAAAGACATAATATAGGCGGTGACGTCATATTGATGACGTCACTTGAATCTTAAAATAAGAATTTCGGACATGTTGACCGTAGATGACCTTCCGTCTTTACCATCTACAGAAACTAGAGTTGTCGAGAGGAAAACGTAATTTTCTTTGGCCCGGCTCGTTAAGGAGACTTTGGTTTCATTGCTTGTGGACGGCTGTTGGTCCCAATGAAGAAGGCTATTGTGGTTTGATTTGCATCACTTACACGCTCCTGTTCTCCAATGCTTAATCAAATGGCCTATGCAATGGCAATTTGTGCATAAATGTAATTCATTCACCTTATCCCATTTTGCGGATATGTTTAAACCTAAGTAAGAATTTTGTACAGTTATATATTGTATGTGATTATTATTAAAATTATACTTTTGATCAATTGAAAGTAATGACAATTGTCGAGAAGGAACCATTTCTTTAAATGCCTAGTAATTAAGATTCAAGTCTAAAGCTCCAAGCTAGCCTTTAAAATTGATTGCATATCAACTAACTTTGGTGAATATTTAGACGCTTTATGTTTTTCTCATTCCCGCGCTGCTATATCAAGCTTAGAAGAAATAATGAAAATAATCGAGGTATCCCAATGTTGCGTGGAATCGCGTAAAGTTTCTAGAGATCATAGGTGTTTATAAATCGTATCGATCAAATGCGCATATTTTGAAGACTCCTTTGTTACTTTTCATTTTAAATAGTGATTTAACATTATGCATCAACAATGGTGAATTGTTAAACTTATTACATACAAGATTCCAGGCCGTAGCATAATGTTGGGCAGAGAATTCCAATTACCTTTAGGGCACCCCCTTCATAACAACCCGTAAATAATGTTATTTTTGGGCTACGTTAACATTTTCTTTAAATGCCTAGTCATTAAGATTTTAAGTCTAAAGCTCAGAGCCAGTCTGCCCTAGCCTCTAAAAATGATTGCATATCAACTAACTTTGGAGATTCTCTAAACCCTTTATGTTTTTCCCATTCTCGCGCTGTTGTTTTATCAAGCTTACAAGAAATAATGAAAATCATTAAAGGTATCTCAATGTTGCGTGGGATCGCGTTAAGTTTGTAGAAATCGTAGGTGTTCATAAAGCGTATCGATCAATTGCGCAGACCTTTTGAATACTCCTTTGTTAGAGTTTCCATTTTAAATAGTGATTTAACATGATTATGCGTCAACAATGGTGAATAGTTGAACTCATATAAGTTTCCAGGCCGTAGCATAATGTTGGGCAAAGAACCCGAAAGACTGAATTACCTTTAGGTCTTCCCCTTCCAAACAAACCCGTAAATAAACTTATTTTTAGGCTACGTCAATTCTATTGTTGCTGTGAATTAGAGTCAAATGTGTCCTTAAGCTTTAACCAATTATTAATTTCGGCAAACTAGTGGTAGGTAACTTAACGTTCTTAAAATTGTGTTTAACAATGCCTGAATGGCTCGAACGTTATGATGAGTGAACGATTCCACTATCTGAATTGTGTATGTTATAATTTTTTTAAATCGTTTTAGCGGATGCTGAAACTGACCTATGGAGACCTGTAGATTCATCATGCTCTTTATATTGATCATTGAACTCATATTTTCGGCATAAATACTCAATTTGAATATCAGGTTCTTCAAATTCTTGAAGAATTGTTTTCGATTCGTAATTGACCTTTCTTAAAAGACTGTATTTCCTGAATAGGACGTAGAAATTGGTGAGCTTATGTTTGATTGTACCGCACTTGGGCCTTAATTGAGAAATGTCAGACATTTCGACGTAACAAACAAAAATTTTAAAATGGAAAATAATTACGCTTGCAGGAATTGCATGAGCAGGCTATAGTTTTAAATTGAAAATTCATGAAGTTAGTGAAAATCAAACTAGTTATTTTATTGAAGTTGTATAGGAATGAGCTTGTAAATACTAATTACAAATTGACAAGGTCTGTTGACATTTAAGATGACAACAATTATTATATTTTCAAATGGAAAATAATTGTTTGCCAATTGCAAAAATTGTCAAATTCCAACCATTTGTGCTTAAACAAAAATATTAGAACATTAAATATAGGTAATAGTAGGAGTTTTGACATGTGAAGCATGAAATAGATAGGCCCGACCTGTTAATTTATCTAAATGATTGAGCCTCTTGTTTATTATCATGCTCAGACCTATATGACACATGTACAATGACGTCACACTAGCTGCTGGTGATTTTCTATTCTTTGAAAACGAATTCACAAGGAAAGTCTAGAACAAAGCGGGAAATTATTATTATGTCAGTGCACCTTTGACATCCAGATATAATTTTCGTACGAGTCATTAAATTAAACAATGCTTCGCTTCAAACAACCGTCTCGCTGGACCATTGGTTGGCCGATAGAGTGAACTGTATTCACTAATTATTCATAATAATATTATTCACTATAAAACGGTTGTTTTTATTGTTATAATCACAATGGTATTACATAAATTACCTCTATGATTATAACATTATAGCAGGAGACTAAGGCAAGTATGATGCTTCTAGTGACTTTTATCACTCAAAGTAAGGAGGCGCCCACCTTAAAATTGAAACATGAAGATATAAACAACTATTATGATCTTAATGATCATTGCGATTGGGATGATTCGGTTCCCTTGAATTTATACACAACCTGGCCACAATATCTCAATCAGTTAAATTCGTTACGGTTTCCAGAGATTCCCAGATATCTTATGTAAAATCAACAAGTGAGTCGTCTAGTTCCAAAACTGGCAATCTCCATTAAACCATTTTTTTTGAGGAGAGCAAAAATTTATGTATACCGCATATGTTCACAATATTGATTGTTCTGCCATAGGTATTATGTACTTGTTAGTGATCTCATCATGCAATTCAAGTATGGTTGAAATAATTTTCATATTTTAAGGATATTTTTTTTTTGATTTCGCCGGTTCTGGAATGAGCGATTGTGGAGGTAAGGCAGAGGAAGTATGAAAAGGTAGTAGTGGGTACTGAAAATTCATTCTCAACGAATATATAATACGGATACGAATGAGATATTCAATTTGTAGTGATAATATAAACGAATGACAAACAAAAATAGGGTCTTAAAAATATCATAGGTGTGTTCTCTACAGTCTACACCATGACTACTGCAAACAGCTTCTGGTGTAATTCTGCCATCTTGATTTTCACCATGATCCTGCAGTATATTGACATAAAATGACAGGGAAGGGATGACTTTCCAAGCCTTGTCATAATGTTTCGTCAGCAACTGTTCAACATCTCGTAACATGAGTGGATTGTTTTGCATACAACCAACTGGCGGAAATTTTAGTTTAATGTTAATAACTTCTTGAAATTTCCTAAACACAGACTAAGATTGGTCCGGTAATTGACTTCGCCCTGCATGAAAATATAATCCTTGCAATTTTGCTGAAAAAAAATCGTTTGAAGGATTGAACTGGTTGCTTTATCTCAACGTGAGTTGCGGACTCCCAATCATATACCTACAATTTCAACCTTTCTTCCAATGTGAGAGCTAGCGGAAAAGTGAAACGAAACACGACAACAAACAACTATGCCATACTCCAAGCAACTGACAATAAGTCTTGCGCGCTTGCTGCTGACGTCCAGCCGCATTTGAAACGCTCCATGGAGACGACCGGTTTCGGAACGTAACAGGTATTTTTTCATTGATTTGCCATATGATTTAGGCGGATTTAGAACGGATTCATGTCACAAGGCGATTGACAACCCATTAAACTTTCGTATTCTCTGAAAAATCAAATATCTCATTTTTGTGGGGGTAGCCGGTTGTAGAAGTAAGCGATTCAAGTAATATGTACAGAAATGCACGCCTTCTGCGATGTTTCCGAATTAGCTTATGGAGCATACGTTGAAACAAAGGATATCCAGGAAAACATTACGGTAAAATTGTTGTGCTGTAAATCGCGTGTTGCTCCTCTAAAAAAATCTTGCTAGCTCGCTTGAAACTTTGTGTCTCGTTAATTCTTGCAAAACTCACCAACAGGGTTGCACATTCTTTGAAGGTTGAAATTAACCAACTATAGTATTGCACCGATTTATAGCATTTATAGCTAATCGTATTTCAGAAATTCAATCTGTTACAAATATCAACCATTGGTATCATGTCAGAACACAGTTTAATGCCCCTGTTATTGTATCGAGAGGTGAAACACCGGAAAAATTAATTAATAATTCATGATGGAATGGCCCTGTATGGTTAACGGATGATTCACAAAAGTATTCTAACCATAAAATAAAAGAATATTGAATTCGTGGATATAACCGAAAAACGAATACTAATTGACGCTTCCACAATCAAATTAGAATGCAAAAAACCGCCACTGTTAAAATAATTTTTAAAAAGTCAGGATCCTTAATAGTCCATGAGCCAGAGCGATATTGATGGTCTGAACATTAACCCGATGGTACTATGGTTTATCGTTAGAGGACGGTTCAATGACCAATTCATCTCACAGACCGAATTTTCCCCGGCTGCTAGATCTCGAGATACAGCATCCGCATTTTTTTTTTGACTGGAGGTTAACCCTTTCCAAGTTGCGGTTTTAAAAAAGCTATTGTAATTCCCATACACAAATCGGGTTCTAAAAATCGTATTGACAACTATCGCCCCATCAGTTTTATCAATAATTTCTGCAAAATTTTTGAAAAATGTTTAAGAAAAAGGATAATTAAGTTCATTGAGAGATTCAGTATTCTTTCCAACAATCAGTTTGGATTTCGAGATAATCTGAGTACGGCTGATGCCATCATTGAATTAACAAACCTCATCACGAATAATTTTAATAATAATCAAAAAACAATTGCTGTATTTATGGACTTAGCTAAAGCTTTCGACACGGTCTCACATAAAGAACTATTAAACATACTCTCTAGCTATGGAATCAGGGGAAAGGCGCACACTTTATTAAAAAACTATTTAGAAAATAGGTGTCAAATAGTTAAAATTAACGTTACTTTAAGTGACTCATTGACAGTTAATATAGGAGTTCCACAGGGCACAGTATTAGGCCCGATACTTTTCCTAGTTTATATCAACACACTCTGCAATTGCAATATAAACGGTAAAATAATATCCTATGCAGATGACACAATTTTTATTTTCTCTGGTCCATCATTGTGAAGGGCTCAAAACAATAAAGACCGTGCTGGATGCTCTGAAATTAACAATTAATTTAACAAAGACTAACTACATTGCATTCTCAATGAGCAACCATTCTCGGCCAGATTTTAATTACCTACAATTTAATGCTACTGAATATATTTATGAAACTAATACAATTAAATATCTAGGTATCATAGGTATCTATGTTGATAAGAATCTTAAATGGGACCATTATGTCATTTATCTGAGTAAAAAGATTTAACAACTAATACATAAATTGTACTTACTAAGGGAAATACTACAAAATGATCTACTTGTAACAGTTTACAAATCTTTGGTGGAGTCTTTAATTCGTTATGGTATAATCGCATGGGGCGGGTTGTATAATAGTTCATTAGAAATTCTAAATATTAGTCAAACCTACATTTTAAAAGTTATTAAACATAAATCTAAATTATTTCCCACGGAACATTTATACTCGGAAGAAATTTTAAATGTGAGAAACTTGTACACTCATTAATGTATGCAAATTTTTCCACCAAAAAGAGAATTATAAAAGTCACACTTATCATACACATTCAACTAGGAACACTACAAATAAACAAATCAGCATCCCTATATGCACAAAATCTAAAACACAAAGAACTTTCCTATATCTTGCGGTAAAATGCTATAACTTGCTTCCTATAGATATTAAAACAATTTCTAATATGAAACACTTTTGTTTTTGTTAATCATTTTAATTTAATTTGATTCTAAATGTATTACGGAAATATTACTATTAGAAACTTAATGCAAATGTAATTTTAATTTTATTTTCAATTTATTTTCAATAACAATATTTGTTAATTCACTTACACATACAAAAGTTACTTTATTGTGACATTTAGGTGTAACATGAGATATTATTACTTTATGATATTATTAGTTCTTGAATCTGAAATGTATACAAATAACTATTGTATATATAAAATGAAGTGAAATATGTTTATCTATGAAATAAATGAAATGAAATGAAATGAAATGAAACTTGAAAAGCATGCCATTCTTATACACTTCCACCGTGTGCCATCATTTTTTATCGTGTCTGTTTATCAGGCCGACCAGTTAAAATTGAACCGAAAATGGACTGCAAGTTAACCCCCCCAAACCTGGTGGAAAATGTTCATTGGTGTTGGCAATTGTTAACATACCATATGCCATCAAAAGTTATCGGTCCATTTTCGAGTAATTGGCCATTATTTGGACCAAAAATGTTTCTTTTTCAATTTTGTGGATAAAACTTGCGGGTTACAAGGTAACATGATGGCACCATGTTAAATAACTTTATTGGAGGTCAAATAAAGATTTAAAATTATTGCCATCACTCCTTGCCCATTTCAACCCCCCAAAACTCCCTAAAATCATCCGACAAAATAAAAAAATAAATATAAAAGAGCCGTTTCGATTTTAAACCCAGCCAGAGTCTCAATAATTGACTAATTTATCATAAAATTGGTCATATTATTATATGATTCATATTTTTTTGGAGGGTGGTTTTAGAGGGTTTTGGGATGTTGAAATAGGCAAGGAGTGATGGCAATAATCTTATTTTCTTATTTGACCTCCAATAGTTATTTAACATGGTGCCATCATGTTACCTTGTAACCCGCAAGTTTTATCCACAAAATGAAAAAAGAAACATTTTTGGTCCAAATAATGGCCAATTACTCGAAAATGGACCGATAACTTTTGATGGCATAGGGTATGTTAACAATTGCCAACACCAATGAACATTTTCCACCAGGTTTGGGAGGGTTAACTTGCAGTCCATTTTCGGTCCAATTTTAACTGGTCGGCCTGATAAACGGACACGATAAAAAATGATGGCACATGGTGGAAGTGTATAAGAATCATTCGAGTACGGGGAAGATAAAAAAAATGTAATTCCGTATAACCAGACATTCCATTCTGCTACCACGACAGCATGTAACAAAATTGATAATTAATTCATTATACGCGAGACCTCAAACATCAGCTGTATTAAAAGAACACTACTGGCCAGGTCGTAGTATTGTGCGCAGTGTATTAGGTACATAAATGCATCAAGTGTTTTGAGGCAAACTCAATCAACCTTGTGCAGCACCATCACGGTCCTTTTTGAATACCGGGATTAATCATGCTGGACCTATTAAGACCAATCGCGGGAAGAGCAAACAAACTTTCAAGGTTTATATTATATCACTTTTTATTTGATTAGCCACTTAGGACATCCATATAGAATTGATATCAGATTTGACATCTGACATTTTTTTGGTCGATTTTCCGCGATTAAGTTCAAGACGTGGCAAAGAATCGCACTTGTTTTTCGATGTTACTCATAAATATACACATTGCTCACACAAATTGAAGCTTGTAACTCACAGGCCCTTACTCCACGAATCCCATGGATATTGATGCCCTAAGACAGATTGTTGTAAAACCGTGTGAAAAATTTAAAGGAATGAAAATCCCCATATCAGGTGACCTTTGTTTGTAAGATCGATTATAATTCAAAAATTGTATCAACTCCTGAAACAAGCTAGGGATAAAAACGCATCCGCCTATATAAAGGGAAATAGATTAATCATTAACATAATTAAACTAAGAAATGAAGAGGAATATATCGAAGAAACAAAAAGACAAAGCGCTCCCCCGACTCAAAAGCCTAATTCACATAATACCTACAAAATCTCCAACGAACCCATTAGTTTGCTAATCAACAAGAAACTATTTTAAAACAACAACCTACGAAAGAAGAAGAACAATGTGAAATCCCCATTAGGTACAACATCCACAGTTAAAACATGCAAGCCATTAGCAAAGTCTAACAGCACATCAGTTCTTAAGTCTATATAACTCACATCATTGAACGTCATTAGCCCATGCACATTTTCGGAAGAATCACCAATTTCACAACCTGTAAGAAGTAAGCTTATCAATTTGATGCTAAACTAACAGTTTTCAAAATGAAGGATTCTGTAAGCACAACCGAACTTATTAGAAAACGCAGTGCAATTAAAGCTTCTCTAACCAGATTCATAAACTATAGGCTACAGATTATGACAATATTGATCTAGATTCTACTAATGTTGAGATGAATTTACGTCTTGAGAAAATCAAGCCCTTGTTGGATAAATTTGATGTCATAAATTCGCAATTAGAAATACTCAGACCCACGCCAAAGAACGAAATGTTTATGAAAATGTATTCTCTTCGACAGTTGCTAGAGCAAAACAGCTTTTAGAATCGACTGGAAATCGTAGTGAAGCGTCATTCTCAGTAACTCACGCCAATAACCCGACAAACATAAATCCTGTAAATATAATATACAGGTGGCATAAAACGTAGATTACCGGACATCAAATGTTGCAATACTAAAGTATTCCTACATTTGATGGTCACATAGAGAATTGGATGTCATTTTATAAATTATTTACGTCGTTAATTCATCAAAATACATTGCTACCATATGTATATCACACTACATTTACGTATGTCTCTTAAGGGTGAAGCAGTTAAAATATTGCATTACTTGCATATTACAGCCGCGAGTTATCAAATCGCCTAGGATCTACTGCGTGAACGATAGGAAAATAAAAAGCTCATGTCTAACTATTACGTTTCGCCTATTCTGAATTTACCTTCAGTAACTAAACAATCGAAAGTTCATTTACGAAATCGATTAGATGATTTGCATAAACATCTAAGAGCACTTGAAGCGTAATGGCATCCTACAGAACAATGGGATCTACTTACGTTCATCTTATGTTCTATGAATTTGATCCAACAACTCACAGGGATAGGAACACGAAAATACAAGTGACAAATGTTTAGCACAATTGATAAATTAACAGAATTTCTCAAACCAAGGTGTGAATATTTTCACACGCTTTGCAGCCAATCACAGAAAAAACGAACGAAACAAAGTATAACCAGTTAGTTAAGAGTTTATGCGGCGAATATACTGATAGGGTCGAGAACTGTATTTTTCGTTATAAACCTAATCATTCAATTTACACATGTACAAAATTCTTGGATTTGAACGTTAATGGCCGTTAGACTGAAATTAATTTCAAAA
Organism: Endomychus coccineus; assembly: GCA_958510875.1. Taxonomy (NCBI): domain Eukaryota; kingdom Metazoa; phylum Arthropoda; class Insecta; order Coleoptera; family Endomychidae; genus Endomychus; species Endomychus coccineus. The sequence continues at coordinate 192,373,412 of OY294067.1, read as the reverse complement.
ATATATGCTACAATTATTGAGAAAATATCAGAAAGGTAAATACCGCTAAAGTAGCTCATACAGAAAATGGAACAAGCATTTCCACAAACTGCTCGAGCCCAAGGGATACGTTCAAAAATATCTTCTTAGAAAACAACTGCAGAACTATCAAAGTTAAATCAGGCTATAAGATGTCATTCTATATCAGATAATCGACCATAGATCTTACTATCAACAGACATAATTCAGGTAAATGACAAGCCAGGCAAAATTCACAACATTCGAGCCTTATTAGACTTCGCAACACTATTGAGTCTTTTATCAAAATCCCTGTCTGAGAAATTAGAATTAAGAACGAAAGAAACGAATTTCACAATCAGTGGTGTAAATAACGATAGCTGTCGATCAAGTTAATATTAAAATTCAGCTAGGAATAGTAGCTAGTAGTATTTCGTTGCTATGTCTAATATTACCTTGAATAACCGAAAAGTTTTCCAATGACCGAGATTTGTAATACCACCAAATATAGCGTTAGCTAATCCAGAATTTAATTCATTGGCGCGTCTATATTTTGTCAACTTATATTGGTTGGTCAAATTAAATTAGGTCACAACAAACCAGTAGTACAAAAAACGGTACTAGGATGGGTGGTTGCAGATTCTATTCAATTCCCAGATTCTTACAGTTTTAAACTGTGGTACACCTGGTAACTGTTTTGCTAGTACAGAAAAGCAAATGCAAAAGTAGTTAACTTTATTTTGGAACATCGAAGAAATTCTCAATCAAAAGGCAGCAAATTTTCTCAAGAAATTGATTGTGGCAAGCATTTTGAAAATACTTTAACAGGAAACCTTGATGGTCGTTTCATCGTCAAACTTCTTTTCAAACAAAGCATATTTTTAAATGAGCAGTATAGTTCATTCTTGCAAGAGTACTTAGCGCTATATCACATATCTAAGGTTCTAAATTTCGACAACAAAGATTCTAAACAGTATTTTTTTGCACACCATGTAGTGTTCAAAGAAGAAAGTATCACATCAAAAATTAGTGTCGTATTCGATGGTTCTGCAAAAACCGACAGCGGAATCTTTAAACGATATTCTCATGATAGGACCAACATTAAAAAATTATCTCTTCTCAATCGTGCTAACAGTCATAAGGTAGTAGTTATGGCTGACATAGTCAAGAGGTACCGACAGGTTCTTGTACACAAAAAGGACAGTTTTCCAAAGAATTCTGTGGCGCGAAAATGAACATTTGCTTATTGATACATATGAGATAAGTACCGTATCTATAGTACTGCACCCGCATCATATCAAACCTTAAACGCATTACGATATTTAGCAGAATTTCATCTTAATCCTTACACAAATGCTGCTAAGCATACTTAATGACTTCTACGTTGATGATCTCATCACCAGTGGAAGAAACATTTCAGAAGTAATATCAAATTGAAACCACATTATCAAAATTATCCAATTTGGTGGTTTTGAAATTGGATTGAAACGAGCCACATATTCTGAGAGCATTGTCAATTTCCATGAACGATAACATTAAATGTGGTGAAGGGTTCTTTTAAATGAACGATTGAATTTTTGAATAAAAAAAAAATCCAGTAACGAAACGTATCATTTTATCGCATGCATCAGAAATCTTCGACCCATTAGGTATCTTAGGTTCGTTAATATTAAACTCAAAATACACAACCCATTTGACTTTGGTAATTGAACCTCACTTGGGACGAATCTATACCAATGACTCTACATACAGAATGGATAAAATTTTTTACAAATTTACAACAAATAACTAATGTCGAATTCAACAGGCACGTCATTTGTAGTGATCCAATTCTGAAGGAATTACAAAGCTTCGCCGATTCATGAAGGAATTACAAAGCTTTGCCGATTCATCAGAATTAGCTTATGGAGGTTGTGTTCTTAGATAATATTGGTAAATGGCATGTAAACATATTGTGCGCAGACTTGCTCCTTTGAGAACAATCAATATAACCAAACTAGAATTATGTGCTCCATTAGTTCTTAGTAAGCTTATGCATAAAGATAAAGACTTCTTTAAGGGTTCATCGCCATCATCATCATTAATTGAGGGGACGGGGCTTACCCCCCAAATGCACTTAGGTCACTTAGTTGGGCCCCTTGTGCGCCCCGTGGTCAGAAGCCTATTATATTCTAGCAGGTTTGTGGCCCGCCAGAAACCCAGAATATTGCCAGTGCTGGCTTCCATAAGTTCTTCTGGGATCAGCTTTGATTCTCCGAAGTGTCGGTGCCTGAGGGATGCTAATGCTAGGTATTCCAACAGGATGTGAGACGCAGTTTCTTCCACCTCTCTGCATTTCCTACATATTGGGTCATCTGTGATGCCCAAGTGTGGAGATGTTTGTTGAGACGACAGTAAGGGTTAAAATAAATATTTCTATTGGTCAGATTCAACCATAACAGCATTCAAAATATTTGTAGCGAATCGCGCGACAATAATTCAATCCACGAAAAACTCAGAATGGGCCTATGTTAACACACACGATAAGCTGAATCAGGTAATGAATGACAGAAAATGGTGGAATGGTCCGTATTTCCATTCTGAAGATGAAAAGAATTGGCCTAATAGTATTGATGTTGATTCGAATTATACAGCACTTTCTAAATAAAATCAGAAGTACCTAAGGACTAATGCTGTAATACAAAAATTTGAGCTTTTTGAACGTTATTCGTCATTGACGATACTACAGCGAATTTACGCATATGTTCTACAATTTTTATCAAATACATCTAAAACTAAAAATTCCAAAGTTTTTAACGAGCTTTCAGTTGGAGACTTGAGTGATTATCTGAAATGGCTGGTCAAATACGCACAGTATGAATGATTCAAGTAGAAATACTCTGATGAACTCATGCAAGGTTCTGTACAAACTGACAAATTATTAACACTTAGCCATTTTATTGATGAGGAAGGACTTGTATGAGAAGTTGGTCGTAGCAGACATTCTAAGTTTGATTTAAATAAGAAGCTACCACTCGTATTACCACCCAAACATCCTCTAACTGTATTAATGAACATGTTACTGTTTCATGCAGGTCCACATTTGACTTTATATTTCTTTGCGTGAAAGATTTTAACCAATAAATGGGACAAATCAAGTAAAAAGAATAATACGAAACTGTATCGTATGTTTCAAATTTGCGCCAGTGGCAGTTAAACATATCAAGGGTGATTTGCCTAATATATTCCATCGAGACCATTTTCGGAATGCGGTGTGGTTTATGCCGATTCCACATTGGTCTGATAATGGGACAAACTTTCTAGGTGCCAAATGTATTACATCTAAATAATTTTTTTAAACAAAATAAACACAATATCGAACAATTTAGTCAAGATGGTAATTCAAGGAAATTTATTCCTCCACGAGCACCTCATTTCGGAGGCATTTGGGAATAAATCTTTCAAAAGTCACTTGAACAAAGTTATCCATAATTATTCTTATCACATACGGATAGTTTACTACTTTACTTAACCCATCCTATTCGCGGCAATTCAGACGACTACGACGATTTGACGGAAGCAGATATCCTGATCGGAGAAACGTTATACCAGATCCAGATATTACCCATCTGAAGAAAAGTCAACTCTCAAGGCATCAACGACTACAGAAATCGTGGCAACAATTTTAGCAGCGTTGTTCAAGAGACTTTATTAGAGAGCTACAAACTCACCATAAATGGTGAGTGTCCTTCTAAAACCCGGAGTTCTAGGTTGGCCGAGACTTTATTGGAGAACTACAAACTCACCATTAATGGTGAGTGTCCTTCTAACACCCTGAGTTCTAGTTCCAATTATTGTGAAGGAGGACAAGAAATCACCTTCTAATTGGAAGGTAGGACGCGTGAAGCACATACACTTTGGTCCAGACAACACAGTGCGAGCTGTAACTATAAAAACTGCCAGTTGTACATACCAACGACCTGCAACAAAAGTATGTGTTCTTGCCATAGAAACCGAAGACGACACAGTGAACTTGCAGTGTAGTCTGAGCTCGCACCTTTGAATTCAAGAGAACCGCAATAATGTTCATGTTTGTTTTTGATAGACTTAATAACAGATTCATGTTTTCATTCCATTGTTCTAGTGTTACTTATTCATAAATTGAAAGTTCATGACCATTTTGAATGAAAATGAAAGGTTCTGTGTACTATGTTATCTGGACCAAAGTCTACTTGCTTCACGCGTCCTAGTTTCCAATTAGCAGGTGGAACAGTGGCATAGTGAAAATGATAAGTATTGGCCATTATAGGCTGGGGACAACACTAAGCCAGGCGCTGTGAAATGTAGTAATGAGTAAGTATATATAAGTAGATTTAAGAATTTGTTAGATATATGGAAGTAGAATGATAAAAGGTGAATAAGAACATATAACTGCTTGGTGAATTAGGCATAGTATTGCTAAACAGTCAAGAATCAAGAAGTATAAAAAAGAGTTAAAGATTAATAGTTAGATCAAGAATAAAAAACAGTTACTTGGATAAATTTGAAAGTCAAAGGAAGGTCAATTAAAAAATTAGATACAAATATCATATATCAAAAGAGACAGAAACAAGGAACAAGTATTTAAAATCACTCTGAACCAATAACAAATAGTCAAAATAAGTAAATAATTAGAATTTAGAAAATGCTCGAATCTCATATTGGTCGTTAAGTCAAGGGATTCTGAAGAAAGTAGATCACGCGGAGTAATATGGCGTGAGTAGAATTGTTTGGTGTATTAAAAGGCTAAGACACGGCATTCTTGAATCATCAAATTAATGTCTGATTGGATTATCAACAACGTTACGACGTAATTAAAATTAGGATATAAATAGTTGACAGATCAAATTTGTCATCCAATCCTTTACAGGGTTGAATCCATAGTCAAAGTATAAAGGTCTGCTGGAGCCTACCTTCTACTCTTTTTAAAATTCGAGTGCAAGCTGATTGGTCGTTTATTTCGTTTGTTTAATGTTATTGACGACGACATAATATGATGTTGTTACGTGCCGGCGACGAGCCGATGAAAGCAAGGCTGTGATTGGAGGAGCCAGGTGACGTCACCTAGCGCGAGAAACGATGGTAGGGAGGCTCCAGCAGACCTTTATACTTTGACTATGGTTGAATCTACGTTTGTTCGGTATAACATCTAACCTAAAAACGCGCTTTATTGTTGAAGGCAGACGCCATTTTTGTTTTTAAAAGAAGTTAACGACCTTATCAAGTAAATCGCAAACAAAGCTTATCGATTCAACGTAATATAACGTTCCAATCAAAGGTAAAGCAATAACAAGTTAAGTACCCAATGATTCAGAAGTAATCCAGTATCATTTAATGATATAATCCAATGGAATCAGTGCGAATAAGTAAGCGTCACTTGGGAAATATATTTCTAATAACTTCCCATCACAACAAAGTGGGAAGCTTCATCTTTAACAAAGAAATGAGTTAAATCTAAGTACCAAAAGGAACAATCGTGAGTAACTGAACAGTAACATATTTTTATTATCGAAGGTAGAATCTAAGATGTTTCTGTACTTGCCGCGGCGAGCCACCTTTACCTGGGACGCGTCATAGTTAGAATCCTGTTCAATTCCCAGATATCGATAGGTCTCTCCAGCATCAAGCTGTTTAAAGATGCTTCAAGAAGATATCTTGAACCATGTTGAGAGCTTGATGGAGGTGTATCTCCCCAGAGGCATACAGTTTCAGATCATCCATGTAAAATAAATGGGTGATCTGATGCCTCCGGTTGTGATATGTTGAACAAGAGGGGACTGACTCAAGGAGTCTCATTGGAAAACATCTCTCTTGTCTCTTGAATATTACCAATTCTGTCAAGACTCGTCGTGTGTCTAATGTAATGAAAAACCGAGTCTTACAGAATGGTAACATATGTTCTACGGATCTCACTAGTGGGGTTGGTACAGCAAGGCATTGGAGCAAGTATAATAATAGCTCATGTGATGTTGAATCAAATGCCTTCCGGTAGTCAATTCAGGTCCTGGAAAGGTTGCGCTTGTTAAGTATTGGAGTCCTGGGTGATAGATTCATCCTTCACCATACAAGATACGTGTAAATAACTTACTGTAGGTGTGAGATAATGATCGGCCTGTAGTTCTTGGGATCAGATACGTCTCCATTCTTTGGGAGGAGTATAGTGTACCCCTCGACAGCCCAGCTTGGAATTTGCAGTTCCTCTTTAAGCCAAGAGGCAAAGACTAGGCAAACGGCGGTGAGTGGAAGGAAATTTCTTACACCACCATATGTTAATGCCGTCAGGGCCGGGGGCAGCAACGTTATTGGTACCGATAAGCGTTTGTCGAGGCTGTAAAGGCCTCGCACACTTCTGTTCGCGGAAGTTGATCAGCGCAAAACACTTCGAAGTGTGCTACGGCTGGGGTGTCTAAGTGAATTGGACACGGTGACTTGTACACTCCTTTCCAGAACTGCTCGACCTCCTCCACAGTCGAGAGCATATCCCTAAAAGTTCAAGCCGGAGTCGGTGAGTCGAAAGGATTCCCATAGGCCAATCAAGAGCGCGAGCTCTCTATAATCCACCAGATAGTTAGCGCAACGAACAGTGCGCGAAACTAAGCCAATAGCGTTGAGGATTTCGACAGACTGTTCTGCTCGATAGCTCGAAAACGACTCAAGGTACATTTTTTTGCCAGTAAATTTCAAGCATCATAACTAGTGTGTGGATTGCATTTACCATTTGGCCGCCACATGACAACATACATTGGCCATGTAATCCGACTCAATAAACAACTTCGTTCGCTAAGCACACTCCGTCTTAATTAGTGAAAATCAAACTTTTGATAGTTATTTTATTCAAATTTATAGTTTAGACTTAGAACTGGAGACTATTGCTTTTAAAATGGAAGGTCGACCTTCAACTGCAAATTCACAAATAAACAAAATAATAGGGGGTTGCTTCCTACGCTTTCCTGGAAATTACCGTAAACTAACCATGAAACCAGGATCAAATTATGAACATCAGATTCCGCGTAGGGTATAATTCTTCATAGTATTCTAGAAAAGGTTTATTTTTCGGAGCAGGTTCCTCGCGCCCGCACTCAAAACGTGTAACGATAAATTGATTCAGGTATATTTATTCAACCTGGACCTGGACATGGGGTAAGAGAAAATCTTTTGCCAACTCTGGACGAAAAATTTCTAGAAAGATATTCGGCGCGATATGCAAGCAAGATATATCAAATCTGAATTGAAACCATTCCTGCTGAAAAATAGGTAGACATACCCGAAAAGAATGGGAAACACGTTCCAATAGTTGTTGTTATTATCAGTCACACATCACAGACATCATGTCAAAAACAGTCTAGATCGATTCAGAAATGCTCAAAAATGATATTTCCGCGAAAATTTGGAAAACATTTTTGGGCCGATTACAATACATCCCTTTATACTAGGTACGTACAGTGATGAAAGTAAACATTATAAAGTTCACGAATGAGTCAACGTTAACCAGTTTTAGGGGATTAGAATATTCAACCTGGAGAAACTTCAAAATTTAACAGTTGATGAAATAGTGTAGTGTAGAATAATGTGTAGAATCAGATCAGTGACAAAGCCTTATAAGAGTGTCGGAATATGAAAAATTTTACATTTATCAACAAGGATGAGAAACCTCAGTTTACCGGAATTAATAATTTCGATCCATTGGAACTGATTTACACTTAGAAGAAGTGCGAGTATCATCACTTATTCTTTGATTTCAAACTAAGCTAGAATTCCAAAGGCATTTGGTTTCCTTTAATGATATTCGTCGTTACTTTATCCATAGACGGAAGTGGCTCTACAGCTTGACAGATTTAAATCTGTTAGATTGTGGGTGTTTTTGGCTCAAAAGTCAAGTCTAATTCCTTATTTATCATTAATTAAACTGAATATACAAAATACGAAATTCAAACAAAATGAAATATCAAATATATTTACGTATGTTTCGGTCTCACGACCCTCATCAGAACACGTTTGAAAACTAATTCACGTCACTAAAGCACGGGATTTCTTGAACTAATTGCACTGACTGAGCTTCTTTATCGCATTAATTTCAATTAAACGGAACACGAATTGAAAACTTTAAAACATTACATTAATGTTTAACATTTTCAATTATACGTGTTGCGACGTAGAATCTTTTAATTGAATTAATGCGATAAAGATGATCAGTGCTTAGTGCAATTAGTTTAAGGAATCCCGGGCTTTAGTGACATGAATTAATTTTCAAACGTCTTCTAATGGGCGTGAGACCGAATCGTACGTAAAGACGAAAATATAGTAAACATATGTGTTAATGTGACCAATTTCCCGAAAATTTACATATAATATTCCATATTTTACTATTGTAATATGTAATTATCTGATGTAAATCTATTCTTCCGAATAACTATCAACCAAATTTTGTTGAAATCATTCCATGTGAAATTATTGAATCGATTAGCAATAAATCAACTAATATTACAATTACACAAATAAAACTACTAAAATAATTCTGAAAATTCGAATATGCAACGGCTACGGTATAAGTTAAATAAATAATTCGGTGACGATCCGCTCCATATAAATAATATACAGTATTTCATGTTTGATAAACAATTTCTGTTTCCACTAGATAAGAATTTAATCAACCGGTAAACCTAGGAATGTGGTTTAAATTTACGACTTCCGATAAAATTACATCTGCCACAAGTGCCACACTACTTTTGAAATTAAAAAGTACAAGATTCAGTATTCACTTTACGGGATAAATACAAGCAAACTAGTGACCATCAACTCTGTAAATAATATGATATAAAAGGAACTGTGCGAATTCAAAGTGAATTTCTCTCAGAAGAAAGACTATATAAATCATAGAAGTAATAGTTATTTCATTGTTAATAATGATTCTTGACCCAGGTATGAATTATATATAAATTCTCGGGAAATAGGTCACACTAACACATATGCTTATTATTTTCGTCTTTACGTACGTTTCGGTCTCTCGACCATCATCAGAAGACTTATTATGTCTAAAACAGGATTTCTTAAAATTAATTGTATCAGCACAAAGCGTCCTTATCGCACCAATTTCAATTGAAAATGCCCAACGCCGAAACGAACATAAACACGAATAATCGAAATTGTAACACATCAATGTTTCAAGTATATGAAATATATCAAGAATCCACTATTTAGTAATATTCTTATAATATACGAATACATGGCAATGTCTGTAAACGACTGAAACTAAAAAATATTACGTTCAAGTATCTACTTTCGAACCAGATGTTAAAGATTTACGAGGTAATTGAAAAAAGGTTGTCAGACCTTATCAGAAATATAACTATAACATTATAAAGACACATGTAGGGATTTGCAAGTTTTAATTAATTAAATTAGTATAAATCTGACTTAATGACTGAATATCTGTAAAATGATTTACAGATTTGGAGTCACGTTTTATGTGAATCATATCCAGAATAATAATAATAATAATAATAATAATCTTTCTTTATTTCAGCGAATGCCCATATACAATAACACAAATAGTTACTACTATATACAAACATAAAATGAAATGAAGTCACATTAAAACAAACTACAGTACTCTTCCAAAATATTCTTCCCAATTATAGGGTTTTGTGTCCATCAAAAGTTCACTTACACGTCTCTTAAAACTTCCTGGATTCTCAATATTTTTAATAGCATTTGGAAGTTTATTATAAATTTTAACGCATCTTGACGACTTTTTTCACTTAAGGTTAACCTATGAACAGGATAATGTATATTTACAGCTCTCATTTCATACTCATGGTTTGTATTGTCTACTATAAAGTCATTTTTGTTATTAATAAAAAACATCAAACACTCAAACATATACAACGCATATACTGTCATTATTCTCTTTTGTTTGAATGTTTTGATAAAGCTAGAAATAACCTGTCGACGTTTCGGCAGAATCACATCTACCATCTTGGGATCTTGCTTGACTCTTTGTTACTCGAACTGAACTGATGTTTCCGAGTTCTGGAGGCGGGTTATGTACCTGCATGTTGAGATTATAAGTCATCTTCTCTATCTCTATAGCTTCTCGGGTTATTCATGATTTCTGATGTTGGCCAGTATCCTGGTGTTGTTGAAATCTATGTTCTGTCCTGTAGTTACGCACTTAGCGAAATACGGTGTAGTCTGGTTTTTCCGTACTGCGTTCATACGCTCCTCTTTTCTGACTCCTATTCTTTGATGGATCTTTCCTATATATGATATCTCGCAGAGTTCACAAGGGATCTCATCAGCTCCTAAATTCCAAACAATTGAACTTAAGATGAATGTGCGTGAATAATTGATCTATAACGGGGCATCGAATAGCGTTGTGTTCATTAATTGGTACATATTACCCAAGTGTGACTTAATTTTAACGAATAATTACAGGTTTGTAGTTTGATTCTCACAAACCATATTTCCATATTTTAGATGTTAACTACATGTTTCAGGGTCTACATCTTACACACCATTATCAAGTATTATAAATTTTTTATGTTTCAAATGTTAGTATTTATTAAATATATATCACAATGTTTTTTATAATTTGAATTTGATATAATGCATTTAAATTTTTTTCAAAAAATGAACGAACAAAATTGGTAGTTCAAAGAATTTGAATTTTCTTATACATAAATTTGTATTTACAATTAGATATGTAGTTTGATATTTGCAAATTATTTTATTTCATTGTCCTAGACAATGTTTCTTATTCGGAATTCAAGACGCTACAAAATTGGAATTATTACAGTTTAACATAGTAACGGATTGATTGAAAACAAAAAAGAAAGTAAAAAATATTTGAAAGAATTATTTAATTCCCAAAGGAACATGTAACACCATTTATTGGCGTTCCATACTTTTTCTAAAATTAATTGATAACTTAATTAAGTATAAATCTATGAACCATAACCAGCTGGATCTTCAATTAGTTTATTAGAACTGTTTTTAAAAACAGTAAGTTATGTTATATAAATGCTGAAAATTGCTTATTACTATTTTATGCTATTTGGCTATTTGTGTATTGACAATCGCGAAAAATCAGTTTTGTTGAGATAACGTAGATGATCTTTCAATCTAGTTTTAAAGTTTCAATAAGTTCTAGTTAATATATCTAAATGTCCATATCAACTGGATTTTTCAAAATTACACCAACACAGTGCAACATTCAAATAAATTTACATTAGAAATACAAAATGAAAATAACAATACACATTTTTTAGATTTAACATTGAACCAACTAACAAAATAATTGATTTTAATATTTTTAGAAACCTCACACAGGTATTGTTGTGAATAACACAGCATCCTATACAACATAAATCAGCCAGTTTCCATAGCCATAGTTACTTCAATAAACTAATCAAAACATCCTCAAATCGAATTTAAAATAGTTTGTGAAATCTTCAATGAATGGTTTTAACGAAGACATAATAATGAAAATGTTACATAAAAACAAAATCATAATTAAGAAAACTGAATCTATATACATAATCCTATTCCTCAACTTTTAACTCAACAAAATCAAATAAACTTACCTACCAATGATCTAAATCCAGACATCAAACCATAGTGATCATTAACCTTTTTTGGTAGCATATCTATAAAAATTACAATTATTCTAAAACCCATGGGTAGTTAAAATATCTTATAAGTCATCAAATTCACTGAACAATATGTTGATTAACAGTAAAGGTAAAATTGACAAAATGGAAAAAGAGGTATTTACCAACATAGTTGTAACTCTTGTCCAGCAATAATCATCGGCAGAATTTATTGAAACTTTAAAACTAGATTGAAAGAACATCTACGTTGTCTTAACTAAACTGGTTTTTCCCATTTCGCAATAAACTAATCACAATTTTGACATAAACGATAATTTTAAAATACATTATGCAAAAAGCCTACACCTAAATAATCTGGAGTTGCTCGGAATTGAAAAATCATTGAAAAAAATAAATTATGTAAAAACTCTCAATACACAAATGGCATTAAATTATAATCCTATTTTATCAGGAATTATATAACATAACTCACTAATAAACTAATTAAAGATATTGTCCAGCTGGTTATGGTTCATAGACTTCTACTTAATTAACTTAACAACTAATTTTGGGAAAACTCTGTAATGCCAATAGATGGCGTTACATGTTCCTTTTGGAATTAAATTCACACTTCTACTAAGAAATATTGAATTTTTCATTATTTCTTTCATATATTTTTTACTTTCTTATCTCGGTTTTCAATCAATCAGTTATGTTAAACTGTAATAATTCCAATTTTGTAGCGAATAAGAAAGTCTAGGACAATCAAACAAAATAATTTGCAATTATCAAGCTTTGTAATTACAAATTTATATTATAAATGAATGTAAGTACTATATAATTCAGAAAATTCAAATTCTTTGACCTACTAATTTTGTTTTCCATTTTTTTTTAAAGGTTGAACAATTTAAAAAGATTTAACAATTTTACAGAAAAACATCATACATAATTTTATTATATCAAATTCAAATTTTAAAAAAAACATTGTCATATATATTTAATAAATACCAATATTTGATAAAAGTTATATATAATACTTGATAATGGGGCGTAACGTGTAAACCCCGAAACATGTAGTCAATCCAACTAAAACTGCAAATAATATTATCGGTAGTGTATGAAAGGTTAATAAGAGAATGTTAGTGAAGCATATAGCCAATTATCAAATTGATGTGCATGAAATAGATTGAAATTAGCTAATCAAATACCTAAGATACTATTCTATTATTTTTACATGTCTGTACGATTATTCTACGCTATTACATATTTTACGTTTAAATGTATTACTTCTATTACTAAATATCGAGTTAGATAATTCTGTGGAAATCAATTTGAAAGTTTTGTCAGAAATGTCACAATGTCAGATAATACATAATCATTTGAGATTAAATTAAATAGAGGAGAAAGTGATAATCCAAAATGTCTGAATTTGGTTATGTTTGAATCAGATTATTATAAAGTCTTGAAAGATTGAAATCAATTTTATCGTTAACATAATTATTTTTGTCAATTTCGAAGTATGGATTGGGAAGATAGTATACTTCTTGCAATCTTTACAAGAGATGGAATATACACAATGGGTTATTTTTATGAAAGTTATGCTGATTTCAAATTTAGTAAAGACTTTTCTGGTTTCATAAACTCTTATCACTTATATTTAGATCACAAGGTTTAACTATATTACTCAATTTTTCCGAAAGACCATTAATATATTACTCTCAAGTAATAACGTGCTAATGTGAGGTAATATTATTGCAAAAGCTCTTTGGTACCCGCCACATTATCTTGTTGTTGCTGCCTGAATTCTCTAAAAAACTCATCAATACTAGGTTCGTCGACAAACACATCCCCTTCAGTATCTTGAGATATTCATATCACTTTGTTTATCATGATGAATCCATATTTATCTTTCCAACATATTAAAGGTACATACATTTTTCAAATGGCATATTAGTAGTTACATGGTCATTGGTCATGGTATATATGTCTCAAATTCATTTCGTCTAGTTTGAACACGATTAGACAATTGGTATTATCTCGCAACCTTTGTGTTGGACAATTAGCAAAAGATTGACGAAGATAGAAACTGTCAATCGAGTTGTCCATTATGTGGACTATGGACGCACTGCCCGTGATATTGGCGACTGTTTTTCAAGCGTCAGCAATCTATTATAAATTAAATTGTGTGTCCATGACTTTACCATGTTTAACGTAAAATCAAAAGATGTTTCATGTTATCTATGGTATGAAGGAGACTTAAAGCCAGCGTGTTTTCTTTAATTATTATCGTAAAACCTCTAACGTGCTATTTGACTGAACACCAAAAAAATACTAGGCAAAAGCACCAAGTCCATGTTCAATTTTCAATACCTAATTACTCTCTGGATCTTTCCAAAGTGTGTATTATGAATCAATTAGACAGGTAATAAGAAAAATTAAAGATTTGAGATGCCTAAAATATGAGCCTAATAAAGGCATATTTTATAAATTAAACTGTAAAAACAATTAGCAGATTCTCCCACAGGGGTTTAAGGAAAACAGAAATGAAATTACAAAACTATACGACATTTCATCACATTGAACATTTTGGGAAAATTGTACACAATGATTTAATGGGATGCTATTTTAAGTTCACTTCTCGTTTATTCTATAGTTAAAAAAAGTAAATTTTATTTTGCTATTTGTACTGAATTTTTTTAAATAAAATTTTAACTAAATCAACATCATATTTATAAAGGGAGAAATAATAATCTTAAACCAGTAGATTCTACTCATAATATTATAACTACGAACTTTTTGCAGCCAGTAATGGAAATTGATGTTATGTATGTAATTAATAATCTAAAAACTACAAATTCTACAGGCTTAGATGCTGCTTCTATAAAAATGATTAAACAATGTGCATTGTACATAAAATGTTCTCCTTTGTGTCATATTTTTGTCGAATGTGTTGCTGAAGTTTGCTAAAAATATCAAAAGTCGTGATGTCTTCTCAAAAAAGGGGATCCTAAATTATTTTACAATTACAGACCAATTTCTCAATCACGTTTTTCAAAAAAAAATTAGAAAAAATTTCCGTAAACAGAATAATTTCATTTCTCAATAGTTTTCACATTATGTATAAAAGTCAACATGGTTATCAAAATAAAAAATATACAATTACATAGCTTTAAAGATCACAGATAATGATGCAATGGGTCTATAATTATTAGGAAGGGTCTTATTTCCTTTTTTTGGTTGGAATCTAGCTGTCTTTCAACTGGAAGGAAGTACACCAAGTTTGTATGAAGGAATAAACAACCGTTAAGAAACTTGTGTTAATTCTAGGGCACATTCCTTGAGAACAGGCGGAATTCCGTCTAGTCCCATAGCCTTTTTGGTATAGAGATCAAGCAGAATGTGCCGCCTAATTGTGCACTGAAGAAAGACAATTTCAGGCATAGGTATGGCTATCGATTGCTACAATATTAGGTTCTTTCCCTTGTGGATTCAAAGTGGAATTTGCCGCAAACATTTCAGCAAGTAGTAGCCAGTATGCCCCATCTTTGGTTAGGAGAGGGAATGAGCTGTAAGTGATTTGGGCATTCGATAGCCTTGCTTTGATCTTTTTTTGGCATTATATGCCTATTTCTAAGGGCTATAACTGATGTCCCAGCTGTTAGGTATATACTTCAATCGATACTTCAAGTCCTACTATTTTACGATCAATACATTCGTTTATTATATCAAAATACTGGGTTAGACAAAGTGTGAGGTCTAATCCCAGCTGTCAGGGGAATTATAATTCTATCAATCCTTTAGGTCCTACTATTTTATGATTAATACATTCGTAGATGAACAATTTGATATGAATATTGGTTTATTAATACTTACCAAAATCAAATGGTCCCTATTTTAAGTTTGTGTATTCCTTTGCAACAATCTGTCAAATTGAATAATTTGACTTGTGGTGTATTAAAATTTTTCATACTAAGCCAGCATGAAGAAACAGTCACAAAACTCAAACATAGGGTTGTTAATTTGATTAGCAAATTCAGCCTCATATGAAACAAATAAGTACCATAAACAATGCTGGATATTATTAATAATCTAATATTTACATTGGAGACAAATAATTCACGGTGACTGACTACCATCATCCAGGATTTTGGCACTCGATAGTAAAAAACTATTCAACCAATTCACATATATTTATGGCAACTAGTAAAAACAATCAATAACAAATCTTCCATTATATTTAGTTGAAATTGACAGTTAACTGTTTTCTGCGAATCAGAATCGAACATTTCAATTTTTATGTCACTTAAATAATTATTGTTTGGGCAAACTGAAAAACTATCTAATATTCCATGTGTTTCTAATTAATAATCCAGAATTGTACCATGAACATCCTAATTTGCATTCCAGTGAGAGGAAACTGAAGTTATAATACGCACAGAAAACAATCAGCACTATATCATCTTGATTCATCGGATACAGTCACAGTTCATCTTTAATCATGGTACTTTGAATAGTACTATGTACACCTAAATTTTAATCCATTACCATTGAATGGAACTAGCACCATATTGCGAATTTTGTAGTCACAATGAATTATTTAATAGATATGTACCTAAATAGGAAAGAGTATACAAGAGCATTGAAACTTCATACAATTCTTAAACTAGAGTTCGTAACGAGACAAAAACACTCAAGGCCCAAGGCTTAATTGCAAATCTATACCACTAAGGAAAACATACTATTTGAGATTTGACTTTTCCAAGTGGCTCAGAAATAAGAACTGGGGAACAGCTTTGATTACTTAAACAAATGGAGGGTTCTCCCAAAACTAATACTTAAAATCGTGAACATAATATCTGCTGATGATAAGCACATAACACACTAAAGTCATGAAATCAATATTTATTGAATTGTTTGTAAGACAGCATAGTAATACATAATCGAAATGATAATAAAGTTCTTATATTCTGAAGCAAAGTTGTCTTCGAAATTGATGGCATATTTTTTGATTACTTGACTTTACGGTACGCAAAAAAAAATCAAGGGAACCTTCAATTAATACAGCTCAGAATAAATACCCATCCAATGAAAACAAAAACAAGGAACAACAAATAAGGACGAAATGCCGACTCTTACCTCATTTTGATGGATTTCAGAGAACAATCATTTATAACAGATTCACATCAACGATGACACAGGACACTAACACTTGAAACTGCTTGTACAAATTATCATGGATATTCAGAGATGTTTCATTTACAAAAGTCAAGGTTTGACATATTCTTAAGAAACTAATTTACAGGGAGGTTCGCCATTTCTATACATGACCAGCCCGATTTCTAACCAATGAAGCGTCGATAAATAAGCGCCAATTTCAAAAACAATAACATTTTAACAATGAAAATATTTTGAAATTTCCATACCGAGCCGTGGATGATATAGTCAAAAGACAAGCTTTCCTAAGCAATGCGCTTAAAGTAGATCAATGCAATTAATACCATTTAATATTTATCATAATTTTATTTCCAAAAAAACTAGATATCTTGTTCTTTTTCTTACATTGAAATGTATCTATGTTGTTCAGTGGTTTCTCTTATAATACCGGTACCACAGCCGTCTTTATACTCGGCTATGATTACCATTCATCCATATGCCACAGCCTACTCAGAATTCATATGTACGATTACAGATGAAGCATAATACGGATGTGGTAACATTAATGAGTAAGACATCTCGTCTTGTAGAGAATTTCAACGAGGTCTATAGACCTCGTTGGAGAATCTTCATGAAATGTATTCGTATCATTGAAAGGGTCAGGAGCGTGAAGTTGGCAGCCAATTTCCAAGAGCCAAATTGCCGAAGATTACCAAACATCCATAGACGTCCCATGTTTATTTGTACAGGTCTGAAAATGAATGATATTAAATTGAAGCTTCTTCAACCTCAAATTCTAGTGAATTGGAAACAATTTCAGTTTGATAGCAAGTTGCGTGTGATGATAGTATCATCGCCATTTTTATGGATGAATAGAAATAATTTCAAATAAAAGGAGAAAACTTATATCACTCTTATATTGAATAAAAATATCAAACACAGGGCAGAGATTAGTTTATGACAGACAGGGCCGTCGAAAAGATCAACATAATTTAAGACAATTGAAAAAAACTTGACTCAAAAAAAACATCAACTACTTTCTTATATGACCTTGAGAACCCAAGTTTCATAGAACACACAATAGAAAGATGTCCCTCTTGACAGGCCGTCAATAGGTCGAAATAATCGAGTGAATTCGTGAAAAAATCAAAACTCAAAGAAGAACACGACCTGTCACTTTTCATCTTGTACAGAAAGTACAAGTCATCATAATGTAAAACAGAGGAAAAAAGATGGGTGTAAAACCAACGAAGAACCCCATCTGTCACTTTTATTTTAGAACAGAAAAATCTAATCATAATTGTGTAGAACACAAAAAAGATGAGTAATTGACGTGCAGTCGGAGAGGTCGAAATAATTGAGTGAATTCTAGAAAAAATCGTCAACCGATGAAGAACGCAGGTTGCGTCACTTTCTTTCTTGTACAGAAAAATCAAATCATAATAAGGTATGTGAAAATCGAAGAACACGACCTGTCACTCAAATTCTTATACTTACAGAAAAATCAAATCATAATTATGTGACAGGCCGTCGGAGGGATCGAAATAATTGAATGAATTAGAGAAAAAAATTAAAATCGAAGAAGAACACGCCCTGTCATTCAATTTCTTATACAGAAAAATCAAATCATAATTGTGCAGTACATACAAAAAAATGAGTCACTGACGAGCCGTCGGAGGGGTCGAAATAATTGAATTATTTCGAGAAAAAATTGGAAACCAAAGAAAAACGCGACCTGTCACTTTTATTTTTCGACAGAAAAATCAATACATCATTACGTAGCACACAAAACAAAGATGGGTTACTGACGAGCCATCGGAGAGGTCGAAATAATCGAATGAATTCGAGAAAAAATCGTAAACCGAAGAAGAAACGTGACCTGTCACTTTTATTCTAGGACAGAAAAAACAAGTCTTCATTATGAAGCACACAAAAAAGATGGGTCACTGACGAGCCGTCGGAGGGAATTGAATAGATTCGAGAAAAACACGAAAACTGGCAGATAACGCGACCTGTAACTTTTGCTCTTGGACAGGAAAATCGAGACATAATTGCGTAGCACAAAAAAAGATGAATCACTCACGTGTCGTCAGGGGGGTCGAAATAGTTGAATTATTTTGAAAAAAATTGAAAACCGGAGAAGAACGCGACCTGTTACTTTTATTCTAGGACAGAAAAATCAAGTCGTCATTACGTAGCACACAAATAAAAGATGGGTCACTGATGAGGCAGTCGAAGAGGTCGAAATAATTGAATGAATTCGATAAAAAATCTTGAACCGACGAAGAACGCGACCTATCTCTTTCTCTCTTGTACAGAAAAGTCAAATCATAATTATGTGAAAAAAGATGAGTCACTGACAAAAACCGGCGAAGAACGCGACCGGTCATTTTCATTCTTGGACAGAAAAATCAAGTCATAATTATGTGATACACCAAAAAAAGATGGGTCACTGACGGGTCATCGGAGAGGTCGTAATAATTGAATGAATTTGAGAAAACAAGATGAGTCACTGACGAGCCGTCAGAGGGGTTGAAATAATTGAATTAATTCGAGAAAAAGTGAGTGACCCAGATTTTTTTTGTGTCCTACACAATTATGATCTGATTTTTCTGTCCAAGAACAAAAGTGACAGGTCGCGTTCTTTTTCGGTTTTCGATTTTTTCTCATTACTCATTCAATTATTTCGACCACTCTGACGACCCGTTAGTGACTCAGATTTTTGATGTGTGCTACAAAATCACCCCCTCCGACAGCCCGTCAGTGACCCAGATTTTGTTTGTGTGCTACACAATTATGATTCGATTTTTCTGACCAAGATTGGAAGTGACATGTAGCATTTTTGTTCGGTTTTCGATTTTTTTCTCGACTTCATTCTATTTTTTCGGACCCTTCGACGGCACGTCAGTGACCCATCTTTTTTTGTGCACTACACAATTATGATTCGATTTTTCTGATCAAGATTAAAAGTGACAGGTCGCGTTCTTTTTCTGTTTTAAATTTTTTCTCAAATTTATTCAATCATTCTGGCCCCCCGAAGGGCCGTCGGTGACCCAAATTTTTTTTGTGTCCTACACGATTATGATTTGATTTTTCTGTCCAAGAACAAAAGTGACAGGTCGCGTTCTTTTTCGGTTTTCGATTTTTTCTCGAACCCAATCAATTATTGTTACGGTGTGAAATCTACGTTTGGTAAATTCAAAAGGAAATCAATTATATTGAATCTATACTTGCAGCGACATCTACGAACGAAGGGTTGTGTCATATACAATGAAGGACATAAATAAACAGGAATCTGATCTCATACTAAATTAACAACATATCTCAATTGTTGAACAATTGTGTAAATATTATTGCTAAAAGATTCAGAGTTATAGTTGAAGGGCACTGAGGAAGTTTCATGAGAATCGTAGTTGTTTTATAGAAGCATCGATCAACTGGATTAAATTATATGTTATCACCAATTTATCCAGAAATAAACAAATTACGAATAAATGTTTTTAACAAAAGTTGTTCATAATCTAATCATTCACAAAGGGAAATCAACAGTGGGGTTCTATTAAACAATTTGGGAAAATCGAAACCACGTGTTTCCAAAACGATAGTAATTGCTTATATACGGAAATCGAAAAGCATAAACAACAAATGACTTTAAGAAATCGATCGAACCAACAATTGAGTAAACGTATAGAATATTTATAGAAGAAAATCGATAAAGGTAAAGTAGGAACGAATATAATCAGTTGCATAACTTTACTCGATTATATCTCCGAAAAACTGGAAGTCACATAGGTGAAAAAGTAACCATCTGTTGATAAGATGTTAAGGATCAATTCAAACTATAATTCCGAATTATTAACATCGAATTATGAAATTTAAAACTTAGAACTTACGGACAATTTCACGGGTTTATTTATGATTGTAAGTTGATCTTAATTGTTCAGTAGAGCGCGGGAAAAATTAGCTACATTTTGATATGTAACTCGAGTAGGTGTTGTTACGTTATCCGCAATCTAATTACTCACATAAAAACGTCAATTACGTTTAGTGACCAGTGTGGAAAATATATTCGGACATGAACTTGATCATACGTATAACAACGGGAGGTAAATTTGGTTGGGAACACTGAAGTGATCTGGAAATGTATAAAAGGGATCGAAATCGAATTAATCATTCTCTCAAGTTATTTCAATCAAATTACACATACCTGGTAGTGGCTAGTAAATCTGAATGAAGTTAGTGAAACATATCCAGTGCAATAATTAATTTGTGATATGAAGTAATGTGAATTACTGTGACAAGTAGTAGCAGATCTGTAGTGTCATACCTGAATCAGTTACGAGTTAGCTACGCATTGGCGTACTTAGATATTTTTGGAATAAGAATTGGACAAGTCATCATATTCAATTCTACAGAATTCATTACAAAGTAGCTAGTGCAAGTTCAAACAAACCATAGCAATTATAGTGAATAATTATTCGTTCATGAGTGACATGTAAATGAAAGTTCGATATAAACTAATTAAGAGTGTTGTTCAAGTCATTCATTCAATTAAAGTTATTGAAGGGTATTGTATTCAAAAGTATGTGGAGTCAATGTAATTAGGGTAATTACATACTATAGAAACATATTCTGAGGAATACAATTGGTGCAAACTGTATATAGATTATAAATAATAGTTAGGACTTACATTTTTGAATTGATAGGAATTTTACAACTTTATCAATTATTGTATATTTAGGTTGAGGATTTATTGCATATTATAACATTTATTGAAAGGGGAAGTAATTTTATAGTTTTAAGAGTTGTTCAATTGTTAATTCAAACACCTTGTCAAACATATTCTTCATTATTAAAGATTCACTAGAATCATTGTTCGCCCCGGAGTCTCATATACTATTCACACAACGGTATTGGTTGTGATATCAATTTATTTATTACTTCAAATAAACAATTTTAGTAAAATTGAACTTATAATTTTATTACACCAATACCATCACATCCAACCAGACCCAAAGGGGTAACATTTCGACCACTCTGACGACCCGTTAGCGACTCAGATTTTTTATGTGTGCTACACAATTATGATGTGATTTTGCTATTCAAAAATATAAGTGACAGGTTGCACTATTCGGTTTTCGTTGTTTTCTCAAATTCATTGAAATACCCGCCCGACAGCCCGTCAGTGACCCAGATTTTGTTTGTGTGCTACACAATTATGATTTGATTTTTCTGACCAATATTGGAAGTGACATGTAGCATTTTTGTTCGGTTTTCGATTTTTTTCTCGACTTCATTCAATTTAGTCCAGTAAATAAGCCGGAAAATATGGAAAAGTTGGGAAACAGCTCGGATTTGAAAAATTTCTGATGCAATGGGTTCTGTGAACCCTCAAGATCATTCGTTGTTTTCCCCCCAAAAGATTAATCAAATTCACAAAATGGTCCAGAGTGAAGGAATCGGCTCGAAAATATCTACTAGGAAGTTTTTGGGGTCGCTGATCACGAATATGACATCTAAAAAGTCACCACATGCACTCACATGGTCATAGAGGTCATCTCCAGGAATTCAATAAAATTTTCCATCTTAAAGTCTCCAAATGTCTCACTCGGGGGTTTTTGGGGTTGCTGAGCAGGAATATGATGTCTAGAAATTCTTCACATGCACCTGGGGCACATGACGACGACGTCGTGAAGGTCATCTCCAGGAATTAGACAAAATTTTCCATCCTAGACTCTCCAAATTTGTCACTCGGGAGTTTTCGGGGTCGCTGAGCACGAATATGATGTCTAGAGATTCTTCACATGCACCTGGGGCCCAGAAAATTCGGTCATAGAGGCCATCTCCAGGAATTCAACAACATTTTACATCCTAGACTCTCCAAATTTGTCACTCGGGAGTTTTCGGGATCGCTGAGCACGAATATGATGTCTAGAGATTCCTCACATGCACCTGCGGCACAGAAAACTTGGTCATAGAGGCCATCTCCAGGAATTCAACAAAATTTTACATCCTAGAGTCTTCAAATTTGTCACTCGGGGGTTTTCGGGATCGCTGAGCACGAATATGATGTCTGGAGATTCCTCACATGCACCTGCGGCACAGAAAACTTGGTCATAGAGGTCATCTCCAGGAATTCAACAAAATTTTACATCCTAGACTCTCCAAATTTGTCACTCGGGAGTTTTCGAGATCGCTGAGCACGAATATGATGTCTAGAGATTCCTCACATACACCTGCGGCACAGAAAACTTGGTCATAGAGGCCATCTCCAGGAATTCAACAAAATTTTACATCCTAGAATCTTCAAATTTGTCACTCGGGGGTTTTCGGGATCGATGAGCACGAATATGTTGTCTAGAGATCCTTCACATGCACCTGCGGCACAGAAAACTTGGTCATAGAGGCCATCTCCAGGAATTCAACAAAATTTTACATCCTAGAGTCTTCAAATTTGTCACTCCGGGGTTTTCGGGATCGCTGAGCACGAATATGATGTCTAGAGATTCTTCACATGCACCTGCGGCACAGAAAACTTGGTCATAGAGGCCATCTCCAGGAATTCAACCAAATTTTACATCCTAGAATCTTCAAATTTGTCACTCGGGGGTTTTTGGGATCGCTGAGCACGAATATGATGTCTAGAGATTCCTCACATGCACCTGCGGCACAGAAAACTTGGTCATAGAGGCCATCTCCAGGAATTCAACAAAATTTTACATCTTAGAGTCTTCAAATTTGTCACTCGGGGGTTTTCGAGATCGCTGAGCACGAATATGATGTCTAGAGATTCTTCACATGCACCTGGGGCCCAGAAAACTTGGTCATAGAGGCCATCTCCAGGAATTCAACAAAATTTTACATCCTAGAGTCTTCAAATTTGTCACTCGGGGGTTTTCGGAATCGCTGAGCACGAATATGATATCTAGAGATTGTTCACATGCACTTGATATGAGTAATTTTTCTTTTCATCTATAGCAAAAATTATATAGAAATTGTTGTAGTGGACCTTTTTTTTCCCCTATATGCAATTCAATAACATAAATTTCTACGTGCAAAATAAATTTAATAAAACTTTGAAATAGTTATTTCATAAATTGTAATTATTCAAAAATATTTTTTCAACTTTTCATAATTAGATAATAATATTGTATATTTCAGATCATTTTTACATGATCACAGGAATATATGTGGATATGACGAGGTAAGTAAATAAGACAAATTAACAAATTTCAAACTAACATTAACAAATATATATTTTTTTTCACATACAAACCTGGTCGGGGCTGCTGCGAGCTCCGACGACATTGCAGCAGTCGCGCCAGAAAAACCTTAAAAAAAGGTGGTTAACCGAAGCTACTCCTCCCAACCGGTCGGTAAGTAGCTTCAGGTTCCTAAATCGTGTGCCCTCAGTATTCTAATTGAACCCAGAATTACTGCCTTTTGCATCCGGTCTATCAAGATCTGCGCCGAGTTCCTACAGGCCGGAATGATCTTCAAGTTTGAACGCAGCGAAGACCGAATTCCGCCCAAAACACCGATGATCAGAACCACTAATACGACCTTTTGGCCTGGGTATAGCGTGCGGAGCTCGAACAGGAGATCTTGATATTTTGTCCATTTTTCCTCCTCTTTCAAGACTATGTTCTTCTCTGTCGGAGCGGAGAATTCGATGACATACATAGTCTTGATTAGTTTATCGAGGAGGACAACGTCAGGCCTATTTGCTTGTATGGACCTGACGGTCGGAAACGGGTAATTCCAGAAGATTTTTCGTTTCTGACAACGGACTCAATATCTCCTGGCATGTAAGGCAGCACCGGTCTATTCCGTACGAGTGCCTTAGATAGTAATACAGCACCCGTAGGGCCGCATTATGGCGATGGGTGTACGCCGAGGCCGCTTTTGCCGGAGATGCCGACAGAAGGTGGAAAAGCGTCTCAGGCGCTTTTCGACAAGCCCTGCAGCTGACATCAGGGACCTGCACACCCATCACATTGCGGCGATAGACCAAGGTGTTAATTACGCCATCTTGGCAAGCTGCGGTAAATCCCTCAGTCTCGGATGTAAGCCCGGCTGACCTCAGGTAGCCGAAGGTCAGCCTAGTTGGCAAGCCGAGGGGTTCGATGTTTCAATAGGAAACACCGTGTATCGGCTTGTCAACATGCCGCCTGAGCATAAGATCTTGCTCCGCGGCATTTATCTGGGCTTTCAGGCGAGAAGGTAGGACCTCGAGGTTGCCCTCTAGTCGGCCTTCTCGACCGATCTGAAATTCGAGACCAAGTTCTTCCGCAGCTTTTTGTGCTGCCTTAACGATAAATGCCCCCTTCCCACTTTTTCCAAAGTTATTGAAAAAATTATATGTCAGCAAATGATAGAATATTTTGAAACAAGATCTCTTCTTTCACAGTTCCAATTTGGCTTTAGAAAAAACAAAAACACCATTGATGCCATTTTACATTTCATTCAATCAACTCTTGATTGCTTTGAACTAGGGTTACACTCATTATCTATTTTCTTAGATCTCTCAAAGGCCTTTGACTGTGTCTCTCACCCGGTGCTACTGAGAAAACTGGAAAAATATGGTTTTGTTGGAAAAAGCTTAGATCTGATTAAATCCTATCTGTCAAATCGATATTTTAAAGTATTTATAAACGGCGAGTATTCGGAGGGGTCGTTGGGGGATGTGGAGGTGCCGCAGGGCTCTATAATTGGGCCCTTGTTGTTTCTCGTATTCATCAACGATCTCCTCGACTACTTGCCAGATGCAGTTGTTGAACTTTTTGCGGACGACAAAACCATGTCAGTTTCCGATGCTAACGAGGATAATGTGACGGCTCTGGGTGAGAGGGTGGAGTCGAGGGCCTGTGAGTGGTTCTCGGCAAATCAACTAGCCATTAATCAAGAAAAGACTATAAAACTTATTTTTACTCTGAAACACACCACAGTACAGATTGACAAAGGTGCACACGCCAAATTTTTGGGCATCTTTGTTGACGTAAGCCTAAAATGGTCAGTTCATATAGATCATCTTGCAGGTATATTTAAAAAAAACTATCTGTCTTAAGGAATCTTTCCAATTCACTATCGACCAATGTACTGCGTACCACTTACTTTGCAACTTTTGAAACCCATGTTAGATACGGTATAATATTGTGGGGACATAGCTCTGAAGTGGGGAGGATTTTTAGGTTACAAAGGCAAGCCATTAGAATCCTGGGGAATAAAGGCTACAGAAAATGTTGCAAAAGCACTTTCAAAAATCTAAAAATTTCAACTTTTCCAAGTCTACTTATACTGGAATACTTTTACATGCATATAAGCTTCATCAATCCGACCAAGTATCTTTAAATGGTAACTTTCATGATCATAACACGCGCAATAAATTAGACATTCGTCCAAACCGCTTAAGGTTGAGTAGATCACAAACGGGCCCTAATTTTTTGTCATTTAAAATGTTTAACAAATGTTCTAACCATGTTCGAAATCTAGAGTTAAGTAAATTTAAGATCACCATCAAAAATTTTCTCACAACAAATGCATTTTATTCTATATATGAGCTCTTAGATTTGGAAACTATTGAAATGTAACCAATATCAAACGGTACTTTCCATCAAATAACTGTGATTCATTTTAAATTTACATCTTCGCTGAATTTTAACACTTGCCTTTTTGTGTCTTGTAATCCATGTATTTACATTAATTTTAAACTGTTGTATTTGACGAGTGTAAACTAAATTAATAGTATTAACACAATAAACTTTATCTATCTATCTATCTACCTTCAAAATAGGACATCTCCGTCCTCAAGAATCGGTTTAATCTACCCTTTTCGGTTTCCGACAATGTTGCAGTGTGTGTCTCCACTTCATCCCGGAAGTGGATACTGTTCACTATCTTCGGTTGGATTCCTTATTGTTATTTACTATCAAATAGTTTTTTAAATATACGGTGTATTGTGAGCAAACCGGAGCTGATAATCTTCATGCCTATTACTGTCTCCGGTAATAACGACGGTAAATGCACAAACTCGGCTTCAATCTCACCACATCCAATATGCAGTGACATTGGCCATCGTAGTACCCATGGCCTTATAAGAGATCGGTTGTAACCCGGAATCCCGACACAAACCTACAACTGTGTCGTTGATAAAAGAACGGGTGGCTCCGGTTTCCAGGAGAGCCGAGAATTCACTTCCAATACCGGCACTTTTATAAAGGTTTTCAGCCCATGTGATTTTAGCGGTATTTTTGAAAATAATCCGTTCACCCATTTGGTAACAGTAGGGATCCTTGAATCTTTTTGTCTACAAGTATTCGGTGGTTTCGGTTTGTCTACGGAATGAGTAGTATTGATCTTCAACGAACGATGGTTGTCAAATGGTTCGACGGGTTGTTTCTTCGGACTTACGGCGGTGATTTTACATTTTCCTCCTTTATCCATTACACGGTTATCAACGGTGGTGAGGAGAATAGTTTTCACTCCTTCATCGAGGCCTGCTGCGCGAGAATCTGGTTAGGCCTCGCTATCTAGCAATCCCACTAGCGTTTCCCCGACCGTTGCACGGACAGTCCCTCGACAATATTCCGGGGCGATGACATCTTGAACACAATAATTTCGGCAAATTTTTACAATTATCTCGACTCCAACAGGATGCATGGTGGTTGGTTTTGGCCTGGTATGGCATTGTGTCTTATAGTGGCCCAGAGACCACAATCCCAACAAGTTGTCTCGGAAATGGTCGGAGTCCCGGACTTGAGTGGCGATTTCTGTTCAGACACAGGTTGCCTGCCCTGTGGTTCAATATCCCTTACTGTCGAATTTGGCATATGTGCCCTCACCGGCACAGAAAATGCCCTTCCCTGGATGAGATTCTGCTCAGCCTGCAGATTTTCAAACTCTCTTTGGTTTGATACATCAAAGTCGAAACATCGGAAAAGGAACCTTGACACATGAGCTGCCAGCATTCAGGCAACAGTTTTCGGTGTATCCGGAATAATTCTTTCTCAGCGGATGTAGCACCATGCCTCCTCATTAATGTCATACCAAAACCACATATGCAGGGACGAGTTCATTTACTTTTTGACGACGGCGACTGATTTGTACCTCCAAATCAATATCGTAATTTGCGTCCATGAAAAACAGTACAACACCCTTTGGAAAGTTCACAAAAAAATTCCGACGGTTGGGATTATTGCGATAC
This sequence comes from Endomychus coccineus, assembly GCA_958510875.1. Lineage (NCBI taxonomy): Eukaryota > Metazoa > Arthropoda > Insecta > Coleoptera > Endomychidae > Endomychus > Endomychus coccineus. The sequence goes on along the minus strand of OY294067.1, from coordinate 192,345,452 downwards.
CACAATAATGCTGTCCCATCAAAAACTTCCTGCAATGACAGCAACAATGCATCCTTCGGTGTGTTTAATTGCATTACTATTTCATCCAATCTTAGCGGATCTGACGTTCCATTAAACTGTATTTGGTATTGATGCAGTCTCGGAGCAATACCCGGTGCTGGAAAAGTATATTCCGGTACTAGCTGAACAGGGGGGGGGAGACCGGAATGTTGTACCCTTGCTGAACCGGGGGATCCGGAATGTTGTACGCAGGTACCTGCGGAATAGTAGGTACTGGCAGAATTGTCGGTACTTGCATCCACGGCGGTCTCGTATTCGAAACGGGGTCCCACAACTTGAATAATTTATAGGATTCGGCGGGGACGAATTGTTCATTTGCTGTATTGGTGAACAAGACGTTACTATGGTGCTTGTAAAAGTCACTGTATTAGTCGTAGCAGTTGTGACCCTATATGAGGGCTGCACTATTGGTGTACTCTTCATTGGTGGTCTCGTTTCAATACCTGCAGGACTGAACGTCGGTGTTGTTATTAATGCAGCTTCGGTTGTCATTGCCTTTGTCAATGATGCTATGGTACTGGCTCTAACATACCATGTGGTGGACGTATCGTTTCCTTTCAAACACACCTTCTGCGTAACTTTTCAACGGTTCCTTGTATGTCGATGCTATAATTTCTCAATATTTCTTGGAGCGGTTCCCGCTTGAGCAAATATATCCAACTAACTTTTGACTCTACCTCGGACATCATTTTGACTTTCTTCGCCGGTTGACCATGCCATTTCTTCAAACTGACCTAAACGGACTTCAATATTTGTAGGGGTAGGCTTCGGTGCCTCAGATACGAGTATACCCCGGGAACTTCATTCAATCCAACTCGAAAAAATAAACCTTTGGTACAGGGGTGGTTTACGGTTAAGGGTGCGTTATTGAAAATCGGTATACTTCTTCTTTACAGTACGGCAGAAACAATGATACCACTAGCCCCAATTTGAGTAACGTAATTGGAATTCGGGAAGATGACTCAAAAACGGTTGGCCTAATGCACCCAAAAATCAACGACGTCCCTGAGGTCGAATAAGTCGGAAAGGAGCTATGACTTGGCCAGTCAAAGTTACAGATGGACTGGGAAAATCAGAGGACAAAATTGGGCAAAACGCTGAGATGAGGAGTAGAGGTCTCCTCACGGAATGATCAAATTTTCAAGTAGATGTACGGTGAAAAACTTCACAGATGGGGTAGGTCAAACTTTTTCAACACTAATAAAACCCGGGAATCAAGATGAATATGTTCCCCTTGGAAATTTCTCAAATTTCCAATGTACAACAAAAAATTCCGAAGATGACTCAAAACCTTGATCGAAACGTCAGTTTCGCGGATCTTGCCTTTTATTCTAATTGTATTTCAAATTCCATTCAAATTGGGTTACTGGTTCAATAGCAATAAGTAATTTGAATTTTCAACTTCTCGTTATCCCGGTTATGCAAGAGAACCATAAACAAAAAAAAGGTGGCTTGTCACTATTGCGCTTAATGCTCACTACGGAATAAACTTTTATTTCTCAGCCGCCAGATTTTTTATAAGGTTTACTGAACACTTCTGTTAGGGTCCTCACCACAAAGCCAGAGGCGTATCTAGGGTATGACAGACAGGGCACGTGCCCTGGGCGCCAAAACCGAGGGGCGCCCCATTGCACTCTCATAAAATTAAATCAAAACTCTTAAAATTTATATAACTGCAATGTCCATGGGCAGCAACTCTATGGAGAAATTTTGAACTTCCGAATGTTGCTCAGCACTAGGGCCAACGTAAAACTTTCTCGACCTGAAGAAACTAGCTGTGAAAGATCATTCAGCAAATTAAAATTGATTCTAAATTATCTTTGAGCCTCCATGGGTCAAGATCGGTTAAGCGATCTTGCTTTGCATAGAGTCAAGTGGGAAGAGGTTGAGAAGAGATTTCAATCGTCTAATTGATTCTTTTGCGTCAACGAAGGCTTGTATTGTCTGTATTACAGGGTTTGAACGATCGAACGTCTCCATCCTGTTTCCCGTGACATGTGTAGAGGGATTTTGCAAGTTCAAATGACGGTAACATTATTTTTGTTGGAATATCCAAATTTTCATATTCGATTGTTCATGTTACCTAAATGAAATTGTTTCTATCTTCAATATAATTTCTAAATTCGAACCTTTTGGTTCAAAAATTATTGATATGGTTTTGATTGGATTCAATAACTGATTACAATCAAATCAGGAGTCTTGTGCTAATATTTTGAAATTTCGATTCTGAGAAAAAAACAATGATTTCATTCACCAAAAAACTAAGTTAAGAATATAGAAGGTTATTTAACTTTGTTACCCCCAAAGCTGTGTATCGGTAAAGATATAATTAACAAAACGTTTATCGTCGAAGGGTGAGAAGGCGACCTTTTTCTGTTTTATTATGTGAATTTCGTGCTTATCTGATTCAATTAGAAATTGATCTTTAGTTAATTGAACATGGTTGAATAAACATTGATAGTAATCGTTAAACGTAATTTGTTGTATTACCGCGTTAGTAATACCTAGCAATTTTTTCACCGGCTGTTTGTCCATTATCTTAAAAGCATATTCCGATCTCAATCTGATGAATTCAGTCATCAAATTTCCGTTCAATTCATCCTTCATGATTTCTTTTACTTTCTTGTTGCGAAGCGGGATATCGTATATTTGCCGGATCTTAATCGGACGTATCGAATTTATCGATATCTCGTTTGATATGTTTATATACATTTGAATCTGTGATAGATAAGAGAGTCTGTGTTAGTGTGTACATAATTTTAACATTATCCCCAAATAATTTTTTCGTATAATTAAAATGGAAATCGTAGGTATATGAAAAAAGTTTTGAAAAGGTCTAAAATAAAGAATCCTACACAATTGGGTTTACTGAATAGGATATTAAATTTTTTCATTTCTATAATAACCATGTCTTCCCCAAATATCGTACAACTGTGAAAATTCGGTTGCGAAATATGTTAGTTCGCTTGTATCTACCACCTCATTTTGTTACTAGTTTGACATCCTTATATTTTCTAACATTTTCTATTGTCTTACCAAAAACGATGTTGTTCATTAATTTATAAAAGTTTTTCTCGAAATCGTTTGTACTTTTTTTACGCATTTCCGTATCAAATCGATATATTCCTTTAGCAAAGTCTTCTGACTGAATTTCAACACCCCATGAACGTTGCTCAATCTTAAGCCCAATTTCAGATATTGATGTAAACTATCGCAGTATACGACATACTTTTTCTTTGGGAAAAGTGTCGTTAGTAATTTTGGTTGTTTCGAAGACGACAGAGGAGGAGCCATATGTAAATCCAAGAAGAGACGGTGTAATTTTTTTAGGATATTCCAAATCAACTTCAAGAATATAACCGACATTGGGATCGTCAAAGATTATATTTTCGGGGTTTGTCCATTCGAAATTTTCATATGGTAAACTTTTACTCATTGCCGCACCATGTACATTGTTTACTTCGAATCAAATAAGATTAGGTCAAATTTTCGTCAAAATCTTTTTACATAAATCGACTATTACCTTTCAACAATGTAGGAATCCTTATAATTTAGATTGCACGAATTGTATGCAATCCCTCTAAATTCAACCAACATATGTGACATTTAGAAGCAGGGCTAGCAAAATATTTTTCTTCGTTCGAGAGAGGTGCCATGGAGACCTTATTCGAAAATATCGGATTGAGTTTTTTCAATAAGCTTTTAAGTTTTTGAACAAACTAATTTTGACAACCCACTCCCGAATAAGATCTGAACATTGATAAGCTATCGTCGTACGAACATTTCATGTAATAAGCTACGCTAAAAGGTATATGTTCCTGAATTTCAACGCTATTAGTCAAACTCGAATTAATATCTGCGTATATAACGAACGGCTTACTTTCTTTGTTTTTAAAATTTTTGAATTTAATCTTATTATTGTTCTCTGTGAGAAGCATAATTCTAGTTTTATTAATATTGTCGCAATCTCGCAGATGTTTTTGTAAACGATGTTCACTTTGAAAATGATTCAAACAACGTTCATAATGAAAAACTCTACCGTTATGATTCGAAATTTGCTTGTTCAATAATCGAGACATATTTTTAATTAAAGCAAAATGATGAATGGGCTTTGAATATTTATACCGATTATTGTAGTCGTCATCGTCGGAAGAAGGAATTTTGTAGGCAACAATAATAGAGTAATTTTAGTTTTAAAATCTAATTTTGAAGGAACGATGGACACTACAATATTTCGTTTCTCCTTATCTCTTTTGTGTATATTTGATTAGCCAAATTATATAGTTTTTCAAATTTGGGATATCATTCAAACGATTCTGAAATTTGATACCATCATAATTTAGTAGTGTACTGAAATGTGTATACGATGATTTCATGCTAGTATTGTTTACTGCTGGATCTGAAGCAGCTACTAGCGAACACAAAAACAAAATTCATCGTTATTCTTAATATTCAGAATTTACCCTTTGTTTGCCAGATATTTCGGTATCGGGACGAACGTTGAAGAAGAAGAAAGCCCCTCACGTAAAGGACAATATTTATTAATATCAACTTTTAGGTTTAAACTTTCGAGAAATCCTCAACCACTGTCTGCCTCTTGGAACGATCCAAGCTTTGCTAAAATTGTATCTTTCCTTATATTATTTACGAAGAATTGTATTCCTATCGATTATACTATTTTTCGTATTGAAGTGTTTGATTTCTGTCTCTCCGGTCTGCGTTTTGATGAAATTGCCGAAAATATTACGTTGACTTTTAATAGAGATTTCTATAGTTGTTTCTCAATTTGAACCGAAGAAATATTGAATGTTCTATAGAAAAATATTTTTGGTTTTTTAATTTTGTAATTGAATATGTTACGTATGCGATTCTTAAAACGCGATTCTATGTCTTTCCACTAGTAGTTGGAAAAATAGAGAAAATGGTCTTGAGCCTATTCAAACATATAAAGAAGCTGCACCTAAAAATTTGCTAAAAATAATTTCATGTGGTTGCAAAGTCAGTTTCAGAGGCCAATGGTCTTGTAAGAAAGTAGGTATACCATGCACAATTCTATGTAAGCACTGCTAAGGTAAATACTGTGCAGATAGCGCTGAACCGGTAGTTACATTATTAGATGATAATGAATTTGCAATAATTGACGATGTTGATGATGATGATGATGATGATGATCATAATGACAGTGATAACAGTAATGTAATTCCTACATCAGAAGGAAATGATGATGATCAAGAACCTGAAAGTGATTCTGAAAATGATATCGATAATATCAATACTGATCATATCACATCAGCAACTTGCTACGAAAGTGATGAAGAAACTGAGGATATGACATCATCAGACTCGACTACGACTGATAATGAAGAAAGCATTGCACCTAAAAAGCGTAGAGTACCTATAAGTATTACATAGTATGACGTTATAGGTTGTTAGTTTATTAATGATAAGAATTAATTGTTATTTATCTCAAATAATGAAGTCTGCCATGTACAAATGTATTATTGACAACTCCATTTTTTTTTAATAAGAAAGTAACAATATATAATATATAACAATGTCACTCATAATTAAACATATATTTTTTTTTCACAATTATTATAAATATTTTTCAATTCGTCAATAATAAAATTCATGTTTATTATTAGTTTATTGATTATTTTTCATTTTTTCAATTAAACAGTATCTTAAAAAAACCATTATCATAAAAAAAAGATATTATTTTAATTATTATAAAAATTTTCAATAATAAATCTCAAATTAATCTTTACATTGATAGAATTTCATTTTTTTATCTAAACAATACATTCAAAACGAAAGAATCTACTTTACCGACGCTCAGATTTCGAACGCGTAGTATTTTTTTTGCTCCGGCTTTTTTTTACTAAATCTATAATTTTTTTCAAGATCTGTGGGGGGTTGAAGATTCAGGGTTAGATAGCCAGAAGCCACTTCTGTCAGTTTTTTTGATTTTTTTGATTAGGGTCAAAACTGGACTCACTGTGGGCCCAAACCTACATCAATGGATATCTCAAGTTCTACTCATCCAAAAAAAGGCCTACGGTGGCTTGAAATACTTATAGAACGGTCTTATATTTGTGTGTGAAATTTTAATGTCATACGAGTCAGTGGCGGCTCCTCGAAGGAGGCTAAGGAGGCTCAGCCTCCTCACCAATTTATCTTAATGATCATTCTCCATTTTATTTCCTGTTTCTCTAATAATTTTTAAAATTTTACAATTAATTCCCCGTTCTCAGTAGTTATTTTTAATCTGGCAACAGTGCCCTGAGGCTAGACTCTCTATATATCTCAAACGCTGAGCATGTGTTGTTAAACGCAGTTGCCATTTTTCCGACCAGTCCGATCGCCAACTGGGTGAATCAGCGAAAATGGCATCACCCTCTGGAGGCTAGCCTGCGGCAGCCGCTCGCAACCTATGAAATACGACACGTGCCTTCTGCCGACTGCTGAGTAGGTCAGTCAGTGCTTGTTTATGTGTTGTCACGCCACGCGAAGTAAGGTTAGATTGTTGTCTGTTGTAAATTTAAAATGAGTGTTAGTGAGTTAGTTGCTGCCTTTTAGAAAATCTATTCAGTGGATTAACATACGATAAAAGTGTTTCTTTTAAATAAACGGCCTTTACCGAATTTGAAAGGATTAGTAATGTCAGGTAACTATCAAAATCGATCATTTAATACTAATAGTAGTATTGACAAGACGAAGTTAAAAAAAAAAAATCATTGATTTCCCTGTAATGCTCCAACTCGATGGAATTTTATATCACGTGCAGTATTTACCATCCATAAAAATAAAGACAAATTAATTGAAACATTTGATTTTGTATTAAACAGTGATGACTTTTCAACAGATCAGGTTTCAATAAATGCTGCTGCTGTTGGTTTGAAATCTTATTTAGAAAATAAAGAATTTTTGTTTTTTCTTGATAATTTTAAATTAATATTTGAACAAACTGATCTCATTTTTCAAGTTTTACAACATAAATTCACTGATATAATTTATTCAAGAGATCGTTTGAAACATCTCATTGGAAAAATTTCAAGTTTCCGTAATACAGAATTTCATTTTAATACTTTATTTGAAAATTTTTCAACTGATGAGGCTCCTCCCGCGAAAAGGAGGAAAACATATAATTTGGTAGACAAGAAACTACATTATAAACAACTTTTTTATGAAATTTTAGATACTATTAAAGGTCAAATTGAGATTCGATTTTCCGATTTACATGAATTGAAGTTTTTTGACTTGACGAATGGAAGATTTTTCGAATCTTTTTCAAAAGAGTTCCCCAATACACTTTGAGATAACTTAGTTCTAAAATATAAATTTTTTGATAAAATAGCACGGCACAATGAATTATGCGTTATATACTCGGATAAAGATATTTTAGGCCAGTACGACAGTCACGCCGATATGATAAAATATATGATAGACAATGATTTGCAACAAGTTTCACCTCAGTTTTATAAACTACTTTGTTTGACAGTCACCATTCCTGTCACGTCGGCATCGGTGGAGAGATCATTTTCTACTCTCAAACGAATTAAAACTTACGTGCCAAATACGATGGGCTAAAATCGTTTATACAATGTTAGTTTAATATCTATTGAAAAAGATTTAGTAAAACACTTAAAACAAAATGATACATTTTTTGATAATATTATTGATCATTTTTCGCAAACTAAACACCGTAGAATTCCGTTGATATATAAAAAAAGTTAATAACATTAATAAAAAAAAAACAAAATATGAAAAATTCCAAAAAAAAGAAAAAATATTAAAAATCCAAAAAAAATAATAGGCAAAAAACGAACAAAAAAATTTTTTGCCAAGAGAAACTCTATACCTCCACGTTGGTTCTTGCTGGGTAACAATTAATTTTGTCACTGAAGTAGCTGGTACGGTCGCTGTGCAAAGGTTAAAAGGCTGTGAATAGAGTATATTTTTACAAAAACGTTTTATGTCCAGCCTCCTCTCTCAAAAATTCACGAGCCGCCACTGATACGAGTATTCTAACCTGAAAATTATTCATTTTGTCTGGGACCTTGATTTTTTTAAACAGTCCCATCTCCCCATTTTTTATTCAAAGTGCTTGGATTTTGGATATGTTATAGAAGACATCAAATTCTTCAATTCGCATTTTGGTTTGGGTCAAAAGATTAATTTTTGACCAAGTTATAATGAGAAAACCATTTTTTCTAAGATGGCGGATTCTGGCGCCAAAAAAAGAGATGGACAAAAAACCAAAACTAGTTCGAAAGTACACATAAAATACATACTACCATTGAGCAGAAAATTAAGTTTTTAGAGGAAAATTTGTATTACGAAATTCAATTTTTGTGTTACCGAAAAAAAACACAAAATGGGCCTTATATCAGGCCCCCAATGATTTATAGACTTCTTCTTGTCGCCACTTGACGCATTTTTTATTCCTCTACAACTTTGCTTTTGTTTAGTCGATAAAATATGTTGTTTTCATTTAAATCGCCAAAAACAAAGAAAACTCGAAAAAACGGCAATTTTTGGATCAAAAATGTCCAATATCTCGGAACGCCATGGGTTTACAAATTTTTAACCCCCATATTCGTGATCAGCGGCTCAAAAAACATAAATATCAATCATAAAATAGAGATGTGGAAAAAATATAATTTTAAGTGTAGTTCAATTGCAGGACAATGAATGACAATGAATGTCGACAATCATGTAGATGTACGTGTTTTCAAAGTATAATAATATACATCGTGACTGCTTTGCTATGTATGTGTATGAATGTATCACAAACATGAAACTTTATTTTAAAATAGTGTTCCATTACAATACAAAATATCAAAATTGTGTTACACCAAAACACAAGAGATTGACGTTACGTGAGAGGGGGGCATACTACAACAGGTGTATCTAACTATATAAGAATATAAATAATTGTGATAGCTACCAATCACAATTAAAATTTTACAAATTTTAATTAATTCAAGAAACATGCGTACAGTTTATTATCGAATTTGACGTAGATTATCTTTGATGTAATTATACCTTTGTTTATGTGGACCAGTATTTCATTTCTCTGTTGTATACATGTATTAATGATGTTGTGATAATGTTATTGATATAGGTAAATTTTGTTCAACATGCTATGAAATAAAGAACTTACTTGATATTCAATTAACTTAGTATGTATTATATGGAACTTTGCCTTATCCTTCACATACTTATAAATTAGAAATGGCAGCCACACCAATAATTAATTCATTGAATTGCAAAAAGTGGAATTGTAAATGGTATCGAACACAATTTGAAAACGTATTCCTGACCTGCAAAGACTAACTGGATGTTGAATATCTTCAGATATCAAAACCGAAGCAGAAGGTCGGTCCAAGGGTTGGTATGCTGTCAAATCACATACTTCCTAAAAAATAGTAATACATCAGGATGCTTTCTACGTTGCTGTTTAAAAAAACAGAAAACAGTAAATCTATTTTTAGATTTTTTGCATACCAACTAAAATCTATATTTAGACTCAAAATCGTCGATTGCGCAATAATGATAATAAAATCTATTTTAAGATCCCTTCCAAAGCAACTAAATCGGTTTTCAGAAATAACCGATTGCGCAATATTACGCAATATTGTCCAATAGCCTCTGGTCATTGTCGACCGATACTTCTTCAGACTTCTCTTGCCGAGCCACGCTCTGCTTTACCTCCTGAACATTTTCTCCAGCGAACTTTTTGGCGATTGTAATCAATTCAGTGGATGAAATTTCATTTGAGGGCAACTTCTTCAGCAAACTACCCCTTAAATTTTGACCTTTGAGGCTTCATGCTGAAGTGGCTGATGGACACCTGGTGAGCTGGATGGACTGTATCTGGATCTCTCCTTTATCTACTGACAAATCTATGACGCTACAACAAGCCAAAAAATTATAGTTTGATCTGTTATATGAAAAGAAATAAGCGACATTGGTTTTGCAATGAACAATAAGAAAATAAGACAAAGCATATAAAAAATACAATAACAAGTATATTAATTATTGTTAATGAACAATAAAGAAATTGCAATTTACAAAGTCGAACACCCTTTCAGGGTGTTGAGATGATATATAAAAAAAACAATATATAAAAATGCGAATAATGCAGGTTAATTCTACTTCACTCTGAAATTATACAATAAGAACGTAATAATTACTCCTCTGTGAAGTTGCCGATGGGTCCAAGGTAGTGGTTGACTCCAGGGTATCACTAGTGAATTATTGGATCCAATATTCCCCTGTCGAAGAAATAGAAAAATATACGAGTAAGGAGTTCACAAGAGAGTTCATACTAGTAATTTGCAAGTAGATAGTAATGTCAATGGTTCTGATATCGGGGCAAAAGTAAAGTTAAAAATTAATAATTATTTTGTAGATGAAGTCAAACTAGATTATAGTGAGGATTAAGATTAAATTAAATTATGACAACTACTCAGAATTCAAAATTACAGTTAGATGAAGTTAAACAAGAATTAGCAATATGATTATTTCAATTTTAATGGTGGTCTCAATTAAATACGAAATTGATAGATCCTCGCACTCGTGCTACTGACTTGGTAATGATAGATCACTCGAATACAGTACTGGGATGAATGCAATTATCTCACGTTGTAACAATAGTCAGAAGTACTGGAAGCATAGGCTCGTGGGATTATTGTTTATTGGGTGTAGAGATTCAGTTTCACCAAATATTTTATGCTCCAGACTTGTCCGATTTGATTTAGTTGCACAAAGTATTATATCGTTTCAATTTCCCGAATCCAGTATGCACTATTCAACGTGAGATTATAAACGGAATCAATATACATGGTGACAATTTGAGAAGAAGCAATGTATTATAACTCCAAAAAGAAAGGATATATTTCAAAATGCAGAAACCCGGTTGGAAAATAGCAAAGGGGACATATTTTGATGTACTTTTCGAAGGGGTTGAATCATCCTCTAGGCTCCCATACACACCACCATGGAAATCTCAAATAAGAAGGTAGGTTGAGTGATACCTTATTGACGTCATTTGATTTTATCTACATTTTGACGATTCATTTTTACAAATCCAAGCAGGTGTTTCAAATGAAATAAGTAGATACAGTGGACTACCTTTGGACCAGGAAGTGTGACGTCACTTCCGGTCTGTGTTCCGATGTTTGTTATTATCAGGTCTCCACTTCCGGTATGTGCTGGCGATGTGTGTAATTAGTGTTATCGGGTAGATAGCGTTATCAGTGATTGTGAGTCACCCGGATGGGCATCCAGTGTGTGTAATTAGTGTTATCGGGTAGATAGCGTTATCAGGTAGATAACGTTATCAGTGATTGTGAGTCACCCGGTCTGGCGATCGGCATCCAGTGTGTGTAATTAGTGTTATCAGGTAGATAGCGTTATCGGGTAGATGGCGTTATCAGTGATTGCGAGTTTGGTTGTTTGAATTTTATCTACGTATAATTAGAAATGCTTAGTGTGAAATATTAATCTTATCAATGAGGTTTCCTGTCAACAACAAGTCGTAACTTGTAGAATGTGTGGTAGATAATAGAGCCATTGTATTCAAATTTTAAACGGAAACAGTTGACACTTTGTTTTGCAACCAACTGATTGTATGCGGTTGATATTTTATCTACGAGAAATGCTTAGTTTGAAATATTAATCTTACCAATGAGGTTTCCTGTCAACAACAAAATGAAAACGTAAACTGTTTCCTGTGCTGATATTGATAACTTAGCAAATTATCGTGGGAATGTGTCACGTAGGCAACTGTAGGAATCGCGCGCAGCGTTGATAAGAAGGTGGAAATGGTATTGTCTCGAATATAATTTAATCATTTCACATTTGATTCTCTAACGAGCAACTCGTGTTTTTTGTGTGGTGCAATTTGAGGTAAGTCTATATTATTATTATTATTTGATTGAGAAAACTCTCATTTCAAGTTGATATATTTCAAATTAACTTCAAATGAATATGATTCGTATGATAATAAACTCGATTTAGGGAACTTTTATTTCAAATTGGTACATTTCGAATTAACTTCATGTCAACAAGCTAGCTCTTCACTTAAATTCACACCGATTAATTACATTTACTTACTATTGTACACTCAGATTCACACCGATTATTACCACTATTGTTTTCTCGATCGATGTTTTGGAAATATACCGAATTCTTGAGTAATATTTATCCTCGTTATAGATATTCATATCATAATGAGCATGGAAGCATTAAACTCGTGTTCTCTATTACAGAGATTACCTACGAAAAAAGTTAACTAGCTCGAAGAAGGTAAGGTTTATAAGATAACTTATGCAAAAATTATCAACACCCGGTTTGGAGAATCTGTGCTAGCAGAGATTGACGATTTTGGTGTTTTCCTCCCAAAACGTTCAACGCCACTACTCAAACCTCTGTTGAATCGCAACAATGAAAAACAATGTATAGGATTGATTTATAGAGGAGAGGAACATTTTGGGAAATCGAATCCAGCAGCAAAAATCGAGTTCCGAGAGATTTAGGGAGCGTTCGCAGACTTCAAAGTGGTGGGTGTTACGAAGGAAGATGTTCTGTGGCTCTTAAAATAATAATATAGATATCTAGTAAATCTACAAATATATCATTATGTATATATCTTTTGAAGAATACCCACGCAGACTTTGCGAATTCGTGGAAAAAGTTCATAAACTAAGAAGTGACTTGGATTTTCACGCAGATAAAATTAAAGTTATAAGACTGCTGAACAAATTAAGTGTGAAAAGTGAGGATGATGGGAGTGGGGGTGTTAAAAACAAATTTTGTGATTCTAACCACAATTCTGAATGGTATTCTATACGCGAACGTTCCCCAACACGTTGAACGCATCTATATCTGTCTGGTGGATGTCGGCGGTGGTGGTGGGGAGTGTAGCCGTACCGAATGGATTCCGATGAATTTTCTAAAAATCAACGATAACCAATTGGAGGTATTCACATTTAACATCCCACAAGACAATCGTACAACCATACATTATAAACTTAAACTCTTATTCTTCGATCGAAGTGAGGGGGATATGGCTGAATGGCAAATGATCCGACAATCATCATGTTTACCACATCTCGTACAGAAGACATCTACACTCACATCATCTGCAATAGAAGAAGAAATCCCTAAAATTTTCGCAATTTCGTATGTTATTTTATCTTCTTTATCAGTGTTATTATTGAAAATGTTTGTTAAAAATGTGAAGAAAGCTATTTACCATTTGAATAAATAATAATTATTATATAAAGGAGGTGTTTTATTAAAACAGACAAAAGATTGATAATAATAATATTTCAGAATGAAATACATATCATTTAGGTAGTATTACATTCAGAAACCACTGCTGTAATTCATCCACATGGTGAACTGCACACATGTATTTTCCACCGTCATTACGATGATTCAGACAGGTCAAATTGTTCGTTTGCTCGATTTCCCCGTTTCACATTGAGTACCATCGAAACTATGAACATCTACGATGTGTGGGTGAATATCTAATTCTATACACTTCCTTCTCGAAAATTCGGCTTTTTGCTGTCCTCGGACATAAATATAGTCGACTTTACACAGGAGAATCGATTTAAGAATATTATTTATTTCTTCATAATCCACATCCCCAGATACATAATCGAGTCCATGATAAGACTTTTGTAAATACCATACGGTTTATAGCTCCTTTGCATTTAGCGATGAATAAGATGTGTGCGGATTGAATAAGGAATAATGACGTTTGAATCCAATTTGTATACACATTTCTTTTGAATGGAAGGCATCGTCAATGAAGAACCCCTGAATGTCAACTAATGCGATTCTCATGATGCGATTCGCTTGAAGTTTCAATTTAGACTGACTGATGTTTAATTGAGACTCTTGACAATTTCGGTGAGGGGGTAGTATTCCATCAAGCAATCGTGAATGATGATGCAATATGCCTTGGTATTGGCTGAAAATCCTTTATCCGCTTCAATCTCCAATCGTATGTCGACTGTTGATGATTTTACCGCCTCCTCTTGTCTAGAACAATCGATGATGTAAAGCGCGCGTTTTTTGAATTTATCATAAGCCAATATGGGATGTTTTGTTGTGGAATTCGTGTAGCTAGGATAGAAATCGGTATAGTTGTGGTGGGCTAGAACGAAATCTTTCTTGGCAAAGTCCAAGTTCATCCGTTCGTTAGGCCAATACTCTCCGTTCAGCGATAAGCGGGTACTTGATATATCCACATGACCGAATATTGTAGGATTAGCTTCCACATTGTTACGTTTATCGGGTCGAAAAATGCGATAACATACCGTGGTTTTTTTACGGACGCGCTAGTTTTCACAGCCCATATTTCTCTCTCTGCATCGGCCGTTATGGCAGGCAACTCGTGTAGCTCCCACTTCCGGAAAGCGAATAGAACAGGAGAATCGCTCTTGATGGATCGCAATAGCTTCTCTCTGATTAGATCGTTGAGATAGATATATTTCACCTTCAATTCTATACTATCAATCAGAAATTTGACAGTGGTAGCTGCGTTCTTAATTATAACGCAATCGTTATCGTTTCGAGCACGTACCAATCGAATCGTTTGTCGTCCGAACGTGATTCGGGTGTAATCGTTGAAAATGTTGAAAATATGCTTGAGTGGGATGAGTAAACTGAACGAGTTTTTTGGGTTCAATATAACACTTTCTTCCGGATAAGTCCAGCTGGCTATAGACATATGCGTCGAATCTGTGGGACAATAACATGTGAATCCTCGCACAGCGCCAACTATTCCAGGGTCACGTACAGTTTCGATGTCTCTACCGCTCTCGCTGTAGGAACACGAGTCGAAAAGAAAAGGCCCATAATTAGGTACCAATATTACATTCCCCACTCCATTAACTTCGATTTTCCCTTTGATCGCCAACAGAGTATCTTTCATAGCAAAAAAAGCGTTTACTTGATTTATTCCAAACTCTATGATATCGCTGTTATTGAACGCCTTGACGAATGGTGTAATCGATCTGTACTCGGCTTTTCGAATCGATTCATCAAATTTCGGTTCCTGGTATATATCGAAAATAGGTGAGATGATCGCTGTATGATGAAAATCTCTAGCATCGCTACTGTTACGTGCATACTTCATTTTGGATAATGACATTCTTGTTTAAGACGAAACCCCAATGATTTCAAAATTACGATGTTGGCTCTGGTGAGTAGGTCACGCACTTTAGGTGTTTTGTTGAAGACTGATGATGATGTGGTGGGGAAACTGTTTTTATTGTTGTTGTTGTCCACAAACAACCCTATATTTTCTATACTTCTTGTAAATGTAAATGTAGAATACTTCCTTCACCACGAAAGTTTATTGGTTTCAAATGCTGATCTAGAGCTAGTACGGTTATGTGGGTAATCTCTCCGATATCGGATACTGGTAGATAGAGAGGATTCTTCGGACGCTCCACAATCCTATAGCCGGGGTCGATGATGATAGGAAAATCGTAGATCGTATGCGCAGGTCTATTTCGATAGAAGGCTCCCACTGTAATGTTCGACTCGAAACGTATGTTGATGACTTTTATTATGTTGACAAATAAATCAGACACGTGCACCATACCCTTCTTCAATACCCCCCGTGAAAATCCTAATATTTTAGCAAGACTATCGTTTTTTTCAAACGAAATATCGTGATTTTTATGGAATATTTCACACTTTAACGTATAGTTATTCGGTTTCAGCGAGAATATATCTTCTCTAACCTTCAATTTTCTCCTGATAAATTCTTCGATATCGCTTATCTCGTAGTTTCCAGCCGGAATTGTTATCGCTTCAAGAGTCTTAGTCTTCGCTTTTGTTTTATCTCCTTCTACGTAATAGTAGAATTTCTCGTTCTCTATATTGGGTATGGAATTGTATGAATTGAATCCCAACAATGCTAAATAATATTTTTTGTCTGGTCTCAGCACAATCGAATTCTGCGGTGTAAACGAGAATATATGGTTGGTGTTTGTTAACGTGAACAACTGAGACATGATACTGATAAAAATTTATTGAAACATCTCTATTTATATTTTAACATCAATCGATGGAATAAGTATGATCTCATAAAGTATGGGTCGTCATTGCAAACTTCTTCTATCAACACTTGCTTCTCGTGATGAGTTATTTCCTCATTCTCCATGATGTGAGAAATCTGCTCAGATAAACATTGAGAACATAGTTTTCGTGGGGGTTGTGGACCATCGCAATCTTCATCGACATGTTCCTTACACTGCATATGACGGTAAAGGTGATCAAACATATGTTCCGAAACCTCATTCTGATTGAGAAACACCACATCCAAATGTTTCAGGATGTATTCCATCGGTAGAAACGTTAAATTCTTACGTGTAAGTTCGCTCGTAGGTTTATTGATAGCCTCGATCAAATTTCCATAAATAAAATCGATGATTCTCCTTGAACTACTCCCACTACTACTCTCATTTTCACATATGTATTGTATTACTGCAGAAGTGAAATCCATGGTGGTGTGTGGTTGTTACTCTTCGAATAATCGAGTGTGACTGAGAAATTTCAAACACAGCTGTCCACATATCGCTTGATTATAGTTCTGATAGGTGTCGTTATTGTAGAAAATCCTAACGTTCTCACCCAAATATCGAACGAGTTCCTTTGGTGGCTTCAAATTTCCAAAAGAATCAAAATATTCTACATCGTTGTCGATTTTTCTGAACGCTACCCAATGCGTTCCATTGTTTTTAGTCGAGTCCAAATTTAGAATGATACATTCACGACGTCTAGGTTTGTGCGGTAGCGTATCTCGCATAATTTTCAGAATTCTATCGAAACGTATCAAATCTCGATCGTACATTGGTCTATCATCGGGTAGCTTTATTGGAAGTTTTTTTGTTGCTTCTGCAAAAACAATCCATATCCTCCTTCAGCGTTGCGTTTCGAGTATAAACCTTTTCCCAGCGATTCCATAGCTTTGTTGTGACGTTGATCTTCTTCAAACTTCTTTTTGGCATTTTTAGCGTTAACCACGGTATTTGCAATAGCACTTGCACCTCCTGCAACCGATCCTAAGGCTCCTAGAGCTCCTAAGATGGGTAGTAATAGTGGGAGGAATCCTCCAGATTTTGGTAGTGGTATTACTCTTGGTACTCTGATACGCTTTTTACCTACCTCCAGCTCGTTTAATCGCGATCCGTGCGGCTTTCAACGCGTTCATAATGAAGAAGATGGCTTCATTACTTTGCGATGCTTCTAACTATATCTTTCCGGAAACAACATCCTCGTTGTCGCCTCCGTTTCTTGATACCCATACCTAGTTTTCGTTTAACCTTCATCCCACCAGTAATCAATAAACTAGAGAGTCTTTCACCAGCGCTAGCGTCTCTTGATTCAACTCGTTTCCAAGCAGCGTCCTCTAATATTTTATCGGCCTTATGACGTTCCTCCAGAGATTTGTTCTGTGAATAAGCTATATCGTGTTCGCGACAAGCGGAATCTAAAGGATTGATACCTTTATCACCGCGTGCAAGACGCTTCTCCAATTTAGTTCCAGGACCACAGAATTGATATGAAGGAATGTGTAATTTTAACTGGAGCTTGTTTATGAGTGTATTCAATAAACCTTCACCTTGATGAATCAACATTGTTAATGAGCATACGCTCTGGTGATTTTTCCTTTTATACGTTATCATTAAGTAGAAATGTTTCACACGATGAAGACCGTTCAACAAGAACAGACACTTCCAATCGAGAATTTAGATTTAAAAGTTAGAACTAATCGCGTTGGTAAACTGTTACCAAACTCTTTTCGTGCTTTAATTTGTGGTCCGAGCGGATGCGGAAAAACAAACGTTATGTTATCGTTGTTATTCGATCCAAATGGTGTCAAGTTTGAAAACGTTCACGTATACTCGAAGTCACTATATCAAGATAAATACATACTGTTGCAGGAGATTTTGGAACGAGTAAAAGGAGTTGGTTATTTCTCATATAAAAACAATGAAGAAATTATAAGTCCGAACGATGCAAAACCAAATTCTATCTTTATTTTTGATGACATATCCTGCGAGACACAACAGAAAATTCGAGAATATTATTCGATGTGTAGACATAGAAACATTGACGCATCATATCTATGTCAGACATACTCTAAAATTCCGAAACAACTATTTCGCGATAATTCTAACCTGATCGTGTTATTCAAACAGGATGAAATAAATCTAAAACATATGAATAGTACGTATCCCCAGAAGTTACTTTCGATCGATTCAAAAAGATGTGTTCTATGTGTTGGATGGAGAAATTTGGAACATTAATAATTGTTAAAGATTTCGATTTGAACAATGGAAGATACCGCAAAGGTTTCGACGTATATATTAAAGTGTCAACGTGAAATCTATAGCAAATACACAATGGACGCTGCACGGTTAGCACGTTAGCGAAAAATCGCTCAATTGGCACGATCTATACGCAAGAAATATCTCAAATTGAAACTGGGTAAAACGGAAGAGGACGAGTCGATCAATAAATTATTTAAACATGTATCGGAACCACTTCGAGAAATAATCAAATCCAATAATACACTATTGATTAAACGTGAAATTAAGCAAGAAAAGGACGATGCGGATGAAGAGGAGGAGGAGGAGGATGAGGGAGAGGAGGAAGATGAAAGAGGAACGGTATTGGATGTAAGCGATGCAAGTATGAAAACTGTTATTGAAGAGTCTGACAACGATGATGATGACTATGACGTATTAGAATCTTACCCAGAGTTACTTCAAAAATATATCGGTGATTATTGGTCAGGGAGTAGAAAAATTGATAGAGTTTATGGCCCAGTTTACGATGCTAGTTCGTTGTCATGGTTACTAGGAGGTAAATTAATCGATTCGAAAAATAGAGATACTATCGTGACACAAGGGAGAAAATTCAAAAGTACCGTCGGTCTGTGTGAACTTATATTCTATGAAAAACCTAGAAATTTCACCAAGAAAGATAAGATGAATTACAGGATGATTCTGAACTTGACAAATCCCCACAGAAATAGTGCTGGAAACTTGAAAGGTACTCGAAGATACAAGTACATTAAAATAATTCGACCTCTAATTCATGAGAAAGCTATCGGTAGCGGTATGCGATTGACATATAACAACGAACCAGTGGAGTACGTGTACTGGGACGATCCAAACGAACTTGTGGAACGATTGAGTCTTTTGATGGCATCTCAACAAGCTGGGAATACATCGCACGACAATGAGATAGTCGCTATAATAAATGAGCTACGAGAAGACGATATCATATATTAGTGTGTGTTCATTACTGTTTCATATCATTTACACGATGAGTCTTGATAAGTTTGGACGAAGATCTGTGATTGGTGGTTCAACCAGCATCAACGCTCTTCGACAATCGATGTTTTCACAAGTTCTAGCTCGTACACCAGATGGTGATGTAGATATCGAGAACGTGAAAATTTGTAATGTGAAAACGCCCACATTCAAGAACGATGTTGCAAGCAAGATTTATGTCGATGATGCGAGTGCGAAGATTGGGGAGAACTTGGAGCGCATCTTCAACGATGACTTTTCACATAAGATTCAGGAATTAATTGGAGAGATGAGTAGTTTCTCCATCAACATACAATCGCACAAAAATCAAAGTGATGCTAGCTTTACGAGTTTACATAAAGAATTGGATGAATACAAGAAGAAAAATGATAAGGTTCTCAAAACCGTTGGAGCGAATACCGCTTATGTACTCGATATCTTCAAGAAATTCTCTGATAATTTCGAAACATATCATAAGAGTCAACGCGTTATTTTGCGTGATCATAATGATAAATTGAACAAGATCACTATAGATTATAACATAATGGATGTACATCAGGAGGATATTATGAGTAGGCTGCTAGCGTTGGAACAACGTATGACGACACCCTCGAAGAAAAGACCAAATGATGCTACCACCCTATCAACCAACTCGAAACGTATAACTCCAAATCCTATAAAATAAACCGATAAAACTGATTTTTAACTAGACAATAATTGAAAAACGATGCAACAAGTTGTCGATGAGATTCATAAGCCAGCCCGAAAAAATTTCAAACGTCGTCTAACAATTTTGAAGGGACTGGATGACTTGTGGCAGATGGATCTAGCCGAAATGGGTAATTATGCTTGTGAAAATCGAGGATTCAAGTATATTTTGGTGATGATCGATTGCTTTTCGAAATTCGTGTGAACTCGTCCATTAAAAACGAAATCAGCCGAAGAGGTTCGGAAAGCAGTTATTTCTATATTGACTGAGGGAGGAGGAGGACGTAAACCTAGGAATCTGCAAAACGACCAAGGTAAAGAATTCTTCAATAAGCATTTTGACGAGCTGATGAAGAAACACAAAATCAACCATTATAATACGTATAGTGTGAAGAAAGCCGCCATTGCAGAACGTGTTATTCGAACCTTGAAAGAAGCGCTCTACAAACAATTTAGTTTGAAAGGAAAATATAGATGGATTGATATACTTCAAGAAATCACGGAAAAATATAATAAACGTAAACATAGAACTATATATGGCTCCATTCAAGGTGACAAAACAAAATGAGAGCGTGATATTGAAGCGATCCTACTCCTTGGCTTTACCACATAAATTCAACGTGTGCAATGTGGTACGTATAAGCAAAGCCAAACATATTTTCAAAAAATCGTATACGCCTAATTGGTCGGCGGAGCTCTTTAAAATTATAAAAGTTAAAATCATTAACCCAGTCACGTATCTACTCGAGGATATGAAGAGCTCCCCAATCAGCGGTTGTTTCTACGAGGAAGAATTGCAGAAGACCAAACAACCTGATGTATTTTTGATTGAGAAAGTGCTTCGGAAAAAAAATGATAAAATGTACGTCAAATGGTTGGGAATAAAGGAGAAAAGTTGGATTACTAGAAGTGATATTATATGATCTGCGCGTGCGTCTGTGATCTTCAGGGTGTATGTTAGAGAAAATCTAGCAAACAGTTCAGTTGTAGTAAAATGTCATACCAAGATAGTGGTACATCCGAAGATAGTTCCGAGTTAGATCGAATGTTTGGAGAGTTTGAGATGTTAATTCGGGATGAAAAATTTCTATTGATGAATACAACATTCCCATTGGAGGTCGGTTATGAAATTAAGTGTGGATTGAGTCCTATGCGAATCTTCGCACCAACAATATCACTCATACATTCTTCGCAAAATTGTAAACTCACCTTTGGACTGCTGGAATGGTATGACTTCATCGAAATTCTTCGAATTAAAATCAGAGATTTCTTCTCAAGTTTACAAACAGATTTCGATCCTGCCCCCATAGCATCCGATGAATATTGCCAAATAGTTCAACTTGTGTAAGACAATAATGAAAAAGTACTTCAAGTAACGAAGCATGGTATTCATTTTTGGCTGTGTGAGGAAGATGTTCGAGAAATTATTAATATCAACGATGGAGTGTTATCACATCGAGTGTCTTTTCTCGAACAATTTGATTTTTCTTCATACTATCACAATGTTATTGATGTGATTAAAAGCATGAGGAATCATGCCAGTGCATTAGAACTCTTATATTGTTTTATTAATATTTGCATGATTTAGAACAATAAAATATGATCAACAGTTTTTGTTTTTTATTAAAAAACGTATATACATACATCATAGAAAGTTTTTATTGAAACAAGTATGTAACATGAATACAATTACAATTAGCATATCAATACAAATATTAAAATTAACACATACGTCATAGAAAGATTTTTTATCAAAACGTGTGAATACAAATACAATTACAATTAACATATCAATACAAATATCAAAATTAACATATCGAAACAAATATTAAGATAATAGTGAATAGTGTCCATAAGGTAAGGTGTTTGTTCTATTCTTTATCAGGAACCTCTTGTTGTCAAAAGGGCTGAGGGCAATTTTATTTTGTTCTATAGTGTAGAGGTTAAAGTTGAAAGATCTGATAGATTTTTGTACTCTATATATCTCGATTTCTTCTTCAAGACATTTAACATAATCCTCAAAAATTATAGAATATTTCAAAATCGAATCTCTAATACCTTTAGCTTTTCTAACGGGTTCTTTCCCTACCACCTTATAACTGTACATTTTAGAGCGTAAGCCGATGAACTTCGTCATTATATGTCCTTTGTTCTCATCCTTCATTATTCCGACCACTTTCTTGTTTATGGGTGGAATTTCAAAAATATTATTTAATGCATAATCGCTAGTGTCAAATTTTTGAACGTTTTTCTTCATAATGGTCTCATAAATATCATCCTCTGTTATTATATGATAGATCAAACTATCAGTATCTGTATAGCACAGCCTTATCGCTTCAGGATCTTCATATATTTTCAGCATAAAGTTATAATGAAAATCAAACACACAAGTTTTTGAAATATCTAAAATAGCCATTCCTATATAAGTTGGTTTATTAAATAATATTTCGAGTTTATTTTGTTCGATTGCCATCAAATTTTCATCAAAAATCTTACTACTATTGAAGTTTGGTTGAGAAATATAGTATCGCGCTCCAAATGGTCCATACCATTTATTAACTGATTTAACGCTCCGATGCTTACGTACGTTCTCCATCGATTTTTCAAATATTGCATTTATAATGAGTTTGAAAAGAGCCTCTTCGAATTCAACCAATTGGATTGGCTAAACTTAAGGATTCTATGTACCTCCTTCAACACCATCCCCAACGCTAAACATTGTTTCAAATTCCTATAATGAATTATATATTTAGATTTATTGTATAACGTCGATAATAATTTTGCTTGTTTAGCATTGGGAGGTGTAGAGTGCAATGGACATAGCGGTGAGTCTTTGTGGGTGTCATGTAATTTCTGATGGTATTCTAGATCTACTTCTAGAATATATCCAACAGGACTTTCATCTGAAATGTCTCTTACATCGATGTTAAGATCATCATACCATACAAAGTTATCATAAGGTTAATATTGCGCCATAGCCCACCCATATAAATTACAAACATCAAAATACATGAGATAGCTAATTTCCTCTTGTGAATTATAATCTTCCATATACTTATTATTAGCAGCCGCAAATCCATTTTGCTACATTGACTAACACCACCTCGTATCCCCCTTTCTATAAACATAATCATATCTATATCTTTTAGAAACTGAAGAGAAATATTTGTATATTCCAACATACACTCCCATGAGTAGCCAGGTAAAGTGGAATTATACATGGGATCAAGTTTATATATCTCTAAACATTTAGCTCTGAAATTTTCAAAAACATCTGCCAACTGCAAAACATCTGTTTTCAAGTATAAATCGGAATACTCACCTAAATTGCTACAATTAAATTTTTGCCAAACGTTTTGAGCATGTTCATAGTCTGCTTCACTTATTGATTCATCTTTCAATTTATTATAAAAATTTTCGATTGGTGGTAAATTTGGTTCGCTCAATTTATTCCAACTATCTTAATATTCATATGGGAAAACCCCCTTACGGGTTAATAATTTGAACTGATCGTTTGTCAAATGATTATATTCACGCTTCAAAATTTTCAATTGATCAACATTCAAAAAGGACACCAACTCATCTAGTGATGTATTTAAAAATCTACATGAATCGATAAAACGGAATTTAACTGGGGAAAAGAAGGAACCTCAAGTGAAACTTACATATTTTTCTTTATTGATTGGTAGTACTTGAATGTTCCGTTTGTTCGCTTTAGCTAAATCTCGTATCAATAGGAACATATCATACCCAGATAGATTATGAGCTAAAACAGGCACTACAAATTTATGTTTATATTGCAAATTACAATGTTGGTGTGCTAAGCCGCGAAAAACCCCAGTAAAATGACAGTGGTCTCTTACACGTATATCCCCATCGGTAAAACATTTTTCACAAATATGACATTTAGTTTCCCCCATTATGGATGATAAATCAACCGCTCTCAAACTCATAGGTATGTTACACTTAAATTTTTTCTCTATGAATATACTAATTTTGTCTAATTGTTCGGTTAACCATTTGGCTGGTTCTGAACCTCTATAACTATCATATTTCGAAATGGAATCATCGAAATAACATTTCAGATAATAGCCTACACTATAAGCTTCATGTAATTGTTTTCGGTTGGTGTATGAAGCTGAATTTGATGGAGAACAGTTTTGGATTGGTAGCAATAGAGCCTCAAAATCGAAATAAATCACAAATGGCATTGGAATTTTATTTGAATAATTCTTGAAAACTAAATGATCTTCTTTGGGGAATTTTATTTTACATGTATTTATTTCTCCACAATCTTCGATATGAGTCTTGTATTTTATCTCGCTCTTGAAATTATTCAAACAACGTTCACATAAATAAGTTTTATTCTTAGTAGTAATTTGCGAATTAATAAGTCGAGCTAAATTTTTAATCAAGCAATAATGGAATTTAACTATTGGATTAACAAAATTCGATGTATCTGAAGATTCTACATCGCGATAATATTTATCCGGAATCAACAACAAATTAAAGTGCGTTTCTAGTTTATTTTTTGATAGATATGCGGGGAGAACCTTTAATTTTTCCTATTGATCGTGTATGAAAATATTTAAAATCTGTCTGAATAAGTTCATCGTTAACGTTCCCTTTAATGTACTCGCCACAAAATGTTGAATTAACTTTAATAAAATTATATTCATGAAGGATTTTGGAGATTCTAGTATTGAAAAGATGAAAAGCATCATATAAAAAATTAATTGGGTCTAAATGCGAAATATTGATAATCAATCCGGTTCTTATTCTACATCTGAAAGCAGACTGTCCATCCTCCCATCTGATTCTATCACTGCGATTCTTATTTGATATAGATGGTTTATTTCTAATTTGTAATAAAATTTTGAAACGCTTTTTATGAACGATATTTGTCTGAAGTTGATTCTTATTAGCCAAATTCAAATAATCTTTCATCAAATGTCTCGAGAAAGTACGGATATATTTCGTACAAAAATCTATCCATTTCGTTGTTTCCTGAGGGGGAAATTTTGACTTATATGAATCTTTCTGAGCCTGATCGATAATTTTAACAATTTCGGTGCTAATCTTTGAAATAGAGTCCATGATAATGATAGAACAAAAATCTTACCTTACACCCACCACTTTGTTTTTTTTTATGAATATTATAAAGTCTGCGAACGCACCCTAAATCTCTCAGAACTCGATTTTTGCTGCTGGATTCGATTTCCCAAAATGTTCCTCTCCTCTATAAATCAGTCCTATACATTGTTTTTCATTGATGCGATCCAACAGAGGTTTGAGTAATGGTGTTAAACGTTTTGGGAGGAAAACATCAAAATCGTCAATCTCTGCTAGCACAGTTTCTCCAAACCGGGTGTTGACAAATTTTGCATTAGTTATCTTATGAACTTTACCTTCTTCGAGCTGGTTAACTTTTTTCGTAGGTAATCTCTGTAATAGAGAAAACGAGTTTGATGCTTCCATGCTATGAATATCTATATCCATGAATACCTATATCCATGCTATGAATATCTATATCCATGATATGAATATCTATAACAAGGATGAATATTATTCAAAAGAATTCGGTATATTTCCAAAACGTCGATCGAGAAAACAATAGTTAGTAAATGTAATAATCGGTGTGAATCTGAGTGTACAATAGTATGTAAATGTAATAATCAGTGTGAATTTAAGTGATAAGGTAGCTTGTTGACATGAAAGTAATTTGAAATGTACCAATTTGAAATAATAGTTCCCTAAATCGAGTTTATTATCATACGAATCATATTCATTTGAAGTTAATTTGAAAGATATCAACTTGAAATGAGAGTTTTTTCAATGAAATAATAATACAAATAATATAGACTTACCACAAATTGAACAAGAATAATTACTCAAAAGAATTCGGTATATTTCCAAAACATCGATCGAGAAAACAATAGTTAGTAAATGTAATAATCGGTGTGAATCTGAGTGTACAATAGTAAGTAAATGTAATTTATCGGTGTGAATTTAAGTGAAGAGCTAGCTTGTTGACATGAAGTTAATTTGAAATGTACCAATTTGAGATAAAAGTTCCCTAAATCGAGTTTATTATCATACGAATCATAATCATTTGAAGTTAATTTGAAACATATCAACTTGAAATGAGAGTTTTCTCAATCAAATAATAATAATAATATAGACTTACCCCAAATTGCACCACACAAAAAACACGAGTTGCTCGTTAGAGAATCAAATGTGTAATGATTAAATTATGTTCGAGACAATACCATTTCCACCTTCTTATCAACGCTGCGCGCGATTCCTACAGTTGCCTACGTGACACATTCCCACGATAATTTGCCAAGTTATCAATATCAGCACAGGAAACAGTTTACGTTTTCATATTGTTGTTGACAGGAAACCTCATTGATAAGATTAATATTTCAAACTAAGCATTTCTCGTAGATAAAATATCAACCGCATACAATCAGTTGGTTGCAAAACAAAGTGTTATCTGTTTCCGTTTAAAATTGAATACAATGGCTCTATTATCTACCACACATTCTACAAGTTACGACTTGTTATTGACAGGAAACCTCATTGATGAGATTAATATTTCAAACTAAGCATTTCTAATTATACGTAGATAAAATTCAAATAACCAAACTCGTAATCACTGATAACGCTATCTACCCGATAACACTAATTACACACACTTGATGCCCATCGCCAGACCGGGTGACTCACAATCACTGATAACGCTATCTACCCGATAAAGCTATCTACCCGATAACACTAATTACACACACTGGATGCCCATCGCCAGACCGGGTGACTCACAATCACTGATAACGCTATCTACCCGATAACGCTATCTACCCGATAACACTAATTACACACACTGGATGCCCATCGCCAGACCGGGTGACTAACAATCACTGATAACGCTATCTACCCGATAACTCTATCTACCCGATAACACTAATTACACACTTCGCCAGCACATACCGGAAGTGGAGACCTGATAATAACAAACATCGGAGCACAGACCGGAAGTGGCGTCACACTTCCTGGTCCAAAGGTAGTCCACTGTATCTACTGAAATAAATAAGATCACACAATTTCATCACTTCAACAAATGTTCAAAACGGTTTTAGTTATTCTCTAAGCAATAGTAGAGTGAGTTTCAAATTTTTGACGAACATTCCATAATGTTTCAACTGATATGGCCCGACATTCCTGCGTGATCCTCTGTCTTAGTACCTCCACGTTTCTAGGTTTGGTTCTGTACATAACAGATTCCAAATGACCCCACAAAAAAAATCTGATGATCTGAGGTCTGATGATCTAGATTGTAACGCTTCCCACGTTACTTGTATAAAGAACGCTGTATTGATTAGGATAACGATTTCTGTTCGGTTTGTAGAATCATTTATCTCGTATTAATTAACAGATTCATCTACCCGTTCAATAGGAAATCAATAATAGAAATTCGTATTCCTCGTCGCGTCGTACGGCGCGCGATTCGCGAGTGAAGGGTGGTAGCGAAAACAGAAATTTGAGGAAGCCATTACGTTGTTAATGCTTGACGAGGTAAGTTGAGATTCAACAATTTCTTTTGTCTTATAGTCATTATAAATCTGCCATTGAAATATTATTGATATCAGGGACTATTTAATTTGATTTGATATCTTAATTAGAATTCAGGATATGTACAGTCCCTGAACGTCGGTATATTTCAGTGGAAATAATTCTCAACAAACCTCTCAACATTCATGGTGAATCACTATTATATAGCATAATTCTGAGATAATCTTTTGCATCATTGGGTATTTTTCTTAATCTTTATACAAAAATAATTTAACGGGTTGTAGGCAGTATAGTATTTTTACTCTTCGTGTTTAGCCTGGCGATATAGTACGTGTCGCGAGTTACATCATCCTAGATGCCGTTCCCATGCGTATTGTGCGGAATCCGACACTCCATGGATCTTCGTCAGCAATTCGCTTATCTTATATGTTTCTTTTTATAACATACATTTTTTAATATGAATTTAATTCAGTCTTGACATATAATTCAATCTGTTGATACCTATTTGGAAATATAATTTGTACCTTTTTTTAATAAAATAAATAATTTTATTTTATACTCAACGGAGTGATAAAATTGGCGCAGTCGATGCAGGATTGTTACAAAGAATCTTTATCAGATAACTTTTCTATTTTAATAGTTAAGTAACAATCGCGAGTAATTCCTACGTTTAAGTGGAGTGGAAAGAAAATCAATATTTTTCCAAAGGATTAGCAGTTCCAAGGATTTAGCAGTGCCGAAATCAATGGAGATAATCGTACTGTAAGTTCCTTTCATATGTCAGATTCCTCTAGTTTCTCCTCTTCCTTTTGTGAACGTGAAGACCATCTAGAGTTAGATATTAATTCATTAGTTGATAGTTTAAACACTTTCACCTTATCAGAAAATGTTTCTGGTTCACCCGAAACCGATTATTTTAACGAAGTAAATAACATTTTCAAATCAGAAGTAATTATCGAAGAAATCGATTCAAACAACATGTCTCAAGTTCCAAATTTTTTAAAAGTTCATGCAGAAACCATACCAGATTTCGATGGAAATATGAACGAACTAAACTTCTTTTTAGAAAGTATTGAAAGTATTGTGAAGCATTTTTATGACCAGCAAAATCCAAATAATTATCAAAATGTAATAATATTTCGTACAATCATTAGCAAACTAAAAGGTAATGCAAGAGAAGTGGTTAATATTTGCTGTGCAGAAACTATTCAAGAAATACGAGATATTCTTATTAGAAATTTTAGTGACCCCAGAAATGAAAGCTGTTTGTCTCTAGATTTAAATAACCTCAGACAGTTCCCAAACGAAACTCCATACCAATTTCATGATAGAGTTCGAAAAATTTTGAATACAATATCTAATTATTTATCAATTCATGAAAATGACGTAAACGTACGCAAATTCAAACAAAATATGTATAACCAACAGGGACTTGAAGTATTTCTAGCAGGGTTGCGAAATCCCTATGGTATAATGGTACGCACGAAAGAGCCTACGTCTATGTTAGATGCAATTAATTTTATAAGAAAGGAAGACAATATCAAATATTTACAAAATTCATATCTTCCTCATCAATCTTCTTCGATGCAAACCGTTAGAAGGAATCCTGTTAAACAGGGCAATTTCAATTTTGCAAATCAAAATTTTTCCGGACCGAATGTTCCACCTCAAAAACAAAACTTCAATCCAAATTTTCATTCACAAAATGCTCACTCATCTCATTCTGCCTATCAAAATCAGAATTTTCAGTCTAAACCCCCATTTCCTACAGGGCCGGTTAATATTCAACAAAGACAAGTCCAAGCACCACAAAAATTTTTAACTAATCAGCAAGTTTTTGGAAAACAAAAAAATGTGTGGAAATCAAACCCAAATTCAAGCTCAAACCAGTTAAAACCTACACCAATGAGCATTAATTCAAGACAACTCACGTCTACTACTAGACCGCAGTTTCAAGCCCCAGTTCAAAATTGGCGCTCTGAAGAACTGTACAATACGGAACAAAATGACATTCCCAACGAATATTACTCAGAGTATCCTCCTGAAAACGAGGCTGAATACGAATATGATACCTCTGAACGCGATATATATATGAAGAACCTGAGGATTTTCAGTCGAGCAACCCTTCGATACAGGATACTTGATTGAATTCAATACTTCATTCGACAAAAGACGATTACCTTATCTTGACATCAGCAATCCTCCATTAAAATTATTAATAGACACAGGTGCAACGAAATCTTTCCTCGATCCACAAATAATAAATAAACATTTCGCAAATTTCAAAAAGTACGACCCATTTGTTGTCTCTACATCTTTTGCTTCCTCAAAGCATGATACGTCAGTAACAATACCCGCTTTTAAAGAACTTAATGTAGAAAGAAATCTGAAATTTTATGCTTACAAATTTCATAACATATTTGACGGACTTTTAGGAATAGACCTTATAAATTTACTAAGCGCTCAATTGGACTTTCCCAACCTGCAATTTATTACACCTAATGTCAACATACCTATTAAATATTTTAACGCCAACCCTACCGTGATTCTAGAAAAACTGTTACCAGGCAATACTTTATCACAAATCAAAATTCCAGTAACGACTCCATCAGGTGAAATTTTAGTTCCGCCGCAAATTATTAAAAATTGTACTATCCCAGAAACTTTGACTGTTTCAACAAATGGATGAGCCAACGTCGAAATATATAACAACTCTTCGGACGAAACAAATTTTACTTTACTATACCCAATCAAAACTGACTTAGTTCAACATAACTTTGAGTGTTACCACATGAATATAAATGAAATAAATGGCCTTAACGACCAACAAGACATTGATTATTTGATTAGAACTGACCACATGAATTTAGAAGAAAGAGAGCAAATACTTTCCCTTTGTAGAAAATACTCTGATATTTTTCACTTGAATAAAAATTCGTTAACGTTCACCAATCAAGTAAAACATCAAATAAAGACACACGATGAAATTCCCGTGCATCAAAAAAGCTACCGATACCCTTTTATTCATAAAGCGGAAGTTAATTCACAAATTCAAGATATGCTCCAACAAAACATTATCAGACCAAGCTGTTCACCTTGGTCCTCTCCTATTTGGATAGTTCCCAAAAAGGCAGATGCATCCGGTAAAAAGAAATGGCGCATTGTAGTAGATTAT
Organism: Endomychus coccineus; assembly: GCA_958510875.1. Classification (NCBI taxonomy): domain Eukaryota; kingdom Metazoa; phylum Arthropoda; class Insecta; order Coleoptera; family Endomychidae; genus Endomychus; species Endomychus coccineus. The sequence continues at coordinate 192,314,582 of OY294067.1, read as the reverse complement.
CGTAAAGTAAACGAAAAAACCATTGATGACAGATATCCTTTACCAAATATAACTGACGTTCTCGATAAATTAGGCAAATTCAATTATTTTTCCACCTTAGATTTGGCTAGTGGATTTCACCAAATCGAAATGCACCCTGATGATGTTCAGAAAACAGCATTTAACGTTGAAAACGGGCATTACGAATATTTACGTATGCCTTTTGGCTTAAAGAATGCTCCTGCCACCTTTCAACGGGTCATGGATAACATCCTACAGGGATTGCAAAACATAATTTGTCTAGTATATCTTGATGATATCATAATTTTCTCAACTTCTTTGCAAGAACATATGGTCAACTTAAAGAAGGTATTTCAACGCCTCCGCGAATCCAACTTTAAAATTCAGCTTGATAAATCGGAATTTTTAAAAAAGGAAACAGCCTATTTAGGTCACATAATCACAACGGACGGAGTGAAGCCTAACCCTGACAAAATTAAAGCCATTAGTAAATTTCCTATCCCAAAATCAACTAAAGAGATCAAAGGATTTTTAGGCCTATTGGGATATTATCGAAAATTTATTCCCGATTTTGCCAAAATCACGAAACCTATGACATCTTGCTTGAAAAAAGGATCGAAAATAGATCTGAACTCAGAATACATCCGATGTTTCGAAACTTGTAAAGAACTCTTAACCAATGACCCTATCCTACGATACCCTGACTTTACTCAACCTTTTAACCTCACCACACACGCTAGTCAATTTGCCATCGGCTCAATTTTATCACAAGGACCAGTTGGTCGTGACAGACCCATAGCTTATGCCTCAAGAACTCTCAATCAAGCCGAGCAAAATTATAGCACGATAGAAAGGGAACTCCTTTCGATTGTGTGGGCGACGAAATATTTCCGTCCATACTTATACGGAAGAAAGTTTTTCATTTATACGGACCATAAGCCTCTTCATTGGCTCTTTTCAATAAAAGACCCAAATGCAAGACTGACAAGATGGCGACTTAAACTTGACGAATTCGATTATACCATCCTTTATAAGCGAGGCTCTCAGAATAGCAATGCCGATGCATTAAGTAGAATAAAAATTAATGAATTGCACGCCAATGACATTGTTGAATTTAACAATAAATTTACAAACAATAATTGGCCTTCGGACAATGTAGATACCGACTCTATAGTAGGAACTATAAACGAAACACCCGACATGAATGACGTTAGTTCCGAAAATGGTGAAAACAATGAAAATGACGATAACGAAACTATACACACCAGCCATGAGAACCCTATACTCGAAATTCCTATTTCTGAAACACCAATCAATAATTTTCAAAACCAATTGTTTCTAAAAATTGTATTACATTCTCCAGGCGTACCAAGAATAACACGATTATTTGAAAATAAAATAAGAACAAGTATTCAAATTTCCGAAAGTAATTTTGATACCGAAATAATAAACACTTTTAAAGAACTAACGGCAACTAACAAAACATTTGCCATTAATATAGATAAAAAAGAACTGATCCCAAGATTTTGTAGAGTACTTAAAGAAACATTTAGAAATTCTGCTCTAAAACTTGTACTTTGTAATAATATATTAGAGGACGTTATAAAAACAAATTCGCGAATCGAAATTATTAAACTGTGTCATGAAGGGAAAACCAATCACCGCGGAATAATCGAAACAGAAACTCAATTGAAACGAAGATATTATTGGCCTAATGTTCGAGGAACTATAACTAGATACATCAATAACTGTGAATTGTGTCAACGAATGAAATATGATCGAAACCCACCGAAACAAAAACTAGAATTGACACCAACTAAGAGTAAACCTTTCGAGATAGTACATGCAGATACTTTCACAATAAAAAATCAAAAGTTCTTAACCATAATAGATGCATTTTCGAAATATGCCCAGGCCTATCCACTAACAGCAGCAACGGCTATCCATGTTACAAAAGCTTTCATAACTTTCATGACTCATCATGGCTCACCAAAATTATTAACTTTGGATAATGGATCAGAACTTAAGAACAATATTATGAATGATTTTGCGTTACTGCATAAAATCAAAGTTCACTATACCACACCCTTAAACCCTAACTCAAACGGTATCATTGAAAGATTTCACTCAACAATATTAGAACACTTAAGAATAGTTCGAGATACCAGAAAAGACTTGAACAAACTGGACCAAATGCCCTATGCGATTCTCGGTTATAATCATGCCATTCACAGCGCAACAAAACAACGCCCTGTAGATATCATAAATGGCCATCTAGATTCAAATAGCCCTTTCGACATCAACTTAAAGGAGAAATTATTTACTAATCACATAAACGAACATAGAGAATGCACTAAAGAACTGTATAAACATCTAAACGAACAAATGTCCAGACAAAAAGAACATACTTTAGAAAAACAAAACAAAGACAGACACGACCCTTCACCTTATGAGACCGGTAAATTAGGTTACCACAAAACAAATGCTAGAGATAAATCAAGCCCTAGATTCAAGTCCCACGTTATAACAGCTGACCAAGGTATACAAATTGGTACCACCGGTAACCATTATAATAAAAATAATTTCAAAAGACCTTTATCTAACCAAGATCATATAACGTTGCAGGGTACTACTCGCCATGACGACAACCCAGGTGGCTCAAGAAATTAAAATGACCAAGTTAGACTCCAATCCTGGTATCCTACCTTACAAATTGGGGAACGCGAAATTAAAAGCTACCTGTCATACATTCATTCATTATTTTGATTTAAAACCTATCGAAACGGAATTAATTAAAATCTCCCATCAATACCAAAACATAAAAACCACAATAAATAAAAAACATATTCTCTATTCTATGGAACTGAGAAATGTAGATAATTCAATCTTTTTCGAGCTAGATCTTGCTAAACAAAAATTCAACTCCTTACACTCTAACAAAAGAATAAAGAGAGGACTTGTAAATGGATTAGGTTCAATTTTTAAAAGTATCTCGGGTAATTTAGACGCCGAAGACGGCAAGAGATATGATGAAGCCATTGCCAATCTAAAAGAAAATCAGAATAACATAGCTATCACCTTAAACAAACAGATTTCATTAACTACCAAAATTATTGAAGATTATAATGGGAGCCTGACCCTGATTAAACAAAATGAAAAACAATTAACAGATAAAATTAACGAACTCAATCATGACTTAGATGAAACTATATTTGATCTACAAAGTTATTTATGGGCTAAAAATGCTTACGATCAAATAGGTCGCGTAGTTAATATCATACTTCAATTATTGAACAATCTAGAAAATGCCATTACCTTTGCTAGACTTAAACTTGCTCATAATAGTATTCTGAAAATTGAAGATCTGGACTTTATTATTGAAAAGCTTCTTAAACATCACCATCCGAATAAATTGTTATTTGGAGTTAATTTTTCAAATACATACAAATATTACGAAATTCTAGAAGTCGAATCGTATCACTCCAATGATCGAATAGTTTTTGTAGTCCATTTTCCAATTGTTTATCCAGAAACTTATTCATACTATCATCTCTACTCTATACCTACCAATGATAATACCATCCTTATCCCAATGAAACCTTATCTGGCTGTGGAAGGTGACCACTATCAGTATCAAGACAGCGAATGCAGAAATACACACCCAATGTATTATTGTGCCAATGGACAACCACTCGAACAAGCACAGCAAACAGACTGTACATATCAACTACTTCAATTAAAAATTACGAATGCCACAACATGTGAACCAATTCCAGTTGTAATTGAAAATGAAGTTATCGAAGAAATTTCCACCACCCACTACATCGCTATATTTCCTGAAGACACAAAAATTCAAATGAACTGTTATAAAATCGACTTAACAACACTCAAGGGCACCTACTTAATCGAAGTACCCACCGGTTGTAGCTTCCAGACACCAAACAATATATATACAAACAATGAGGAAACCATCCCAGGACAACCACTGCTACTACCATCCGTTCAAGTACCCAAGGTGGTTGCTAAAGCAAAACAAGAACTAGTTATCCATAACATACCATTGGACCAACTACACCAATTACAAAAAGAACAACAGGGAATTCAACAAGTGACATTAAAGAACATACCAACAAACTCAACCCACATCTGGACTTTACCTCTATATGGAATCGTTTTTATTTTATTAATATATGGAATTGCGCGTTTTTACAAACTCAAACGTTCCAATCAAAACACGATGCCGCCATCAACCAAACAGGCCGCCGAACCACCCAAAAACATCATTCCACTCCAAACATTGAACTATGGAGATGAATGACCGACTCACACCTTGTGTGGTTCCTTCTAGGAAGGGAGGAGTTACATCATCCTAGATGCCGTTCCCATGCGTATTGTGCGGAATCCGACACTCCATGGATCTTCGTCAGCAATTCGCTTATCTTATATGTTTCTTTTTATAACATACATTTTTTAATATGAATTTAATTCAGTCTTGACATATAATTCAATCTGTTGATACCTATTTGGAAATATAATTTGTACCTTTTTTTAATAAAATAAATAATTTTATTTTATACTCAACGGAGTTATAAAATTCGCGTGGTGCGTGAATTTGAGATTCACCATTTTTTGACCGGGTACATTAAGTACACAGGATTGTCTTATTAGACTTATAGGTTTGGTTGAATATTGATCTGAGTGGGCAAAGAAGCAGGGATCTCAATTACTACTTTTTGAGATCTTAATTAATACCACTGTCACGATTGTTCAAGTTATTGTATAAATTGCAAACCCCAATTTCTTTGTAAAAATCAAATCAAGTAAATCAATTTCTTTATGCTAAGTGACAATTTCTAACTTATTAATTGATTCTTTTCAGTATAACTATCTTTATTTTTACAAATTTTAAATATCAATTGTAGTAATATAATAAGTAACTTAATTCCTTTCAGATTTCCTTCAGATTGATTGATTGTAATAATATTCTCTTGAAGATATCAATATTGTTTATATAGTGTTTATACATTTAGGGAGATAACATAATTAGTTGTGGAATCGTATGGTTGTTCCGGCTGATTAGGTTACCAGTCCCTCGAACTTATGCCAAGATACTGTTCGTTTTTGTATTTACAGGGTCTGAACGATTGAGGTGCCTCTGTCCTTTTTCCCCGTGACGGCTTAGGAATTTTTCTGGTGGAGCCTACTTCCAGCTCCTTCAAGTTCCAAGGACGGTAACATTTTTTAGTTTGAATGACCATATTTTCATTTCACTAATTTTTGTTATCCAACTTAATTTGGGTTTCCCTAATTTTTTTGTTGTAGTCGAACTCAAAGGTTCACATCCATTATTGTATTTGATTAACTTATGTATTTGATGTAATGGATCTCAAAGCTCATAACTAAATTTATATTTCTTTCATCCCTTAATTGTTGAGATTGAAACCTAAGGTTTCTGATTTCCATATTTTTATATAATTGAATTACTTCATAATATTAATTTACATTATACCTTATATTCATTTTGTTCGATACAAGAATTGTACCTCATGTTAATTGTATTCAAATTCCTACTAGGAATAAAATCAAATTGTTAAGTTGGACTTTGTTTAGTTTTTCTGAATATTCATCAACTTTTATCCACCTCGTAGTGCCTGGATTCTTGACTGTGGATTCTTTAGTCTTGTTTATTCTAAAGCAGTTGGCACTCAGGCAATCCATAAAGTCTAAAATCACAGGACACGTTTCACTACGATCTTATTGAGCTAGTTGGGGCAACTTATCACTACTAATCCTCAGGGACAAAGTGATCCGTTTCACTGGCACCCATTTTTTTAACGTGGTCTAGAACATAGTTGATTAATATATATCTCTAAAGTGAAAAATTGGTCATTTTATTATTTTTTTCATCTAACTTTGATTGATTTACTTGAGTTTGCACTGAACTTATTTGACGTGTATCTTCTGGTTTATTATTGATTTTGTTAAATTTTTCAATAACTATGGAACCTAATTTTTTGAAAATCTTAATCTTATGAATTAGCTATTAGGGGTCTACTGACGGTGACACTAATATTAAAGGAAAGCTTTTGAGAGGTTGTTTAAATAGGGAACAACATGATAGAAGTTTAACTTCGGTTAAAGATGAATTTCAATTTGCGGAAAGTATTCCAGAAATTTCAGAATCTCTCAAAGATATTAAGGAAGCAATTAATAGGTATCAAAGGGAACCTAGGCTCAATCACTTGTCTTCTCGCAAAGAAAGGCTCAACCCTGAATCTTTAAGTGACAAGATTCTTAAAGATAAATTAGCAACTGATGTACTTTCTATAGAAGGAGATTATCCTGTTAATCTTTGTCCTGTTGGTCAAGATCAACGTAGTTCTACTCCGACTTCCCCAATTAACTTTGGAATGCCTTCGTATCGTCCCAAAGTACCTGTTTTCAAGTGGGGTTTATTTATTTATTATAAAAGTATATGATTTTTTGGATAGAGTAGAAGAATTGAGGGAGGCTCGAGGTCTAACAGAGGAAGATCTTTTTTTCTTCAGCAGTTGATCTTCTCAAGGGTGATGCCTTGGATTGGTTTAGATCCATTAGATCTACTGTTTCATCTTGGATAGAATTAATTGAAGTTTTAAAAGCTGAATTCTTGCCTATCTTAACTTTGGTATCTGGAATCAGATTCGAAATCGCAAACAACTTTCAGGAGAAAAATGCAGTTTGTACATAGCTTCGGTGGAAAAATTATTCTCCAGGCTTAAAATTTGTCCTGATGAAGAAACGAGATTAGAACAAGTTATGTCTAACCTACAACCTCACATTTCAAATCAATTTACCTTACATAACAGTACATCTATAAATGATTCAAGAGTAAATTGTAGACAAATTGAAGATTTCGAATTTCGTTTTAAAAGTCAAAGCATTGTACAGGAAAATGTACCTAAAATTAAATGTAGACCTACAGTCAATGCTTTACAAACTTTTTCTCCAGTTGTTTGTTGGAATTGTCGTTCTCAAGGACAAAAGTTTACATCTTGCTCTGCCCCTAGAAAAACTTTTTCTCTTGGATGTGGAATACCTAACATAGTTAGGCCATCTTGTAAAAGATGCGAGTCAGAAAACGTGTCGGCGAAGCCTACAGGCCTGGCTATGGCTTCGACTTCAAAACAAAACCCAGTTACTTTCACAAATCAAAACAGACGAAAGTAAAAAGAACCTTCGACAGGGTTGAATGGGAAAAGTGGTTAGTTACGATTAAAAAGAATTGTTCGCCTAAAATGATTTATCCAGTTTTTTTTAATTTACCTAATGACAATAGACCTTATTTGAACATTAAAGTTTTTGAGGATTCTTTTCCTGCATTGTTGGACACAGGTTCTAACATTAATGTTATCGGTTCACAGGGTAATTTCATTATTCAAAAATACAAATTGTTAATAAGTAGGGGCAACAATGTCACTGTAGTAACAACCGCTGATGATTTACATCAACCTGTCTTGGGAATAGTTCAGACTTTCGTTAAATTTAACGTTATTCCATCTATACAACAAGCAGTAATATTGGGTATAGAATTTTGCAAACATCACAATATTAAGGTCGACTTTGGTAATTGTATCTGGAACATTGAACCTACTGTAAGTTCAAATGATATTACTGCAATTCATAATTATGATTCTTCAAGCGCGTTACAAAAATCGGAGCTTCAATCAAAAATTGAACTGCCTTCGGTATTTCAGGAAAAGGTCTTTATGAATTTTGCGTAATGCCGTTTGGATTGACTAATGCTCCGACAACGATGCAACGCCTTATGGATTTTTTAATTGATGAGAGTGAGTATTAGCCATCTAGTTTTTTCTTATTTAGATGATATAATCATCGCTACTACTACCTTCGAAGAACATATTCAGGTGTTACATAAAGTTTACGAAAAAATCAAACATGCTAACCTTGCAGTTGATGCTGAAAAATGTGAATTTTGCAGACCTTCTCTCAAACTTTTGGGTTTTATCGTTGATAGGGAGGGATTGCGTCCTAGTGGTGAACGTGTTAAGCCGTTACTCTTCTTTCTTCCCCAAAAAAATCCACTCAAGTTCGGAGGCTGTTGGGATTAATATCATTCTATCGTAGATTTATTAAAGATTGTTCTACTCTAACAGCTCCTATCACTGAACTTATTAGTAGTAAGAAAAAGCATCAACTAATTACTCGGACTCCTGAAGCTGAGTCTTCTTTTCAAGAGTTGAAGCGACGCCTAACGTTGGCTCCAGTGCTCAGAAGTTCAGATTTTTCTAAATCGTTTTCTATTCAAAGCGACGCTGGCGACGTCGGATTAGGTTGTGTACTTTTTCAAGAACATAATGGTTCACAACATCCAGTAGCTTATGCTAGTCGAACTTTAAGTAAAGCAGAAAGAAAATATACTGTTTCTGAAAGAGAATTATTAGCTGTTCTGTTTGCATTTCCAAATTTTGTTGTTTTATAGAGGGCACAAGAGTTGTTTGTTACACTGATCATGCCAGTTTAGTGTGGTTACATAATTTGAAAGATCCGATAGGTCGCTTAGGTAGATGGGCTTTAAAATTATCTCAGTTTGATTTAGATATTCGCCATAGGCCAGAATCACAAATGGTTGTGCCAGACCACTTGTCTAGAGACGTACCTGATATTAATGTAATTAGTACTCATTCCGGACAAATGGTACAAAGACATGCTAATTAAAGTACCCAATAATCCCGATCAGTATCCAGATTTCAAAGTAGTCGGAAATGTTTTGTATAAACACGTCAAGCTTCCTACGTGTGTATCTTCTAATTTAACGGAATGGAAATTAGTAGTTCCAACAGCAAACAGAATTAAGATATTTGAACAGTTTCATTGTGTTCCTACAGCCGCTCATTTTGGGATTTTGAAAACGCTGTACAGGATATGTGAACAGTATTATTGGCCTCGAATGAGACAGGATATAAATCGATATGTGAAGAATTGTAAAAGTTGCGCTGCTCATAAGAGTTCCAATGTACGAAGACACGGCTTAATGGGGCAAATGAAAAATATTGCCTTTCCAATGCAATTATTAAGTATAGATTATCTAGGTCCTTTACCTCATTCTAAACGTGGTAATCTATATATTTTGGTTGCGGTAGACTGGTTCACTAACTGGTTATCTATCTTTGTGCAAAAACCACTTCTGCTTCTGCCATTGAATTTTTGGAAAATCAAGTTTTCCTTACTTTTGGGGTATGCCAGATTTTATTATCAGATAATGCAAGTCAATTCACATCCAGGCAATTGTTAAAATTCCTTGCTGATTACAAAGTTCAGAAACATTGGTTGAATGCTCGTTATCATCCACAAGTCAATAATAGCGAAAGAGTTAATACAGTTTTAATTACCGCTATTTCTTCGTTTATACACGATAATCATAGGGATTGGGATGCGAACATTCCTCAATTAACGCAAGCGTTACGCTCAACAAAGCATGATTCTACAGGGCTCAGCCCTGCATTTTTAATGTTTGCACGTCAAATTCCTATTTCTGGCGATTTCTACGACAAGTTTGGAGATAACGACATTCTTAATGTTTCTAACAAGATTCATAGACAATCAGATATTGAACAATACCTAATGTCTTCAATGAGGTAAGACAAAACATTGTGACGGTATATAAGGGATACAAAAGCATTATAATTTTAGAAAACGCCCAGTAACATTCAAGGTGGGTGATAAAGTTTGGAAAAGAAATTTTGTTCAATCCAACGCGGCGAATTTCTTTTCAGCTAAACTGGCTACTAAATATATACCATGTGTCGTAACCAAAATAATTTCTAATCTAGTTTACGAGTAACAGAATGGAGACAAACAGAATTTGGAAAACTGGCATGTAAAGAATATAAAAGAAGACTTGTTGAAACGTACCACTATGTCCCTGAGGATCAGTAGTGATAAGTTGCCCCAACTAGCTCAATAAGAATTATTTATTCTCAGGGCTCGTAGTGAAACGGGTCCTGTGATTCTAGACTTTATGAATTACCCTGAGCGCCAACTGCTTTAGAATAAACAAACTAAAAAGAATTCACAGTCAAGAACACTACGAGATGGATGAAAGTTGATGGATATTCAGAAAAATAAGACAAAGTTCAACTTAACAATTTGATTTTATTCCAATAGGAATTTGGATAACATTAAAAGGATATACAATTCATGTATCGAACAAATGAATAGGTATAATGTGAATCAAAATTAAAATATGAATTATATGGAAGAATTCAATTATAACAACAAGAAACCTTTAGTTTCAATTTCAACTACAATGAAATTAATGAAATATACATTTAGTTAGGAACCATGAGTTCACTTGCATTAAATTACAGAAGTTATCAAATACAAAATTAGATGTGAACCTTTGAGTTCGATTACTACAAAAAAATTTGTGAAACACAAGTTTAGTTGGATAACAAGAATCAGAGAAATGAAAATATGGTCATTCAAACTAAAAAATGTTACCGTCCTTGGAACTGTAAAGAGCTGGAAGTCTGCTCTGCCAGGAAATTCCCTAAGCCGTCACGGGCAAAAGGACAGAGGTACCTCAATCGTTCAGACCCTGTTATCACAAAAAAAACCAACAGTACCTTGGCATAAGTTCGTGGGACTTGTAACACAATCAATAGGAATAACCATACGATTCCACAACTGATTATGTTATCTCTCAAACTATATGAACACTATATAAACAATATTGAAATCTTGAAGAGAATATTATCACAATCAATCAATCTGAAGGAAATCTGAAAAGAATTAGGTTACTACAATTGATATTTTAAATTTGTAAAAATAAAGAGAGTTATAATATATTTTAATTAGGGGTTTTTGCAGTAAGAATGTATAATATGAACAATACTCTACTTACCTTCTATTTAACTTATAGATTCATATTATTGACGTCCGCCTTAATATAATCTATAGATAACTTTAATTTTTACCATACCACAGGGATAATTTGCTTCATAGCCAAGTCATGTTTACCTGTTCCAAATATCTCTTATATTTGTATATTAGACGGAATCAAGATTAATATTTAACACAATAATGATTTAAGTTAGGAGAAGAACAATTTCGGTTCAATAGAAATATTTTTGCGAACTTGTGAATGAAAAATGTCTAAAATATTTGTTCCTGTTGACTATTCCATTATGTCTGGTGAACAAATGTCGATTTCACTGCTAGGGTAAGGGAATGCCTGTTGTTTTCCTCAATTAATATTTTTAATTCCAAATCTTAAGGAGAAGACCAATGAGATAACAATTATTAAACATCACTATATTGAGGGTTTACTATTGGCAATCTCGTAGCATTTGTTGTTTTTCAACAAACTACATTTTCGTTCTTGTTAATATGGCAATAGAGAAAAAGAAATTTGGAAAATAGTATAGAGAGAATTGAAAGAGGTTTTCAGTTCTCCTGTATAGCTTTGATCTGCCAAAACTAAAATAAATTATCAATATTAGATTCGTTAATTCTATAATCTTAGAATTAATATTTGAACCATATTGCTTTGCATCCACATTATATTCAACCTACTTATGAATTTTATTTACAAATCCGCTTAACATTACAGTTCAAATATGTCAAATATCAGTCACCAATCCGGTAATTATCGTCAAGCTCAATATTGAAAGATTTATTTTATTGTTTCCTTTTGTTCCAGATACTCATGTAATTGTATTATTTCAAAGGATACCTGGGTGATACTAGGAACTATATAGTTTATGACCAGGATTCCACCCTCATTGGCATTGGCAATCATTTTTATCAGTCTGCCATATTGAGCAGCTCAGCTCTTTATCAAGGAAAGGATGGAAAATTATCATCGATTCTACCAGTTAATATGCATTTTGTTTATTATGATTATATTTTTAAACTGTTCAAGCCAATGCGAATGTAATATTTTTTTCCATAAAATCCAGATTGTGTACTAGAAACGAATTCACAAATGTTAAGCGACTTTACGATAACTTGTCCACCCCACTTTTTCCAAGATAGTTTTTGTCATGCTGTATGTCAAAAAATCCGAATAAATCTCAACTTATCAATTGTTCATTTTTCAAATCTGCTTACATTCCGTTTTCGTCACATATATTACATATTTATTCAATTCACATGTGGAGCTTAATATACCCTACACTCAAACTCAATAGATTTTCAATCAAATAATAAATTACATTTCCCACGAATAAAGTCCAAACAGCGATGTTTTTACTTTTTTGTGTGACATATTTGTTATATACAGTATTATATGAAATGTAAAAATTCATCAAATCTTCTCTACCGACATGAGTGTAGCGAACATTTTATTTAAGATTGCAAATCAATTATTTCAGCCCCCTTGTAACCAATCCTATATCCAAAGTAGAATCTTTTGGCAGAATGAAATGCTTCATTACAATATGAAAAGCTTTCTAAATAGGACTTCTAAGAATCCAGTTGCTTTGGCGTTTCCCAATAATTATTTTTCAAAAAAAATGGGTAGATTGGATAGTTTATTGTGATGTATTATAAATATCAGGAATTATAATTAGATACTGACATTATACCTTTATGAACTTCCAAATTTTACTTTTAGCAGATAATCAACTGATAGAACAGATTTTACAAATTCTGTACAAAAAAAACTGCAGTCCCTATGCCATTGAAATGAGCTGACCAGTTTCTTTCTGCTAAGAAAACTTCTAATGAATTAAAACAACTCAATGAAAACTGCAAAGATACAATAAGTAGGTATTCGTGATTTGAAATTTCCATTTGTGTTTAGAACAATGTTTGCTACTCGCATAAGCTGTTGAAGCAAATAGGTGGCAAGGGCCCTAGAGATTATGTTGCATGTATTTTGCGTGTAATATTGGATGGCGTATTTGGGGCAAAAATGTGCGTGGATCAGCCTACGGAATAACACCAATTTCGCAAATGGAATTTTTTGCTTCCATGTATAGTAAGTACAGTCACTTATGTTGTCTGTTTTTCATAACGAATTAATTTGTAACAATGGAAACTGAAAAGCTAAATACTTGGGTATAACTATGAGAATAGTACCATCCCAATTTTAGAATCAAATCAAATAATTGAATATGGAACTGTTTGATGAATCTTACTTAGTTCCTCCCAAAATCTTGTAGAAATTAGGATATAAAAGTATCATGGTCATACTAGCACAACTGACATTGTCTGAACATGCACTCTTCCAAAAATATCAATTTCTTCGATTTCAGTAAGAAATAAAATCGATTTATCCTGATGTATATTATCAGCACCGCCATATTTTAATGCCGTCAAGGCCAGGAGCAGCAAAGCGCAAAACACTTCGAAGTGGGCTAGAGCTGGAGTGTCTAGGTGGATTGGGCGCAGTGTTTCGTACCATCCACAGTCGGAGGCAGCAATTTTGGGCGGCGGAGATTGAAAAAGCTGAGACGGGCTATCGCGAAACAAGGAATTGTCCCTCATACGTTTAACCCGTCTGGTCAGATTTCTCCTCACCATGCCCAGGGCTCGAATCTCATCCGCACAATGTTGCTTGATGGTCTGAAACACAGTACTTTTTTGTATGTTATGGTGGTGGCGTAGTTTGGCGGCTATACGCCTAATTTGTTGTCGTGAAAGCCCTACCGCTAGGAATAAAATCCATCACACACTGGATCCGAGACCCTTGCTGCCTCGTCGACTGGATTTTGGCCTACACTTTATGTGGGCGCCGTTCGGTTTCCTTGATCCGGTCGTGCGGTCTCTCACTCCGCTTTTCCAGAATGAGTCGCTTTGCAGCATCATAAACGGCCTCGTTGATTGCTCAGAGATCGGCGAATACCGGAAGCTCATTATCATTAATCAATGTGTCCAATTCTACCAGCTCGTGTGGTCATACGGAGACTTTGACGTTGATTCGGGTTCTCCTAGTTCTGAGATCAACTTCGGTGCTTTGGAGCAGACTTGCTTTAGCAGATCTGTTGCGACGCACCGTGGGTGGTGCAGGTGCGGCTAGATATGGTTCTAGTGCTGCAGCCTGCTGGGGATTCGTTCTTATATAGCCGGTTCTCCGCTGGTAGAATACTTGATTCCACAGCGTCTGTGCAGAAAAAACACGGCATTGAGGATGTATGATGCACCAAAATGCGTGCAGCCGCGACATGTATCCCCTACGGCCTACGGGCTCTATGAGCGTCCATGTACAACGCGCTCGTCATCGTCGGGAGAATCCTGTTGGGCCCCACTCACCTGTCCCTGCTCCTCATCCGACGAGGAGCTGATGTGAGAAGCCAATCTTTTGCTGCCAGAAACAAAAGGTGTACCCTCTGTTGGGTTTTTAACCCATCGAGACGGCATCGGTATTGAGTGGGATTACAGAATCGATTCAACGCCAACTTTTTATACCCTAAGGGCTAATACGGAGTGGGTTAGAGAGCCGGAAAGGGAAGATACTTCGTTTGACCACTCACTTTGCATTTAGAATGAGCTGAATAGTCTGTCTAGTTGGGCGAGCTCGAATTTTAAATACTGTGGCCTATGATGCATAAAAGAAGGAGTGATTAATATTTTCAATTCATCCTTATATACAATCAAAAAGCATGCCCGATGCGTATTTGAATTATTATCAAAAATATGTATCAGTGCGAAAAAAAATTTCGGCATGACTTTCACTTTCTTCCTTAGAATTAATATGCAGGAATGAAAAGCAGTTTCTGTGTTTGCAATGGCGAAGCCACCCCGTCACATTGGTTTAGAATTCTTTTTTAGTGTATCCAGCATGAGCTACCTCAAGGAAAGCTAAAAATAACAAACCTAAAACACGAAATATAGAATACGAAAATGAAATGTGACCATTTCCAGTTACACTTTTCCTAATTTAAATAGGCCAGCATTAGATAAAAGAGCAATGAATATGAGCAATTTGACTATTTCATAGTCGTACGAAGTACGACTGCGTGCCTATATGATGTAATGAAGCATCCTTCATTATTTAGATGATTTTCTACATGGTCAATTCAAAGGAAATGCATCGGTCAAAGTTAAGCGAACAAACTTTGTGCACGTCTATGTAGGAAACTCGTCAATGGAATGTGACAGCCATTCATTCACCTTGGCGATTCACGTCACTTATCTTGACGAGTATAAAAGGTGTTAGATTTCGCTTCAGATTTCACTTTTCTGCTAGCCGAGGAACAAGACCGAGGACTTTCCTACTAGTCGAGTACCGAGAAAACTGCAAAACGTGCTGTACTCCACCGTTATTATACCTACTGCTACCGAAAGATTGGAGAGTGAGAATACTTCTAGTTTTGATTCCGTAAAATTGATAGAATTCCGTTTCGTTGCCTAAGTCAGATTTCTATTCTAACTTAGTTCATTTTCCGGTAAAAGTAGATTCTTAATAATTGCCCGTCACTGATAGCGTAACAAGGAATAAACCCTGTGGTTGGAAGTATTGAGTCCGACTCTTGCGAACCGTATTATCTAGCTTATGAAAAATTGTCCGTTAGCGATTACATAAACAAGACATAGCATAGCATAGACAATGCACAACCCTGGCAGTTGGAGGTAGTGTATTCGACTCCTGAGAATCACCTTGTCTTGCTATATTATAAGTCTTTGGAATAGACACTCTCCGAATTGCATACCAAGAATAAATTAATTGAGATGTTAAGTTCAAGTCCGTAACAAGTCTCAGTCAGACGTAGCACAAAAAAAGAAATAAACCCAGTAGTTGGAAGTTTTGAGTCTCATTGACTCTTGAGAAGCTCCTTGTTAAGCTATAGCGGACTCCTAGTTAAAAGAGTTTGCGGAAATAAGATCCAACTAATTTTCCTGGACGTAACCCTAAACAGCAACTGTAAGCATTACTGATATCTCAAAGTTTGTATTAGGAAGCGAAGAATCAGTAGGCAGGAGCGTATAAAGAAGGGGTTTGATAACCAAAACAGCTGTAAAGGTGGAAAGACTGTCGGAAATATTTATGTTGCGATCAAATAATAAATATTTCGCATTCAATTGAATCCTCATATGCGTAATTAATGCATTAAATTTATATATATCGTTTTGCAGAAAATCAGCACCACAAAAGTGCAATTAATTTCATTTAATCCAATTCTAAAATTTTACTTCCAATTTAAATGCAAACATTACTTTTGAACGTTTGATACAATATAAGATTTTGTACCAACAAAATCGTTCTGATTAATTAATTTTTCACGCTTTTTCTAATGATATGTCAAATATTCATTTTCTAATTCACAACCATATTTTGCGTCTAAATTTATCGAACCAGATATTACTAAACCATAATAGATGAACTTATATAAAAACTTAAAGTTCATCATTATTTATGTATTTATTTGCTTGACAAATTAGATCATACAACAGAGTATATTTAAACACTCCAATAAAAGTATAACACTGAAGATGAACTTATATAAAAACTTAAAGTTCATCATTATTTATGTATTTATTTGCTTGACAAATTAGATCATACAACAGAGTATATTTAAACACTCCAATAAAAGTATAACACTGGAAATTAAGATTGATGAAAGAAATGGAGAATGGAGCTTGATATAATTTGTAATTCAAAAATAAAATTTTAAATTTCCAAATTTAAAATAATAATATATAAACTATGCATGTAATTCAAATACGCATAGAGCATTCTTTTTGATTTCATATAAGGATGAGCTGAAAATATTATGATGTGTACCTTGTCGCTTTTCGGTAAACTGCTTACTGCGGTAAGCTTCAAATCCTCGGGCGCCAGATTTTTCTAAAGGTTTACTCCTCTTTGAGGACTTTTGCTAGGGTCCTCACCACAAGGCTTGTCACTATGCTATCTATAGATAGCCTTGTCTCTAGGGTAGCTACAGTGAAGTAAAACCAGGGCCCATTGGGCAGAAAACAGTATCAAAATTGTAGGCTTTAATTACAATTGATACCTAGTTAAAACTTAGCTCATTTAAAGATGGAGCAGAGTAAACTGAATAAAACGGGGAATTCCAAATATTAAAATATATAATAATAATAATAAGTACACTCTCAGAATAATTAATAAATACAATTGAACGGCACAAAAATTCACCCAGGTGGAAAATGTAATGAAGCTCAAGCGGTATATGAAAACTGTTTCAACATATCTATTTTACGATATGTTCGGTATTTAATTTCAATTCAACGGTACGGAATCGTTTGATAAATGATTCACATCCTTCAATTTGCGGAAAATACAAATCAAACAGATCCTAGCGTAATAAGCGGTGTTCGATAATTATTCAGATAGCATTATTACTTGAAATGTTCATTTCATACTACGATATATCAAACGGTTAAAATTCGGTCGGATCGGAAGATATTGGCCTGCAGTAGGTTTCACGATTGTATGATATCAGATTTTACGGTATTTTCGGATAATTACTCTGAGTTTATTCTGTCACACCACCCACCCGTGTATTTACTATCAACGGAGTGCCCGGCAATTGTATGACAGTGTTAGATTTCATACGCTTTGCACATTCAAAATCTAGACAATTAGGGCTTATACTTCCGGGTTGACACAGCGTGCACAAACCCAAACTATCGTATCTGCAATAACCCCTACACCCACGGCCGGGGACTTCTCATACGGATAAGGGGTAATTACGATCATCAATTACACAACCACCCCAGCTTATACTTCCGGGTTGACACAGCGTGCACAAGCCGTTGGCGGTTTGGTCGTCTAGGATATACTTATACTTCCGGGTTGACACAGCGTGCACAAATATATCAAAGACGCCCCTGTCGTTCAGTAATACACACTCTGTACACACCATACAATTACTTGAGTATTTCAATTCACATGCGGATTCAAATCGTGCGCGGTCCAACCTATGACGGAATAAACTCAAATATAACAATTCAAATTACTGAATGCTACGGAACTCAGATATCGTACAAACGTTACCAATCATAAAATACGGAAATCAGTATATCGTAATGCCAAAAATATAAACTATTAATTAACTATCATTTACCATATGTGAAATTCACTTAAACGGAACACTATTGTTAATTCAAATGTTAAATCTGACTTGAACTCGGATAATTAGTTCACTCTGATAATAATCACACTTTATCGGTACTGATTGATAATCAAAATCACAAAAAGAGCAACTGTACTGATTGATAATCAAAATCACAAAAGAGCAACTGTACTGATTGATAATCAAAATCACAAAAGAGCAACTGTACTGATTGATAATCAAAATCACAAAAGAGAACGATCTTTTGTCTGTTACTGCTTTTATATGTTTTCCGAGGTTCTGGTCAAGTCCGCTCCACCAATTCCTTATTTTGTGCCAAGGGTTGTTTACTTATGTCCCGAACAATGCTTAAAAGTGACGCTACATTTTAGATCTAAAATTCGCGCTCATGATACCAGTTCCGCTCGGCGCAGTAAGCAAATGTTTTCGGAGTTTTTTTGGTTGTTCGTCCTTTTTATACATGAGGTTGTTCAAAGTTTGATGCGTTAACTTGCCAGACCCCCGTTTTTGCAACATATGTTATCGGAATGAATGCAATTTTTAAACGGGCATGAATTCGATTCATTTATTTGAATAATTACACTTATTCAAAATTGCGGAAATTGAGAAAAGTGACAATCACGGAGTACACATCCGGAGTTCACGCATATCTATTGAAATAGTGAACTGTTCAAACTGAGTTTTCATGTAATATCCGTATTTATTGCCTGATCTAAAATAAATGATATTTCAAAATTTAAGCTCCGTTACAATATCTATATGCAATAAGTATAGTATAGTTATAGTTCCTTTGCATTAAGCAAATTGGTGAGTTACTGGTTAAATTGGTGTGATAAAAAGAAGTGTAGAATAAGTGTATTGATCTAGATGAGTAATATTTGGAGATAATTTGTAATTTATCAAGAATGTAACTATAGTCAATATGCTTATTGAATACTTTAAGCAAGAAAGTCAATTTACACGAACTAATAACACTGCAGGCTTATTTAATTAAAATTTAACTGGTGATTTCGTAATATGTTTCACAAGAAATGTATTCTGAACAGGTGAATGTAATGGTATTGTGGATGATGTATCATTAGGCTCATAGACACTTGATATATAGTCGGCATATTTTTGTATCATCCGTTCAGTTGACTCCCTTAAGCATTAAGAAGTTTGGAATCGATTTGTGGCTGAATTTGTTTGATATGTACGACCAAAATGCCTTAGTGTGATTCTGCAGGCTTAGTTCCGTTTCCAAAATATAATTGTTGTTATGATTTTTCATACAATTTTTAATAAACTTATAGATATGATTAATTTGGTTATAAAAAAACTGAACATTGTGTTCAAATTACGGAGGACATTTTCCCCGTCAATGTTGCCTATTTTTAAGTAGTCGGCATTCCTGAAGTCATATAGTTTAAATATGGATTTCATTTTGTTGATACTAGTCAATTTCAATGGTTTTGTGGTTTTGTAGATCCTCGAGTACGAAGGGTACAATACAGGAGGTCATTTTAATGACGCTATCTTTGCAAAAAACAAGATCAAGTATCTTACCATTCCCTTCTATAATTCCATTATATTGATTTAGGCCCATAAAGTTATATGAATCAACTAGCCTTTCCTTTCCACGAAGACACCTGATACATTTTTTGTGACAAGATAAACATTATATTTTTTATTATGTGACCATGTTAACTTGGACAAGTTATAATCGCCCACTATAACTATGGGGTCATTCAGATGTGACTGCACTATATCATCACTTTATTTAAATGCAATTAAAAATCATTAACATTCAACCCCTGATAAGAGGGGACGTAAACACAACACATTCGAAGCATGACGTTGCACATAGGATTACAGAAATCCAGATATCCTCGCAGTGGACACTTTTCCTCCTTAAATGAAATATATATTCTTTACCACCACAAGCACCCCATCTCCGCCATACTTGTTCGTCGCTACCTGATTCCGATCAAGTTGATAAACATTGAACAACTTTATACAATCAAAAAGTGCATTACTATATATTGTGACAAGATGTGTATGAAGTAGATATTAAAAACCGTCTAATTTTGTTTAACGCCCTTGTGTTTAGGTAGTATATTATGTGAGGCTCATTGAAATAGAAAAAAATATTCAAAAAGGAAATCTTCAAATGTGTAGATATGCAAGCTATTTAAAAAGTTTAGTCAGTTTCCTCATTGCTGATTATATAAGATTTCTCTGAAGCTTGGCCTATGTAAACTTTGTAATCACGATTCCAGTGTTTTCAGTATTTTGCGGCCTTAGTTTCACATAAGTCTAGGGTTTTCTTAAAAAGCATTTTATTTTGAGGCGTTAGTAGATCGTTAACGAAAATTGTAACAAGATTACCCTCAAATACGATTTCAGCCAAAGTGATACCTTTCCTCTTTTTGATGGGAGCAATTACGACATCTTTACGACACTTGCTAGTCATTTTGAGACTAACGGGCGGAGGAAATTTATTTTCAGCATTTAAGTGTGCTACTCGGTGACAAGATCCAAATGCATTAATATTATTAGCACCTACATCAAGCTTTTGAATAAGTTTGCGATTACATTAAGAACGTTAATATTATCGGATATACCACTAATTTCCAAATTATTTAAACGAAGCTCTTATAGATTAGTCATTTCCATTTTAAGGTCTAATATTTCCTTGCTAGTTGATGTATTGAAGTAGAAATGAAATATGAGTAAAATGTTTCAGATTATTGTCGAATTGAGTAATGTTGGAGTTGGAGTCATCGATCTTATTGCCTTATTATTAAAGGAATTGCTGGACAGAAGATTGCTGAGATTTAAGATCTCCAATATCATTCTGGAGTGTGCTAAGTTATTGCAGAAGAATATCTAACCACGAATTTTTTGATCAACGTTGGCGGTACAATCAGGACAAGTCTAAGAGATACCAGGACGGTATAACAGCAACTTTTAAACATGCTGTATGGTGCTGGGAATAACATTCCGAGCATTGAAGATAAGGTGTGTGGCGGATATTATTTCCGACGCAAGAAATACAAGCATCTGGTATGGTAAAACAAGATAACCCATAACGAGCTGCTAGAATCCGCGTATGATCATGGTTTGTACATGAAATTAGCTACTACAACTTGATTTAAGTCTATAAAGTAATTACTCACTCAAAAATTCAAATTCAATTCCACTGTAAGCAATAGTATTTGCACCGAAATAGCCAATAAATTTGCGTTTCACGTTCTACAGTTATATGATATGAATCTTTGTACAAGTGATCTTGAAGTCTTGAAACCACGAATACCTACTTATGTATGAGCACAATCTTCATATTTGCAGTTTTCATTGAGGTGTTTCAACTTATCAAAAGTATTCATAGCAGAAGAAAACCAGTCCAGTCAGACCACTCCAATGACGTAGGGACTGCAGTTTATTTGTTCAGAATTTGTCTATCAGGTTAGATTTGTTGCGGTTGGAAGATGTTGAGATCAACACAATGGAATTTAATCAGCTAGTTGCTTTATTGCAGTGAATATCAACGGTATATATAATATGAACTTTACAGTTAATTTCGAATAGACTGAAATTAGTAGATCTTTTTGTCCCATACTTGAGATTCTCAAACATCTTATCTGAGTTACAGATAATTGTTTAAAAGCGTATTTGTTAATTGCTACCTAGTTGCTAATTAAAATGGTTCAAATTTAACAAGAAAAATTTAATGTTTACCTACCTCCAGAAATTCTCACATCAAATTCAACTAGACTTTCTACCTGAGATTTCAATCCAAGAACATTGAAACCGAAGATTTCAAAGTACCCAAAATTGAAATACCCAATCAAAACAGCCTGACACTTGCTGTCAAGGTGACTTTCGAAATTATTCACACTATGATATAACCTGTTTTATACTGACATTTGCTGTCACATGAATTATCACAATTTGCCACAGAGTAATTGCATAAAATAGACTGTGACTTCAGATTTTGTTCTGGGCCGATTACAATAACACTTGCCTTACACTGTTTATTACGTATAGTGAGGAAAGTGAAAATATGCAAATGTATGTCTAGTCGTCGCATTTCAAAAATAACTGGCAATCATATTAACAACAATTAGGTATGGTGTGGTTTCAATCATGTGACTAGATGGATATATTAAATAGCATGCGATTGATATCAAAGGCGGATGCATTCCACCTTTATTGCAACTGCTTTCAACTATTAGATATCATGCTAGTGAAAACATGAAAATTATCGTTGCTGACTTTAATGGTGGCTAATCATCCTCTGCTTACAGAATAATCAACAGGACGTCATCTGCTTTTGCAGATTTGAAGCATCGCTATATGATTCCTAGAGAGATACTAACCGAAGTCGGAAGGGGTCCTGATTTACATTGTGATTTTCAATAAAATTATTCTTTGAAAACAAAATTGTGAAGTGATTTTCAGTTTCCTACATATCATTTGAAGGATACAAATGATACAATGATCATTTGAAGCTGAGATATAATCATTACATAAATTTGAAGTTCATCTTTCTGCAACTTGCTCTGCAGAATTGTGGTTTGATCACCACCTGGAAGCATTAGATTTTATATATATGCATCCAGACCATGAAATAAATAATCATTATTTGTAAGTAATTACAAAAACGGTCACCTGTAGTTGGAATAAAGTTTTAACGTCGTACAATTCCCATATATTTTCTCGTTAATGCAGCATTTCTTAGAGGAACTCTACAAATCAGTAATATATTATTGTTATTATTTTCGGACATTCGTTAGTGACTGATAATATAACAACAAACAATTTACATCACAGACAGATCCATGGACTAATGGATCATTATCATAGTTCTGGCTGTCTATGCTATGACATACTCATCAACAAGACAGGTAATGTTTACTGTTGAAGTACCGTAATATGTGCCAGTAGTGTATGTACATTGTTTTCAGCGCATCCACTCAGAGACATATTCGTATAAGTTAGTCGTTATGTTACATAGTTTTAGAACGTACCTTGTGTTTGTTTATCTTTTGAATTAATACACGTTACGAATATTCTTCATACTTTATTTTACTCTTTTATCACTAGAGAGCGATTCTCGATATCTGCTTTAACAGGTTATGGGCCCAGGATACCTATCCTCTGCAAAAAGAGTAACATAATTAGGAAAGTGGTGCGAATAATCGTGTTCGGGCGGTAGCCATTTATTCCCGTGTATGTGGCTAGAGGCAGTTTCCGTTTTTAAGAAGAAAACAAGTTCGCAAGTGATTTGCATTCATCATGTCTCAAGATAACTCTGTACGTAACATCAGGAAATTCGACGGGACGAATTTCCAAGGTTGGAAATTTCAAATAAACGCTTTTAGATTTTAAAGGTAGTATGCTTCCCAAATCAATGCACTTCAAACCGCTTGGGATAGCGTTGAGCCGAAACGTCAAACTCAGGATAATTTAACTGAAAGATTAATTCGTGAAGAATCCAGAATGAACAATGCCAGTGAAGAAGGGGCAAGTGCATTCGCAGCAGCGAAACAACAAGGAAAGCCCAAAGACACAAAACGCGGTAAATCAAAAAAGGACATTGAATGTTACAGGTGTCACAAAATGTGACATTTTCCACATGAGTGTCGAAACAAAAAAGACAGGAAAAGTGCTAGCAACGATCAACAAAGAGATTGTGCATTTATAGTTGAAAATACGCGAAGGAAAGATGATGAGCCGAGTAACGACGAACTGCCAAGCAGCAGTCGACTACAAGCGCTGATCTCGATGCAGCAAAGTGAGGTTTGGCTTACTGACAGTGGTGCGTCCGAACATACAGTTCTCGTCAAATAACTTGGCACCTGCATGAAATAATATCGGCACATTATAAATTGTCTATCTTCTTCTAATACTCATGATTTAGATAAAGAAACATTGTAACATATAATTTCTAAGAAAACCACATACGTCAATGGCATTGTCATGATCTAGAAAGAGACAAAACATCCCCGTCCTATCGTATTTGAATCTCGTTATTTTTGTCAAGTTGCAGGCCTGTCTTGTTTATTATGTATTCAAATGCAACGAGGTCTAGTATAGACCTCATTGTTCAAATGCCGATGCTGTCTGATTCCTTCATTCACACGGAACCTAACACAATTTCCGCTGCACGTCCTATAAAAAAGTAATCCGTTCTAATACACGACAATACATTGAAAGTATTGAAACTAATATTCACTCTAAAAAGATAATCTGAGTAAACAATGTAAACTAACGAATGTTATAGGTTATAACAGCTGCAAATATCTCTATTTATACATGATAAGCTCGGAATGACGAACACTATAAGAAACTTGAAAAAGCTAACCGACTAGGTACGAATACAACCGATAAAGTTGATTCTGCAGCGTGTGGCTTACGGAAATTTCTGTACCAACCTACCAATATAACGCGTGTGAATCAAGAACTTTTCATAATCTGATACGCCCATTGATGACGTACGGGCCTAGTTATTTGACGAGAACTGTATGACGAATCGTCGTGACTGAATGATCGACTTTTCCCCAATCACAGATAGCAGGACAGTAGCTCTCGGTGATGGTGAAGAATGTACTATTGCATGCGAAGGTTCAGTGCGTGTACAGAGACATCGATGGTTTATGGCACAGTGTAACATTATACAATGTGCTCTATGTTCCTGGTTTAAGAAAGAACTTGTTTTCTGTTGGTGCATGTACCAAAAAAGGATTTGAGGTAAACTTCAAAGACAATAAAGTTGAAATAGTGCGTGAAAGGCAAATGTTAGCGATGGGCGTTAGGCAAAACAACAATATTTATCGAATGCTATTCCGTGTCGCGAAATGCCGTACTGGAGAGGCAAATGTATCAGGGTATAACCTAAGTGTATGGCACGAGAGACTTGGACATGTGAACTAACGTGCGATTCGTGAGCTCGTCCAAAAGGGACTCGTCCAAGGAATATCACTAACTGGCACAAGTGATTTTGTGTGTGAAATGTGTCATCTAGGTAAAGCGCATCGCCTACCATTTGAGAAACGCGAAAAAGTAGTTACAAAACCAGGTGAGGTTATACATACAGATGTCTGTGGCCCGATGTCTGTAGAATCTCGAGGAGGCGCGAAGTATTTCTTAACATTCAAGGATGACGCAACCAGTTACCGACGTGTGTTATTTCTACGACACAAAACAGATGTTTTCGAAAGATTCAAAAGTTTTGAAAAAGAAATATCAACAAAATTTGGCCGTTCAATGACAATTCTGAGATCGGATAATGGCCTTGAGTTTTGCAATCAGCAAATGAACAAGTATCTTGAAATTAGGGGAATCGAAAGAGAAAATACCACTCCGTACTCTCCTCAGCAGAACGGCAAAGCCGAGAGGGATAATCGAACGATCGTAGAAAGTGCACGAACCATGATCCACTGAGTCTGTGGGCAGAATCAGTCAATACAGCGATATATGTTCTAAATCGGACTGTATCATCTGGAGGCAGTGCAACACCTTACGAGATATGGGTGAGCGAGAAACCTGTGATAAGTCATTTGAGAATTTTTTGATGTGTTGCATATGTACATATTCCAAAACAACTTACACAGAAATTTGACCTTCGAGGTCGGAAAATGATTATGGTTGGTTACGATAATGATTCTACAAACTATCGAGTGTATGATCCAGATACAAAACAAGTGAGGATCACAAGGAACGCAACATTTAACGAACGTATCGGGAAGGTGGAAGTGATTGAAGAAGAATCGCTTGACGAGATAGTAGTGATCCAAAACGATTTAGAAAAAGAAGTTGCACAGAACGAAGCAGTCCATCAACCAGGAGTACCGAACGTCCAACAGATTGAAGAAGCAACTGTTGATCAAGGACGTGTTCTGAGGATAGAAATTCAATACGACTCCCTGCTAGATACGAGTGTGATATAGCCGAATATGTCACACCATGTACTCATGAAGAAGCTATAAGCGGCAGCGAAGCTACGCAGTGGATGCATTCAATTGCAGATGAGTTATAAACACACGAAATTAACAAGACGTGGTCAATTGTGCAGAAATCACTAGGGATGAGAACTATCGATTCCAAGTGGGTGTTTCAAATTAAAATAATGTCAAAAGGGGACGCAACTCTTCAAAGCGAGACTGTGTGCTCGTGGATTTATGCAGCAACGAGATATTGACTACACTGATACTTTCGCACCAGTCGTACGATACGACTCACTTCGAGTGTTCCTAGCAAACGTAACTGAAAAAGACTTGAGTTGAAGTAATTCGACGTTCAATCAGATTTTCTCTATGGTGAGTTAGAAGGAAAAATATTCATGGAAATTCCAAAAGAACTCGAAGTTGAAAATAATACATCAGGTAGTGATGTGTGCAAACTTAACAAATCCTTGTACGGTCTGAAACAACCACCTCGCTGCTGGGATCAGAAATTCGAAGAATTTTTGTGTCAATTTAAATTTAAATGTAGTGACGCTGATCAATGCATTTTTGTCGGGCAGTTTAGTGGCGAAACAGTCTCTTGCATTGTTTGTAGACGACGGTTTAGTCGCGGCAAAATCTGAGTCAGTACTCAACATTTTATTTAATCATCTGAGTGATACATTTAAAATCAAAATTGGTTGTTCGAGTTTATTCATTGGAATGCAAATCGAGCGCGATCAGGATAAGAAAATGTTAGTCATCCACCAAAGTGCGTATATCGAAAGAGCAATCGAGAAATTTGGAATGGATAACGCAAATCCAATAAGTGTACCAGCTGATCCACACGTAGTTTTACATCCGATAGATGTTAAAGAACGAATGTCAAATGATGTACCATATAGAGAGGCCATCGGAACCTTACTATTTTTAGCAGCCGTGTCAAGACCTGATATAGCTTACGCGGTAAATTCAGTGAGTAAGTTTCTTAACAATCATAGTGTGGAACACTGGTGAGCGAATCTTTGCTTATCTGAGAGGTACTATCAATTATGGACTGGAATATAAAAGTGGCGGTAGCAATTCAGAATTATTCTGTTTTTCTGATGCAGATTATGCCAGTGACATCGAAACGCGTAGATCAACCACGGGCTCTATATTCCTCATAGCAAATGAACCAGTATCTTGGTCCTCACAAAGACAAAAACTAGTTGTATTAAGTACAACTGAATCGGAATACGTAGCAGCTGCAACCACTACTAAGGAAGCATTGTGGCTGCGTAAATTGCTGAAAGATCTTGGCTATTCGTGCGACAAGAAAACCTGTTTATATGTAGACAATCAAAGTGCGATACAGTTAGTGAAAAATCTGGTATTTCACAAACGTACAAAACATAGACATACGTTACCACTACATCAGACAAAAATATGACAGCAACGACATAGTGGTTAAGTATGTTCCATCTGAGTTTCAGTGTGCCGATATTCTTACCAAAGCATCGCTAAGGGACAGATTCAGAAAGTTAAGCGAAATCATCAACATAGTGTCCACAAACAATAAACGCTCAAACGGCGGTAGTGTTGAAGTAAGATGTTTATCGCGTCAGTGATCAACCGTAATATGTGCGAGTAGTATGTGCATTGTTTTCAGCGCATCCACTCAGAGACATATGCGTATAAGTTAGTCGTTATGTTACATAGTTTTAGAACGTACCTTATGTTTGTTTATCTTTTGAATTAATACACGTTACGAATATTTCTCATACTTTATTTTACTGTTTTATCACTAGAGAGCGATTCTCGATATCTGCTTTAACATTTACATGTCAGATAGCTGATACATGACTGACATATAATGTACGAGACAGACCATTCCATATCATATATATTCTTGTCAATTCAAATGAACTTTTACATGACGTAGAGTAAAATTCCATGCCTTTTCAAGCCTTTAGTTGTTTCTACTCATTAGAAATATTTTCATTAAATATTGCTTTCTCCTTCTACTGCGAACATAAGCTAGTAATAAGATAAAATTCAAATATCAGAAATTAAGAGAGAAATAACAAGGAACCCATTGATACATAGATAAACATCATATACAGGCACAGTAACATGACAAAGAACTCTTTTTGAAATTGACGTAAAATTACGTGTCATATACACGTATTGTCAAATTCTTAGAAATATTTATAATGTGGATATAACTTAGAAAATTATTGTAGATGCGGGAAATTTTCGTTAATAAATTTATAAGCTAATCAGAATATATAGTTTGTACATTTACTTGAAACTACTTAGACATGAATCCAAAACAACATAAAATGGATACTCAAGCTTCTTTTTGGGAATCCATGAAAAATAAATACGAACAACGAAATGAAACCCTAAGGCAGCGTCTAGAGGATTTAAAAGTAAATATGGATAAAATTAAGAACGATGAATGTGACAGTGTTCCACAAAAACTACAAAATGATGATAAAAGTGGTTTAGTTCAATCTCTAATGAACAACGCTAAGAGCTTCATATTGGCTTCTTGTATATGCAGCGAACCGACACCATCAATTCCAGCAAAAACTGATATTGATAATGAGGAAGAGTTCCTTTGTGCTTGTGATATATCAGATCGAGATCTTTCTCAACTTGAAACATGCAAATGTAATAAAGTCATAAATGGAATCTGTGGCGACCCAACTTGTACTAATCCAGACTGTGATTATCAAGATCAACCATGTGGTGACCCAGATTGTGATAATCCAGACTGTGCTTATAAAAATTCACCTAAGGCGCCCTGTGGCGACCCAGATTGTGATGACCCGAACTGCGAAGGTACTTCTGCTTCTCCAGCGAACCTTAAGAGTGCAAGCCTATTCTCACTGGGAGCTACCGATGTATTTTATATGCAGCAAATCGCCAATCTAGTTAATGCTGAAAAAGAAATACGAGTTCAAATCGAGCAATTGGAGAACCAAGAAAAATCTTACAAAGCAGCCATGGAAATCAAAGCTAGATGCCTTTGCCAAGAAACGTACGATCGGGATGAGGTCGAACATATGACTACAAAAATCAAAGAAGAAAATACGATCTTAAAGAAAGATCTTGAAGATATGAAATTGGAACTTAGACATTGCTTCGAACGTATCGAAGGACCCATGAAGCATACACTAGAAAATGAACGGAGTAGATGCACTCAATTAGAGAAACAAATCGAATGTTTGAATATCAACATTGGTGGCAGAGAAGATACATTTATGAAAGAACTGAGTGGGGTGAAAGCTAAACTTTGCAATGCTTGCTGCACAATGGTGGACTTAACAAACGCAAATACAAAATTGAAGCAAGATCTTGATAATTTAGATAAAAAATATGTAGATTTAGAAGAAGAACTGCTGAAGCAAAAATTAAAAGAAGCTGAGACAATTCTGAAATTCAAAACAGCATTATCTCGCCGATGTCCTGGTCTCGATGAATCACGAAATCGAGGGGATGATTCCGACCAAGATTTAGATACAATTGCTAGAAAACTTAGCAAAAGCTTGAAATCCGTCATACCATGTGCTCTCCCGAGTGATGTAACCGATACAGTTCAAAATATTAAAGAACTAACAGAGTTCGTTAGTAGTAAGCAACCACCAGAAGAAAAAAAATCTAAGAAGGGGAGTATTCAAAAAAGTGCAACATGTTCTTGCCTAATGAATCCAATAAAATCAGAAGACAAGAAGGAAAAGAAGCATGATAAAGACAAGAGACATGATAAGGAGAAAAAACATGATAGAGACAAGAAACATGATAAAGACAAGAAACACGATAAGGAGAAGAAACATGAAAAACGTGAAAAACAATGTACAGCTATCTCAACTAAATCTGTATCCAAACATAGTGTTGCTTGCGAATGCCCCAAGTCATCGAAAAATAAGTTAGAGTGTGGTTGTGAAACAATGGGTGACTGTGAAGTTGTCGCCAACATTGATAATTGTACCTGCCCAGAAATTGAGTCTCCCCAAGTACAATTAGACATTAATAAAACTGATAAGCCCCCGGATGTTATATCTGAAGACTGTACTTGCAAACCGATCGGAGATCATGGGACCCAAACGAACATCGCGGGATCAACAGATACAATTCGTTCAGAGAAACCTATTCTGTCTACCCAAATACAATTTGACATCAATAAAACTAATGAGCCTTCCGATGTAGAACCTGAAGACTGTTCCTGCAAATTGATTGGTGATCGTGGCACCGGAACGAATATCGCGGGCTCAATAGATACAATTCGTTCAGAAAAAGCTACCGTGACGAACAAATCGGATGCAAAACGAACCAACTTTTCTGATGTAAAACAAGAAGACAATACTTCCAAACCGATCGGAGGCCGTGGCACCCAAACGAAGATCGTGGAATCAATAGATACAGATCGTTCAGCAAAAGCTACTTTGACTGAAAAATCTGCTGCAAAACGAACCAAAACTTCTATTGTCGGACCATCAGAAGAATGTATTGCTGTCGAAACATTTGGAAGCTCATCAAGAACTAGTTGGCGTGCATCTGAAACTCAGTCCTCTGAAACTCGAAATAGAGCTTTGGAACCAGTGAAATCTCAAAGTAAGTGCCAAAATCCGAACTGTATTGCGGGAGAACCATTCGATGTACGTACCACAGTTGATATTCTGGAACAACCTACTCACGGAGTTCATGTTGTAACGACGGTTACTCCAACAGGAACAATCGAGATTGTAACAGAGGGTGCACCTGGTATGCTCGAAACTAAGCTAACATATTTAGACGATGGTAGAATAGAGATTTTCACACAACTAACTGATCGGACAGATACATCAAATATGCAGACAATGATCGATACTTCGACGACTGATGGGAATACTTGTTCGGCATATAAAATTTGCCAAGCTCAGTATGGATCCAATGATAAAGGACAAGGATCGATATGTAGTTTATCTACAAAATCAAATGTACGCCCCCCAGGTGCAAAAGATGATACAGTAATCATCAGTGAGAATTGTATGATAGCTTATTACACAGAGCCATGCAACTTAGTGGAAGGGTCCGGACAACAGACTCCAATAGACGAGATCTCATGCCATAGAACTGCGGAAATTGATTCTCAAGCTATACAGGAACTAGATAAAGAAAATTGTTCTAATTTTGACAACGGAGATTATGATACTGATATATATGAAACTGGTCAGTCATCGAATGGGCAAAATATGGATTTAGATCCCAACGCTCAATATTCAATATCACTGGGAAATTTAATTCCTGACATGAATTGTGATAATGTGCTATGTTCAATTCGTAGTAGCTATCAACTGGATACGTATAAAGGAACTCTTGGTATCAATTATGCCAAATCGAAATTTCTACTTGAAGATATTGATAAGTGCGTAGAAGGAATTGAAAACGATGTAAATGAAATATTAGAATGTACCGAAAATGCTTTAGCGAGTGAGGTATATTCTGCTGAAGATTTGGAAAGCTTGCTTGAAGTAGAAGGAAAGGAGTTAACAACTTCAGAAAACGGTTATAAACTACGTCAAAATGATGGACCAAAGCTTTTATTGGAGAGTATGGAAGAAAAATATAGCTCTGGCGATTATTTAGAAACATTTACACGAGATCCAACCAATCTCCATGAAGAAAATATGATATTCACGTACGGAAATACTACCACAAAACGACTCGAAACAATAGGCGATATGCAAAAGGAAGACAGTTTACAATTAGATGATCATAAGACTGAAGAAATATTGATCCCTTCAGATGTATGTTATCATATGAAACCACTTCTGACTACTATAGATGTGTTTGATGAAACGACACAGCACGGTAGTAATTATAGGTTTCGGTTAAAAACTGAAGGAGCATTTGTGGAATCCACATATGATATTACTCATCAGACAAAAATAGTGGATGATGACAAGATATTGAAGAATGCGATTGGTGAGAGGTCATTTTCTCTTTATTCAAACTCAGAGAATTGTGAGAATGATGGAATAGATAACGGAAAATCTGCAGATCAGGTTCGCATAACTGACATGATGGAGACAAAACAATCTACATCTGATATATTATCTACATCTACAGTTTCAGAATTAGATGGGAGGACATCTGACTTAGACCATTTAGTCAATCCGAACGAACAAGATAGCATCGAAAACAAAGTTGAACAACACTCAGACATTGACGTTGACCTATATCATGAGGACTTACAATACAGTGAAATAAACCTAGAGAAATCAGGAGTCCAAACTTTAACTATTGCAAAGTCAACGTATAAACTAGAAAATGGGAGTTCTCGAATGACAAAATCGGAGATTGAAATCAATGTGGAGAAAGTAACACCACGTGCTTGCAGATCGGACGTTGAGCCCATCGATCGGGTATTAATAAATAGAGATAGATGGGCGATTGTTATAGAGCCACTCGATAAAGGAGACTGTAATATTGAAGGGACCAAGAATAAATTCAAGCCATCAGCGAATTTTACAGAATTCTCAAACCTTCCCGATAAAACGCGAAAAATTCAACAAGATCAGATTTTCAATTTAGTATCTACGAATTCTGCTCTAAAATTCAATCATGACAAATGTTTCCAGGGTGAGTAGTTAGTAACATAATTATCTTATAGTACTCTTTTACATTCGAGTAAAATTTGAACTCATTCAATTACAAAAATTTCATTGCGAACCAAATTCAAAATACGGCTAATCAACCTAGTTAACCTAAAAAAATTGAATTCTGTCAGTGAAAGTTGGAATGTATGCATTGTAACTTACTTTTCCGGTACTTTGTCTTCAGCGCCGGATTCATTTGCGAGGTTTACTCCCCGGAGGCTGCGTTAAACAGCCTATTCCCGAGCACCTTCAGTGGAGAAATAAATTCCATGAGTCAAAGTTCTCGAAATGACCCGAAGTGACTACTGAGTAATAGATTTTAGTTACCACTCGTACTTTTCTGAGTTATTTCACAATGGGGATGATATGGAGATTATTATTCTAACATTTGTTATTTTTAGTGTCACAATAATCGAAAACCAACACCAACGGGACTAAAGCGGGAAAAAGCAGAAGCGTTCTTAAATACTAAGCCAAGCTTAGGTTTATTTACAAGGCCACGAATACCAAAAGCATGCAAAACGGGTAATTGTACGGTGGGTAACAAGCTTTGGTCAAACAACTAGTAAGAACATTAGAAGAGAGCTTAATCTTGTTTCGTTTTCTTTACAATAATAACCGCGGCAAAATCTTAGCTCGTAGTGTTTAATAGTATAAGAAGAATGGAAAGTGTGTTCCAATGAACCCCCTTCGTCAGGATGTATTCCTGTTACTTTGCACTCATATAATCTTCAATCTATAAATATCGGCGTAACCTTAATTTCCTTCAGACAGAACCCCATAGATAGTCACACATAGAAATTCTGCCCTTTTTCGATCCGAATGTCCGTCCTCCCGTTCCAACAGACAGTGGGTCTTTGAATGATGGCAATGGTGTGAACAACCGCCCGTTGACGTTGCCGGGACGCACCCTTCACTTACTTCAGACAACACCAGGGACACACATAGAAATTCTACCCTTTTCAGATCCGAATATCAGCCCGCCCGTTTCGTCAGACAGTGATCTACGCAACACTATTACTATTATTTAGTTTGAGGGACAGTATCAATTCATGTTTTAATTGTATATTTATTTCATTTTTCTCCTTTAATTTCATTCTACTATTACTTTCATTTGTGTTTATAACGAGATTTGAATTCTAATGTATTTTGATTTCCTTTCATGATCGCTTTGCTTGGTTTCAATTTATATTGTAGCTTGTTTCAATTGTATTTTGATAATGAGAATGTGGCTTCCGATGATGAGATATGGTTAAGCCGTGATAGGTCAGATGTGGTCCAAGAGAATGTATTTGAGACCTAATTTGATTTTTAGGTATTTTTTGGCAAAAATTGTTTCAGGATCGTGTTAATTAAAACTATTGTAACAGTGCGCCGAGCGTTTGTTTTATGAATCTGAAATTACTCCAGATTTGATATTTCAGGAAAGTGAATAGATTTAGAGGCCTATATCACTTCCGATCCACTACTTGTAACAATCGGCTGGGTATTATTTCAGGTTGAGTTATTACCTCATCGACTTGTTATATGAATTGAGAATTGTTCGTTGAAACCTGTTCGGGTATGAAAGATCTTAGTTGATCTGCGTACCCTAAAGATTCTTTTAAGCTGTCACCATTAGGTCTATAATGACCACCTAGAAGCTGTTTCTGTCTACAATGCCTTGATCCCTTCCCAGGAACCGCCTCGAATTACGTACACTTATATCTTTATATCTATTCAAGTGAAAATTCTGAAGGTCGTATTCGCTGACAGGTAATTATGAATTACCAGTTAAACTCGTTAATCAAACTAAATGATAAATGTATATTGGATTAAAAAAAAGACAAAATTTGATACATCACAACACAACAAACGATTATAAAATTGGTCAAAAATCTTGAAGTGGGAATGATATGAGTTTCTTTACAATAATAACCGCGGAAAAATCTTAGCTCGTAGTGTTTAATAGTATAAGAAGAATGGAAAGTGTGTTCCAATGAACCCCCTTCGTCAGGATGTATTCCTGTTACTTTGCACTCATATAATCTTCAATCTATAAATATCGGCGTAACCTTAATTTCCTTCAGACAGAACCCCATAGATAGTCACACATAGAAATTCTGCCCTTTTTTGATCCGAATGTCCGTCCTCCCGTTCCAACAGACAGTGGGTTTTTGAATGATGGCAATGGTGTGAACAACCGCCCGTCGACGTTGCCGGGACGCACCCTTCACTTACTTCAGACAACACCAGGGACACACATAGAAATTCTACCCTTTTCAGATCCGAATGTCAGCCCGCCCGTTTCGTCAGACAGTGATCTACGCACCACTATTACTATTATTTAGTTTGAGGGACAGTATCAATTCATGTTTTAATTGTATATTTATTTCATTTTTCTCCTTTAATTTCATTCTACTATTACTTTCATCTGTGTTTATAACGAGATTTGAATTCTAATGTATTTTGATTTCTTTTCATGATCGCTTTGCTTGGTTTCAATTTATATTGTAGCTTGTTTTAATTGTATTACATTTTCTTTAAATTCAATTTCCATTAGACTCTGATTTCAATTGTATTTTGATAATGAGAATGAGGCTTCCGATGATGAGATATGGTTAAGCCGTGATAGGTCAGATGTGTCTTGAAGTGGGAATGATATGAATTTAAAAACGTTCAATTCAGGTTAACTCTAAGTGGAAACCTGGGAGACCGTTATCAAGTTTT
Source organism: Endomychus coccineus (assembly GCA_958510875.1). NCBI lineage: Eukaryota > Metazoa > Arthropoda > Insecta > Coleoptera > Endomychidae > Endomychus > Endomychus coccineus. The sequence goes on along the minus strand of OY294067.1, from coordinate 192,279,269 downwards.
GCTAGCGAGTGAGTTCCTGCATAGGTTCTCTTGAGAGAGTTGGACTCAGTGAAAACTAATCAGCACCAACGGAACAGTGATCGATTTCGCGTTCGATCACGCCGATGATTGATAGATAATATTTAGAATTAAAGAAAGATTCCTCTCTTTCTGTTAACCTGGGGTGAGCCTAACGACCGGATACTCTATCCTATACCCTAAGTGATCTCCGATAAGCGGAATTACAATTGATCACTACTTAGCCTGAATGGCTGGAAAAAACATATATTAACAAAATAAACATTGGCTGGCGGAACGTGATCTGAAGGTTGAATAACCACATTATATTAAATCGCCGATTCAGAGGTTGAAGTCAATATAACAGTTCTTTGGCAATCAAAATGCACTTACCCTGTTGGTCGAATATCAGAATTCCCTCTCAAAAAAAAAGGGTTGTACCCATTCCAGGAGGTTGTTGTTTGTACCATAAAAAAACTTTTCCACCGGGTAGCTACGCATCGTAAAATTTTCGCCAACCTTGCTTATTTTCTCGCCAGATTTACTCCACTACATATGACACGCCTCAAGATTCCTTGCATATATGAGTAAATATACATATATATATATATATATATATATATATATATATATATATATATATATATATATATATATATATATATATATATATATATCAGAAAAGATCAAATAAAAGATATTTATATGGAATTAAAAACAATAGTAAAAACTAAATAATAGTTAGGATATTAAAATCAACAATGTAAAACATAATAAACAACAATGTAATAGAATAAGAAGTGATAAACAAGAACTTCAGTGAAAGTGAAGAAACGTACTGTGTAACGAAACAAGAAATCATAATTAAAATGATTACAGAACTATCATGAGATAGCACAAAACATTGAAGAATGTTATAGATATAAGTTAGGATTAGTAAATTTGAGTTACGTAATGTTAAAAGAATGTTATTGATATAATATAGTATGTATTAGATTTAAGAATAAGTAACTGTCAAGAAAACCATAAATATGGGAATAATCATATTAATAATAGCCTAATCATAGGTTATATTATACTAAAGTGTGTGGAAAAATGTAGGCAATATTAATTTAAAAAGAAGGAATCACTATCAATTAAAATAAGTTGAAAATCTCCAATAATTCAAAAATTATAGAATACTAAATTCTGATTGGTCGAGACGAATTCCTAGTGTCAGGCTGGTAACAATGAGATACTTCTGTCAGTTTCACAACAATTAACTTGGCATTCTTGATATGAAAAGAAAGCACCCCATAGGTGGAAAATGACATCAATGTAGCGTCGGTTTTGGAGGCCTATAAAAGGATCTGAAAGACAAACCAAGAGAGTTTGCAATAATATCTAAGCAGAGACTGTTCTTCTCTGGCAACTCACAAATTTCTAACCTAAGTTTATAAAAATAAACATCGGTGAACTCAAATGTTCCAAACTTCGATAAGTTCCAAGTAACCGAAGTTAGTAAATAATTATTAAAAGTCAAGAAGTGTTCCAAGTATCCAAACCAAGTAAAAGGTTGTAATAACCTCCAATTTATAAGAAGTATCCAACGATTGCCATTCTTCGATATAATTCCAATAAAGCATCGAAAAGTTTTATATCTTATCTAAACGAATAAAACAAAGTATTTTCAACAGTTCCTGATTCTCAAGAAGTAACCAAAATTAGTTACCTGTGATTATCGTGAAATAGCAGAGTATTGTGTAAAAGTGAATCAACGAAATTAAAAAGAAGTAAATTGAACATTGCCAACATTGTTAAACACATTTTTGGATATTATCTAAACGTAAGTTTGTTTATAATTTCTACATCATATTATCAGGATTATCTGTAAAGCAAAAGGAAGATTGTTGATTATTACAGTATGAACAAATATTAGTTGTAAAATTGATTTTTAGGTTATATCATAGATCTTGTGAAACATAAAATTTATTTACCCGAGATATTAAGGAAAGAGTCATAGAAATTAAATATTGTGAAATTCAAAGAGCATTGTGTGCATTGTATTCCATATGAATAATTCTATAGAATCCATAACGTCAGATAAAATTCAAGTTCAAAAACTTCATAAACATTAATTCAAAGTTCAAATACAATCAAATTAAAAAGATAAATAGCTAGCCGGTAGAATCAAAATATAATTATTAATATCTTGAAATAATTAAAGATCATAAACTTAAACGCAATAAAAACTCAAAAAGAGTTTTCTTAACAATATATATATATATATATATATATATATATATATATATATATATATATATATATATATATATATATATATATATATATATATATATATATATATATATATATATATATATATATATATATATATATATATATATATATATATATATATGGTTATGATAGATCTGAAATGCTTATCATAGAATAACTAATTCATACAATAATTCATAGATATTTATAATTGTACAATATTGGAATGTCTTGTATTTAATCAAATTCAATCTATTTCAAATTGTAGTTAGCCATACATTACTCTTTCACACACAACCGATCCAATGTTTTCTGCAGTTTTAATTGGATCTTAAAACACAAGTCGGCTGCAGACGCATTTCATTAATCGAAATCACATGGAAACACTAATTCAATTAACAATTTTGATAAAGGCAATAAACATTGTCGAAACGTCAAAACAGAATTTTTATTTCATTATCAGTATATATACGAACCAATATACCAAGAAAACATACAAAAAGGTTTACTCCTTTTTGAGGACTTCTGCTAGGGTCCTCTCCACAAGGCTTGTCACTATGCTATCTAAAGATAACCTTGTCCCTAGGGTAGCTACAGTGAAGTATAACCAGAGTCCAATGGGCAGAAAACATTATCAGAATTGTAGGCTTTAATTACAATTGATACCTGGTTAAAACTTAGCTCGTTAAAGATGGAGCAGAAATAATTCAATAAAACGGGGAATTCCAAATAATAAAATATATAATAAAGATAACAAGTACACTTTCAGAATAATCAATTTAAATGGAATTGAACGGTATTATTTCACGAAATTACACCCAGACGGAAAAATGTAATGAAGCTCAAACGGTATATGAAAAATGGTACAACATATCCATTGTTGCGATATGTTCGGTATTGAAATTCAATTCAGCGGTACGGAATCGGTTGACAAATGATTCAGAATGATCAATTTGCGGAAAAGTACGAATCAAACAGGTCCTAGCGTAATAGGGGTATTCGGTAAATATTCAGATAGCCATATTACTTGAAATGTTGTTAGAACGCACTACGATATATCAAACGGTTTAAATACGGTCGGTTCGGATTCGGAAGATATATCGTAATTCCAGGATATAAAATATTAAGCCATTTACCTTGTACAAAATTTCACTTGAACGGAACACTATTGTTAATTCACATCTTCAAATCTGACTTGAACTCGAATATTAATTTACTTCGATTATAATCACACTTCAGAGGTACTGATTTATACTTGAAATTCAAATAAACACAAAAGAGTAACTGCACTGATCGAAATTCAAAACACAAGCGATCTTTCGGCTGTCACGGCTTTTATATGTTTTCCGAGGTTCTGGACAGGTCTGCTCCACCAAATCCTTATTTTTGTGCCAATGGTTTTTTACTTATGCCCCGAACAATGTATAAAAGTGACGCTACTTTTTATATCTAAAATTCGCGCCCATGATATCACACCAGTTCTTCCCGGCGGACTAAACAAGTGTTATCGGAGTTTTTTGGTTGTTCTGTTCGCCGTTTTTATACATAAGGTTGCACAAAGTTTGGTGTCTTAACTGGCCAGACCCCTGTTTTTGCGACATATTTTTTCGGAATGAAATGCAATTTTGAACAGGCATGAATTAGATCCATCTATTTGAATAATTACACTTATTTGAAATTACGGAGATTTAGAAAAGTGACAATCACGGAATACACATTCGGAATTCATTCATATCTATTGAAATAATGAACTGTTCACACTGAAATTACATGCAACATCCGTATTTATTGCCTGATCTAAATTAAATAATCTTTCGAAATTTAAGCTTCGTTACATCCCCCCCTAAGTTCGGTTAAAAATGAAAGAATCTGATTCTTTCATTTTTCAATTCTCATCCGAGAATTCATACGAAAAAAAAATCTAATACAAAGGTAAGATACCCTAACCTGACGTTAAAACTTGAATTTCCTTCGTCGGGAACATCGCGGAATAGCAATATCTTACTTGGAACATAAAATGAAAATTCTGCTGCGAAACGGAGGACTGCACTTCTTCTTCGGAATGGGAAAACTTAAAACTTCTTCTTCACAACGGAAAGCTTGAAACTTCTTCCTCTCCGGAATGGAAAAACTTGAAACATTTTCTTCGGAACGGAAACACAAAACTTCTTCTTCAGAATGGAAAAACTCAAAACATCTTCATCGTTGGAACGGAAAACTTAAAACGTCTGCTTCTTCAGAACGGAAAACTCAAAACTTCTTCGGAATGGAAAACTTAACTTCCTCTTCGGAATGGACACTTGACTCCTTCTTCGGAACGGAACACTTGGGATCTTCAGTGATTTCGCCGACATGGGCACGTTCGGCAGCGCACGCACCGCGGTCTCGCTGGACGCGCTGTCCGGCTGCACCTTTCTCTCCGGTGTCCTGGGTATCCACAGCGCCAACATAATTCCCACAACTGGACGGGCAGGTAGATCAGGTGCGTCGGGGTTGTCGGAGTAGCTGGGGTTTTATTAGCTTGGACCTGTTCGAACTCTTCCGGCTTCGATGGATCCACCATATTTTGCAGTGCTTCGTCCAGCACTATCTCAATAAAATCGGACGGTTCATCTGACATATTATCACCTGTGAACATTGGATCATAATAATGAGTAATTGTACTACTTGATACTTTGTCCAACGGTATCTATATTTTTCGGTACCTCAATTCATGTCAACTTTCCGGAATGCCAGGAACATTATAAGGCTTCAGATCTTTGATATGGACTCGTTTCACTTGCTTGCCATCTTCGCCTTTCAGGTCGTAAATGACCGGAGAAATTACTTTGATTACCGTAAACGGGCGGGGTTAATTTGGGGCCAATTTAGCGGCAAAATGTCGAACACTAGAAGACAGGTGATGCTCTACCTTCATTACTTTATCACCCACGTGACAACGCCAATCTCGACGATGGAGATTGTAATAACGGCTTTGGTGAGTAAAAGCACGGGATAACTGGATACGCACCAGTTGGAAAGTTTCGCGTAATTTCTCTAACCTAGTTTGATGTTCTGAAATCTGTACCCGATTCGGATCGGTAGGAATATTTTCCTCGATCTCCACCGGAGCGGTAAAGGAACGGACTATCGAATTTGGAACTTCAAGTTCTCGGCCAAAATTTAAAAAGGGCAGGTGAAAATCCGGTGGATTCATTCATGTGGGGCAGAATTTAGGGCAAATAGAAAATCGGGTAGAAACTTATCCCTTATCTGTACGAATAACTCTTGATTGTCATCCATTCCTTCCTTGTTCGGCAATGGATCTGTGACAGGGCATCAGCCACTCGATTTAACACTTCTTTACGATATTTTATTTCAAAATCGTACTGCTGTAGGAAAATGCTCCACCGAGCCAATCTCCCACTCGGACTCTTTATTGAGTGCAGCCATTTCAATGACTGGTGGTCGCTCAATACGGTAAATCTGAATCCCTCTAAGTATGGTCTCATTTTATCAATGCCCCACACGATAGCCAAACATTCCTTTTCGGTAACAGAGTAATTCTTCTCGGCGGCTGTTAATGTTCGGCTAGCGTAGGCAATGATTCGGTCGGCTCCCTCAATATTCTGTGTCAATGCCGCAGCAATTCCCACATCCGAAGCATCGGTTTGTAAAATAATTGGCCGGTTGAAGTCAGGACAAGCCAACACAGGAGCACTGGTCAACATATCTTTCAGTTTGTTGAACGCGATTTGCTGCTTCTCTCCCCAACTCCAACGTCGATGTTTCCTTAATAAGGCGGTCAAAGGACTGATAATTTTCGAGAACGACGGTATGAAACGGCGGTACCACGAAGCTATTCCTAGGAAACGCCGGAGTGCCCTCACTGTAGACGGGCTTGGAATCTGCTGGATAGCTTCGATTTTCTCAGGGTCGGTATGAATACCCTCGGCGGTGACTACATGGCCTAGATACTTTATCGACGTGCGGCAGAACTAGCATTTTCCTGGTTTATCTTCAGATTAGCTTTCCTTAATCGGCGGAAAACCTCTCTCAAATTCGAGAGATGTTCCTCGAACGTCTCTCCCAGAACAATTATGTCGTCCAAGTAAGGAAAGCGGAATGTAAACCAAAGGCCATTACCTTAAATTGGAATAAGCCACGGCCTGGTACAGTAAATGCTGTTATGGGTTTACTTTCCGGTGTCAGCGGTATTTGCCAATACCTTTGCTTCAAGTCAATGCTAGAAATATACCTAGCCCGTCGTAGTTTGTCCAAGATGGCACTTATGTAAGGCAGTGGATATGCATCTTTCACGGAGACTTTGTTTATCATCCGGAAATCAATGCAAAATCTCGGTTTTCCATCTTTCTTCTTCACCACCACAACGGGTGAACTCCACGGACTACTTGACGGCTCGATGACTTCCTCTGCTAGCATTCGATCAACTTCCTCGTTGATGATTGCTTGCATCCTCGGATTCTGCGGTCGATAACGCTGCTTTATCGGATCGGTCTTTGTCAATTTTATTTCGTGTTGAACCAGCGGCGTGGTTCCTTGAATTCCTTCAAAATATTTCATTTCTGTTTTCAGAAACCGGTTCAGTCTATCCTGTTCAGTTTCCGACAATGTTGCTAGTTGTGTCTCCACTTCATCACAGAAGCGCACACGTTTGACTGCCTTCGGTCCGGAACTAGCTTCATTGGAAACTTTTCCACAATTTGTCCCATTGTCTTTATAATACACCCCAGCGGATGGTAGATGTATTTTAAACAAACCGGAGCTCAAAATCTCCATTCCTATTATCATATCCGATAATAACGACGGTAAATGCACGAATTCTGCTTCAATCTCACCACATCCAAAATGCAATGAGATTCGGTATGCGGTAGTACTAGGAACCAAACTACCATTGGCCATCCTAGTGCCTACGGCCTTAAGGGAAACTGGTTGTAACCCGGAATCCTTACATAACCTAACAACTGCGTCATTGATGGAAGAACGGGTGGCTCCGGTGTCCACGAGAGCCGAAAAAATTTTACCTAATACCCGGACTTTTATAAATGGTCGGTTTTCACCTAAAGTTTGAGCAGCGGTATTTTTAAAAATAATTCTTTCATCACACGGCGCTAGAACACTCTCATTTTCCACTTTACTGTCTTTCGTCCCTATAGCGGTATTTACTTTAACATTACTCTCACAGTTATTCGGTAATTTCGGTTTAGTATCGGTATTATCGGTATTACAATCAACGGTATTTTCAACGGCACCGGCGGACTCCTTATCCGCGGTGTGGTTCACAACAGTGGTGCAGTGAGCGGTTTTCACTTCCTACGTTGAGGCCTGTTCAACCGGGATATGCTTCGGCCTCGCTACCTCGCAGTCCCGCGGACGTTTCCCTGTCCCGGACACGGACAATCCCGCGACATGATCCCAGGGCGGCGGCATCTTGAGCAAAATAATTTCGGCGGATTCCGACAATTATTTTTGCCATGCCCAGTTTCTCCACATCTCCAACATGAGATGGGCTGTGTTGCGGTATTCGGCTTCAGCCTGGTAGGGCACTGCGTCCTGAAGTGGCCGCGGAGACCACAATTCCAACAAGTCTGCTCAGGGATCTTCGGTATCCCGGACTTGACTGGCGATGACGGTTCAGGTGCAGATTGCCTACCCTGCGGCTCCATAGTCCTTACTGTTGGACTGGGAATTTGTGCCTTCACTGACACTGGATAAATCCTCTTCTGCATGAGTTTCTGCTCAGCCTGCAGATTCTCATATTCTTTTGCTTGTAGCATTAACGACGGCACGTCGTTGAAAGTCCCTTGTCGAATAAATTGCCTATACTCCGGCAATAAATTTCGGTGCAACCAGAACAATTCCCGTTCTGTGGTCATTGCACCATGTCTCCTGATAAGTGTTTGCATATCCACAACATATGCAGCGGCGCTCTCATTCATGCGTTGATGCCTGCGGCTGATCTGTACTTCCAGATCAATGTGGTAATTGGCATCCATGAAAAATAAGGTGAAGTCTCTTTGGAAATCGGCAAACGTAGCCCAGCGGCTACGATTATTCCGATACCACAATAGTGCGGTGCCATCCAAAACTTCTGGTAACGATAACAATAAGGAGTCTTTCGGTGTATTTTGCTGCATAGCTATCTCATCCAGGAGTTCCAGGAACGTAGCGGGATCTGACGTTCCATTGAATTGAATTCTGTATTGATTCAAACGCGGAGCACTACCCGGAGCTGAATAATTATATCCAGGCACATGCTGAACATGACTGAACGGAATATTGTACCCTTGCGGAATAACAGTAACCGGAACATAGTGGGCAGGTGCTTGCGGAACAAATGGTACCTGCGGAACCTTAGGGGCTTGTGGAACAAATGGTAACTGCAACCATCGGTAATTGCGGAACGGTCGGTCCTTGCATCCACGCCGGTGTCACATCTGACGACGTGGTCCTATAACTCGGATAGTTCATAGGATTCGGCGGGGAAGAATAGATTGGCGTTTGAATCGGTGGTGCCGTCATTACCACAGTGTTCATGTATGTCACTGTATTCGTAGTGGACGTAGTTGACCAATACGACGGCTGTATCCTCGGTGTGCTCCTTATTGCCGGTCTTGATTGAACTCCCGAAGGACTAAACGTTGGTGTTGTGTTTAGTGCCACTTCGGTTGTCAAAGCCTTGGTTAGCGTTGCCATGGTACTGGCAATCTTTTCCAACATTCCACGCCGAGGGCGTATTATTCCTTTACGGACCCCCTTTACGCACCTACGGCGTAAATCTTCTTCGGATCCATTATGGTCAATATCATGATTGGCCAGCACTTCCTGAAGTTGTGCTTTCTTCAGTAAGTAAATCCAGTTGAGTTTCGAATCAACTTCCGTAGTCTCAGTCTGGCTATCCTCGCTATTAGAGCAGAATTGCGCCATTTCGTCAAAATGTGCGGCCATTTCCTCCATACTGGTAGGCGCAGGCTGCGGCCCCTTAGGTATAGCACATGTATACCCAGGGAACTCCATTTTTCTTGATAGATAGTACCGGACATTGACGTGTAGTTTAAGTGTCAGATTTGTATACGGTTCCATTCATAAATTGCATATATTTTGATTTCATTCATGAAAAGTAAATTCGTGTCAACAAAAGATATCGGAACAGATGTATTCATAAAAACGGCACAAATCGAGGAGCTGGGGAACCATCATGTGCGCGAAATGGACAAAAAAGGGCTCGGCTGGAGCTGGTGTAGGTAACTTGACCTGAACCTCGATTAGTATGAAAAAACGCCTCACAAGCGTTGAAAAAAATTATTGTCAGTGAGACAGTGTGAAAAGATAGCCAGAGAATCCGAATAGTGAATGAAGCAATTGAAGTGTAAACAATTAGACAGCCGAGAACAAAAAGTAAGTGCTCCACCAATTACCTTTGAAGCATTAGGTAAATAATGTTTTTGCCATTTGAGTTAGTTCATTGAGTTCCATTGTTATGCCCGCGTGTTACGTTATGTGAACCTGCTGACTATGTAACTCATAGGCAACCGACCCGAGATAATTCTAAGAACTGCAAGTTATCTCTTTACAAGTGTTGGAAATAATTAACATGATGTATTCATTCTGATATACTGCTTCGCCTTGTGCAGTTCTATTTTGAATCATTCATTATATGTTCTAATAAAGTAAATATTTTAACATTTTAATATTTTTTAAAAACAAGTTACCCTGATAGAGTAACGTAACTGGCGCAGTCGGTAGGATAGTAGTGAGACGGTGGAATTTTCGACAAAAATCGCGAAAATTGGTGCCGGTTTGTTTTAACGATTTACTCGCTAATCGAACAAAGTGAACATAAACTTGACTAATCTCCGTCCATACATCGTTCGTTGTATTGGTAAAGTGAACAAAGGGCAGTGGACAACATCTTCAAAGCCGCAGATAGCAGAGGACATCATCGCCGAAGCATCTATAATTAAGAAATGCAAACATCTGGATTCATACTGTAAGTTCTCATTAATTTCCATCTCAATCTTTCCTTATATCACTTTCCTTATTTTGATGAATTCGTCTGATTCTGAATTCGAAGATTCACATAACTTCAAAGTAAATAACAGTATTCGTGATAGATCCCCCATTAGAACAAGCAAACTAAATAAAATTTTAAATAATATTAACACTGATAATTCTGCAATTATGGCTGAGTTACAAAGCTTCCATTTAAATGCAATCCCCACTTATAATGGTGATCAAGCAACTTTAGCAATATTTATCGCTGCTTGCGAAAACTTATTAACTACATTTGCTGACCGAGTTAATGTGCATAATCCCAAAAATGAATGGCTATTAAGAGCTATCATCAATAAATTAGAAGGCAGAGCCAGAACTTTAATAGGTAGTCGTGATGACGCAAATTCATGGCCAGATATAAAAAATTTACTGATTCAATATTTTTCGGATCAGAGAAACGAAGATTGTCTGGTTCGAGATCTCATGTGTTTGAAACCCGAACCAAGAGAAACATCTTATCAATTCGGAATGCGTGTACAAGATATGCGTAGTTTATTACAAACTAAGTTACGTCTGACGATTCCTGACGAAAACGTCCGCAATGTAAAAACATCTATCTATGATAATCTTGCGCTGCAGACATATTTGCATGGATTGCCCGGACAACTAGGTCTAGCAGTTCGCTTACAAAAACCTGCTCATTTGGAACAAGCAATGAATTTAGTTATGGAAGAACAAAATTTCCAGTACGCAGACAAACATTTTAAAACAAGTGCTGCATATAGCAATGTTAATAATTCAAATCCAAGAGCCGTAGCTATGAATACAGTTAACAGATCTGTGAATAACTTTGTACCATATTACGTCAATTACGTGAATAATAGTAGACCCCCTATGCAAATAATGAATCATCAACCAAATCGATTTCCAACCAATAATCAATTTAATCGATTTCCCACTTATAATCAATTTAATCGACCTCAAATTACTAATCAGTCGAACTCTCATAAGAATTTTCCTCAAGCACCCCCACGTAATTTTTATACTGAAACTAACCAATATTCACCTGGTAAAAATAATTCGACACGCAATGTCTTTCGAACAAATAATAATTTCACACCTACATACAAACAAACACCTATGGAAACTATATCGCGTAATTCAACTCTTATAAATCACCCTCCTAAACAATCACCCGTAAATTGGGCAGCTGAAGAATTATATCATCAAGATATTCATGAGGCACATACATCGAAAGCACTTGAATATTACGAAGAGCTCAGATAATTTACTTGATTATTCAGTTATACCTACACATCAAGCAGAAGAAGAACAATTTAATAATGAAAATGAAAACGTAAATTTTCACGAGGAACTGAACATGGACAACCAACCCTGATAGATCTAAATAATGACAATAATTCAAAGTTACCTTATATTGTTATACCTAACGTAAATTTGAAATTCATGATAGACACGGGCTCTATGAAGTCTTTAATAAACAATAATGTTGTGAAAAGATTTTATAGTCGATTTGTTGAACAGGAACCTTTTAAAATACAATCCGTTCATCACACTACTAATCACGATAAAATTGCAAAAATCCCGTTACCAACCATATTCAACACAGGACAATTCAAGCATAAATTCTATGTATTCGATGTCAATCCAAAATATCATGGACTTATTGGTTTAGATTTATTAAAAATTTTGAAAGCAACTATTGACTTTGACAAAAATTTATTGGTAACAGAAAATGCCAAAATTCCAATTTATACAAATGATTCTTCAAACGAGTCTTATCCCTATGATGTCAACCCTATCCAAAATTATAAAATAACGATAGAACCTCGTATGCAAAAAATTATTAAATTACCAGTTAGATCAAATAATAAAATAGGTATTTTGAACAAAATTACTTTCCAACATGGCGTTGAAATCCCCACCTCAGTAGTAAAAATCGAAAATAATACAGCTACCACTTCAATTATAAATTCCAATACATCCCCTATAACACTTACTATAACGCAACCTTTTGAAATCGAAGATTATGAACAAATAAAATGTAATCACTTAGAAAAAATGGATATTGATCAAGACACAATAATAGAGGATGACATGGATATAGAGAGTTTACAATACCAAAATTTGAACTCATTAAGACTGGATCACATGAATGCAGAAGAACAACAAGCAATTAAAGAACTCTGTTTAGAATATAAGGATATATTCTACCATGAAGGAATGCCCTTAAGTTTTACTAATGAAGTAAAGCACAACATCAGGTTATCGGATAACAATCCTATATTCGTGAAATCATATAGACTTCCTCAAGTTCACCAACAGGAAGTTCGAGAACAGGTAGACAATTTACTGAAACAGGATATCATCCAGCCTTCATGTTCCCCATGGAGTTGCCCTGTTCTGATTGTACCGAAGAAGAAAGATGCCAGTGGCAAACAAAAATGGCGGATGGCTATTGACTACCGCCGCCTAAATGAAAAAACTATAGAAGACAAATATCCACTTCCCAATATAGCTGATATATTGGACAAGCTTGGAAAAAGTCAATATTTCACAACGATCGACTTAGCATCGGGCTACCATCAAGTCGAAATGTCTAATGAAGATATAGAAAAGACAGCATTTAGCACCGAAAACGGTCATTTCGAGTTTAAACGAATGCCGTTTGGGCTTAAGAACGCGCCCGCAACTTTTCAGAGAACAATGGATAATATTCTCAGAGGTATACAGAACGAACTTTGTTTCGTATATCTTGATGACATTATCATATTCTCCACGTCACTCCAAGAACATATAGAAAGATTGCGAGAAGTATTTCAACGATTGCGGAAGGCAAACTTGAAAATACAACTCGACAAGTCCGAGTTTCTTCGTAAGGAAGTTATCTACTTAGGACATACCATTACGTCCGAAGGAGTTAGACCAAATCCTGAGAAAATACAAGCAGTAATAAAGTATCCATTACCATCGACTCGAAAAGAAATCAAAAGCTTTTTAGGATTAATAGGATATTATAGGAAATTCATCAAGGATTTTGCAAAATTAACAAAACCATTGACTCAATGTCTGAAAAAGAACATGAAAATTGAACATAGCGATGATTTCATTCAAGCTTTCGAAACTTGCAAAAGTATATTGACAAATTACCCGATTCTGCAGTACCCTGATTATGACAAACCCTTTATTTTGACCACGGATGCCTCTAATGTGGCAATTGGGGCCGTCTTATCACAAGGACCTATAGGCAGTGATAAACCGATAAGCTATGCATCCAGGACTTTGAACGAAACCGAGCAAAGATACTCCACTATTGAAAAAGAACTTTTAGCCATCATATGGGCAACGAAATACTTCAGACCCTATCTATTCGGTCGTAAGTTCTACATTTATACCGATCACAGACCCTTAGTGTGGTTGATGAAGCTTAAAGAGCCAAATTCAAAACTTACGAGATGGCGACTCAAACTGGAAGAGTTTAATTATGAAATCATACATAAGAAAGGAAAATATAACACGAATGCAGATGCATTATCCCAGATACAAATAAACACTTTAAAATCAAGAATTAGACCAGGAACCTTGATAGACGATATGGATATTGAATCACTTGCTCCTAATTTAGATGAACAAGAAAATTTATTGCAAGAACTGAACAGCGACAATAGAACACTCAATACACCATCACCATCTACGATTCAAAGAATTTTGGAAACCTCCGATGTAAACAATCAACCGGTAGATTCGTTAGTGGAAGATTTTGATATCCCCATTATAAACGATCTATCCAACAGCTCGCATTCTAATGTCAATATAGAACCCAACAAAGGAATAGAAATATCTGAGGATGTAATTGAGTCTAAGCCAAATCAATACTTCATTTTATCAGTAGCTATGAACCCTAGACCTGTTAAACACATCAAAGTAGGAAATAAAAATAAATTTTTCATCCAAATTTCTAGAAGTAATAATGAACAAGAAATTATACATTTTCTGAAAAATTATACAGCAGCCAATAAAACATACTATTTTAATTTCGACCAAGAAAAAATGTATCAAGATTTCAGTGCGATCTTTATTAAATTATTCAATAACAACGCACCCAAGATTATAAGATGCACAAAGCATAGAATTCCACTCATTGAAACCGATGACATTGAAGATGCAATAAGGAATTACCATGAAGGTAAAACTAATCACCGTGGAATCACCGAAACTGTCAAACAATTATCCAATAAATACTATTTCCAAAATATGAAACATATCATAACACAGTTCATAAATAAATGCCAAAAATGTCAAAAAGCTAAATACGACAGAAACCCACCAAAAATACCATTCATGTTAACGGAAACCCCTCAAAGACCATTTCAGGTTATTCATGCAGATACGTTCACAGTTGAAGGTCAAAATTATGTAACATTAGTAGATGCCTTTACTAAATTGGGTCAAGCTATTCCAATAACGTCAAAGAACGCTATCGAAACGGTAAATGCTTTTATCACCTACTTTCAATTCTATGGAGTCCCCGAAACAATAATCACTGATAATGGTACTGAATTCGATTCAGAAACTGTGAAACAACTATTTTCATTACATAAAATAAATATTCATTTTGTTACACCACATAATCCTGCATCCAACGGAATAGTAGAGAGATTCCACTCCACTATCCTGGAGCACATTCGAATATTGAAACAAGACAATAGAAACGAGTCAATTAAAAAATACATGAATTATGCAGTCATTGCATACAATAATACTATACACTCTATTACCAATTATACCCCTTTAGAATTAACAGTGGGACATTCAAATAACAAAGAAATATATGATCTTGAAGATCAACAGAAAATGTTACAAGAATATATAGAGTCTCATAAGGCCAAACTTAAACTGACTTACGAGAAAGTTAAAGAAGAAATTGAAAAACAAAAAATTAAAATACACGCAAAACGAAATAACGATACAGTTGAACAAAACTTCAATGACGCCACACAAGTGTACTCTAAATTAAATAAACGTAACAAAACCGCGCAAAAATACGATGGACCTTTTGATGTAATTAACATTAATGATAGAAACGTGGCGACTTGCTCAAAAAATGATAAACTTAGACGTATCCATCTTCGCAATGTTAAAAGACCTGTAATTGTTACAGATGGCTCACCGTCATCGCAAGCGGACAAGAAATCGAATTCACTTCAATCAACAAAAACCCAGGACTCTTAGCACTAAAGCTAGGAAACATGCAAAACATAATAGATTATTGGACTTTTATTAGAATAGTTAATTTAGAACCCTTAGAAACTAGTTATACTAGAATTTATGATCAAACTCTTAAATTAGAACATCTTATTGATAGATTCAACATAGAGGAAAAATATCAAACCGAAATAGTCAATTATGAAAATTTATTAGAATATGAATTATTAGAGGTAAACAAAATATTTAATCAAATCATCCCCCTTGAAATTACTAGAAAAAAGAGAGGCCTCATTAACGGATTGGGTACAGTATTCAAAGCTATCACCGGAAACTTAGACCAAGAAGATGCTCAGAGATACGATAGTGCGATAACGCAATTAAAAAATTCTCAAGGACAATTTAAATTACTCTCAGAGGAACAAATAACATTAACTGAAACCGCCATTGAAAAGTTTGAGAATGTAACACAAAAGATAACAGATAATCAAGTTGAATTGTACAAACGCGTAGAATTACTAAGTACTCATTTAAATCAGGTTGAAAATAAAATTATTGAAATTGAGGATATTCTCACATTAGCAATGCTTCTTGATCACATGATCACTGCAGTAACAAATATCAAAACAATACTGGAAACTTTGGTCAATGCTATTGCTTTTGCCAAATTAAATATGTTCCATCCCTCGATTTTGGAAAGCGAAGATTTTGCTACTGAATTGTCAAAAATTGCAGAATTACCACAAAATTCTCGATTACCTTTCGATATCAATCACAATACTATTCTTATATTCGAATCAATTGTAACAGTTAAAAGTTATTATCAGAATAGAAAGATTAATTTCATAATCGAAATTCCTCTTGTAGAACACTTATCTTATAACCATTATCATTTATATTCATTCCCAATGAAAACACCTAATTCTAATTTTAATATCATTGTTCCTCAAAACCAATTCCTTTCTATTAATGAGAAATATTACGGTCTAACTAATAATGAATGCCATGAAGCTTCCCCAGCCGAGTTCCTATGCAAAGCTATGAACATTAACCAACTAAGCAAGGACAGTCCCTGTGAAGTACAATTAGTTCAGTTCACCAACCATTATAACAATTGCAAACAACTGGAAGTAGAGCTGTCACAAGAAAAATTATTCAAAATCGACACCGACAAATGGATAGCCATTTTTCCTAATCAAACCATCGTGAACAGTCAGTGCCCACAAAATAGAGATACGTCAGCCCTCGAAGGAAGCTACATCTTAAAAATACCAGAAGGATGTCAACTACAAGTAAATGGACAAATCTTGAAGAGTTATCAAGATTCCAAAAAAATTGTGTCATCAATAGATTTACCAAACTTAAATATTCCTGACTTGGCCAAATTACGGCAAGATCAACTACCACCTATCAAATTGGAACCTATAAACCTAGACGAATTACACGGCATGGTTCATCAATTGGAAAACACCAAGAAGAAATTCCAAGAAATTCAGATTCCGCAAATACATATGGGAGCCAGTGTCTGGACCATCACCCTGTATGTCGTACTAATAATTATCGGCATAATAATTGTAATGATGTATCGTTGGCACAAGAGGGAAGGCAAGAAAACTAAGAAATCAAACCGAGAAGAAATTCCATTACCCGAAATCCATCTAAAAAATTAAATCTTCGTAATTTTTTCTCTTAGGATGGAGGTGTTACGTTATGTGAACCTGCTGACTATGTAACTCATAGGCAACCGACCCGAGATAATTCTAAGAACTGCAAGTTATCTCTTTACAAGTGTTGGAAATAATTAACATGATGTATTCATTCTGATATACTGCTTCGCCTTGTGCAGTTCTATTTTGAATCATTTATTATATGTTCTAATAAAGTAAATATTTTAACATTTTAATATTTTTTAAAAACAAGTTACCCTGATAGAGTAACGTAACTCGCGGTGCGCCCTTGTAATATCAAATATTGTTTAATAAGTCATTGTGATTGTTGTATTGTACCTGATAAGTTTATCCTGTACAGATTTCCATAACGTCGATAAATTGATTGTGTTCTGTACCGATAAATGTGAAAAATTGAGTTTGTTAAGTAATTGTATTGTGTCAGAGGGAGTGAAAGGGAATCACGACGCACCAATATACACTGTGTCTCACCCTGAAATAAGGGTGCGTCGTAGATAGTCCTCCGCCAGGGTCTACACGCTGTGTCTTACCCGGAAGTAGGCTCTGAAGGAGGAATAGAGTGAATGTGAATCACGACACACCAATATACACTGTGTCTTACCCTGAAATAAGGATGTGTCGAAGATAGTCCTCCGTCAGGGTGTACACGCTGTGTTTCACCCGGGAGTAGCCTCTGAAGGGGGATGTATGTTTCAAAGTCACAATATCCACTGTACACACTGTGTCTTACCCGGAAATAGGGTGGTATTGTTGACGAGGTGATTATAAGTCTAATACGCTGTGTCTTACCCTGAAGTAGGAGTTATAATTATCAAATTTATGTGTGAGTAGTATATAAGTGTCTGGTACTGTTGTACAATTACCCGCGAGACCATTTCCGGGAAATTACGCGTACTAACCTGAAAGAAGTGCAGGATAAATGAATCTCAGTATTGATCATTGTTAAGAGTTCCTAAAAAGATTATTGATATCACGCGGGCGTGAGGGTATTGCGGAGGTTCCATTACAACTCAAGACCTGCTGTCACTTGCTTTCCTCGAGTATATGTTGCACGATAATTAATTTTGCTAATAATTGGTGCATGAAAAGTCGTTTTAATAACACTTATATGAATATTTGTTGGCAAGGCTATAATAAGGGGAATTAGCTTGTTTGGACCGCGGTTTTAACAAATATTGTTTCTGAGCTTCCTTGTGCTTCCCCGGGTCGGGAAATAATAAATAAACTTACGTTTAGTTTATATCCAAGAATATGTTTTTAAAATGTAGGCAATGTTCAATTGGCTTGATCTTCTTATCGATCTACAATAAACACAGGTAAACTATTTTTGTTACTTCTTTTGAAATCAGGAACTGTTGAAAATTGTTAACTTAGTTTTATTCTTTTTATTAAAGATACAAAACTGTTCAATGATGGATTGGAATTTTATCGAAGACTGGCTATCGTTCGAGGTTACTTATGAATTGTAGGTTATTATAACCTTTAAACTTTGTTCGTAGACTTGGAACACTACTTGACTTGTTGAAATTATTTATTAACTTCGGTTACTTTGAACTTCTCGAAGATTGGAACACTTGGGTTCACCGATGTTTATCCAATAAACTAAGATTATGGAAATTTTTATGAGTTGCAGGAGTACCTTGACCCTTCAGATGCTAGCTAACTAACTTGGCTTGTATTCAGATGCCTTTTATAGGCCTTCAAAACCGACGCTACTTGATGTCATAATCCACCTATGAGGTGCTTTCTTTACCTACCAAGAACGCTTTGATGATTGTTGCAAACTGACATAAGTTTTACATTGTTACCCGTCTGACGTTCATAATCCGTCTCGGCCAATCAGAATTTAGTATTCTATGAATTTTGAATTATTGGAGATTTTTAACTTATTTTAATTGATGATGATTACTCCTTTTTGAATTAATATTGCCTACATTTTTCCACACACTTTGGTATAAGATAACCTATGATAAGGTTATTATTAATATGATTATTCCAATAATTATTATAAAATTGACAGTTGTCATTCTTAAAAACTAATACATAATATATCATATCAATAACATTTCTTTAACATTATATAACTCAAATTTACTAATCCTAACTTATATCTATAACATTTTTCAATAGTGTTGCAATCACATAGTCAGATCAACCTTTCCTTGATCTGTAAAACGATTCCGTTCCGCTGTTTCCCGTTGTTATAACAATAACATTAAATATATGAGTTTGTATCCTAAACAAATAAAGAATTATCTATCAAATAGAGTTAAATAGAATTATTATACAGTCCACTATTAGCTCAAAAATAATCAATTAACTGTACACAACAAAATGGTCAATACGAGCCGGATCGTATAATGGTGTAAACATCGGCACCAGGCACAACTAAGAAGGATCTGTCTACTCTCTCATTTCTCCATTCTCAGAAGAAAAATAGTTTCCCCAGGTTTATCTCGCTCTCAAGGATCTATCTCTACAAATAAAAGGATAGGAAGGAAATCTCGCTCTCAAGGATCTATCTCTACAAATAAAAGGATAGGAAGGAAACCTCGTTCTCAACACAAGGTCAGAACGTTTCGATATAATTCATCTGGTGATCTCTTGCGTTACAATCTACTTCAAGTTAGTTGGCGCATTTAACGATTCATCGGCAGGACAGTTTCAGTTTAGTGAAAGCTTCTTAGTCAGGATAGGTTAGTTGAGCCATAGAATTGATTATTTTTATATAATAACATAAACGAAGAGAGGTTTGATATATGTCAAAGTTCTGTCAAAATTAATAATTTTGTATACAGGTTAGTTTCCATCAACTATATTTCAATTGATTTAAGGTAGGAATAATTCACTGTTTTCTATCTTTGTAAAGCAAACGGAAATGTTACAGAACAAGCAGAAAAAGGGAATATGAACTCACAAATGAATAGGGTAAGGGGGCGCTATAAGGGAATAATTACTCGTATCGAAAACTTCGTAGATTCACTAACACCTGATTCAAAGATAGATGTGAATGAATTAGTTATTCGGGAATCTCTTCTTGTTAAAGCATTTGATTTGATTCAGAAAGAAATTGAAGATTCTATCGACGAAAATGATGATGATCAAATTGCATTACAGCTTCAAGATCGAAATGTAATAGAAAACCAATATATCTCTCTTCACAGCAGAATAAAAACTTTGATTCAAAAACATTCTGTCAGAGGTCATTCAAGTGGTTTAGAAATGAATTCACAAATCTCTCAACCAACTGTAAAAGTGAAACTTCCCAATATGAATATTCCGACTTTTGATGGAAATTACGGAGAGTGACGCACATTCATAGATTTATTCACGGCTTCTGTTCACAACGATAATTTATTAGCAAAATCTCAAAAATTTGTATACTTGAAATCATTTTTGAAAGGCTTTTGAAACCGCTTTCTCTTATTTGTGAACTGAATATTTCTGATAACAACTATAGTAAGGCTATGGATCTGTTGAAAACTCAATATGACAAGAAAATGCCAGCAATAAATTATCATATCATTGGGTTGTTGGAAGTTACTTTGGTGAAAGGTTCAAATGGTCTACGGGAATTTACTAGTTTAATCAGACAACATATCAGCGCTTTGGAAGCATTAGGCGTGAAGGTTATAGGTTCTTGGGATTTATTATTGATTAATATATTTTCTAGTAAGTTAGACAGAAATTTAAGAAATGATTTCGAACTTGAAAGGGATCAAAAGGAATTGCCTACTATAAATGAATTTTTAAATTTTTTGAATAAAAGGATCACGGCATGGGAATCATCTGTTCAAGTCAAAGAAATAAAGAGGAATATAGAACAAAAAACGAAATATCTCAATAAACAATCATCAATTGTACATTCGAATATAATAACTAGTACTGATACTCCGGGTAATAATGGGAAAAAATGTATTTATTGCAAGAAACTAGGGCATAAAATATATAAATGCACGAAATTTGCCTCAGAGCAAACTTCAACGAGAAGGGACTTCATCTCAAAAGAAAGATTATGTTTCAATTGTTTTGGCAAACATTTAGTGTCTCAATTCACAAGAAATAGATGTAGAATTTGTTCAGGTAAACATAATACTCTTTTACATGAAAATAAGACTGCAAATATTTTTTCTTCTAGTGAACAAACATTAAATAGAGAAGGTTCTCATCAGTCTCATTCTCAAATGCAAGAATCTACAAACACTCAAACTCAAAGACCTCATTTTCAAAAGTCTGTTCAATCACAATATCTCACTCATAATCAGGAATTGCTTCAATCCCAATCACATAATCAAGGTTCATCTCAGCCAGCTCAAATATTAGCATGTACTCAAAGAGGAAATAATCAACAACATTGTATGATTTCTTCCTCTAGAAATCAGGCATTATTAGCCACAGCCAGAGTGATTTTATGTTCAGAAAACGGTGAAAGGATAGAAGTACGAGCATTGTTGGATTCAGCTTCACAAACTACGTTTGTTACCAGAGAAACAATAAAATCATTGAATACAAAAACTTCGAAAGTTGATATGAGGGTTTCAGGAAAATCACAAAGTGGGACTCAGGTTACTGAAATTGCTGATTTATTTCTAGAATCCAAGAGGTCAGTTACTGATAATGAAAGGTTTTTGGTGACATGTGGTATTTTGAATAAAATAACATGTGAACTCCCTCAGATTTTAATTGATACTTCCGAATTTAGAATTCCTTATGGTATTGATCTTGCTGACATTGAATATAATATTCCAGCTAAAATAGATACGTTGATTGGTGCTGATTTGTATTTCGATTTGATTGAACCAGGTTTGATCAAATTGGGGCCGAATTTGCCAGTTTTACGAAACAGTAAATTAGGATGGGTATTGGGAGGTACAGTTAAACATCAACACGTCAATAATATTTCTAATGTCAATGTCGTATTATATGCACATAATGATATTGAAGAACTTATTCCAAAATTCTGGCAATTAGAAGAATTGTCTTCAAAAAGAATTTTATCTCTTGAGGATAAAAAATGTGAAAATAGTTTCTCTTCTACTATGCAACGTACTGCAAATGGTAGGTTCATAGTGAAATTACCTTTGAAAAACAGCATTGAAGATTTAAGTTTGGGTGAATCATTTGAAATGGACAAACGCAGATTCCTCTCTTTAGAAAAGAGATTGAGCAGAAATGAAAGTTTGCGCTCTCGATATAAGACATTCATAGATGAATATGTCAATTTGAATCATGCTAAATATGTTCCTCTTGAAATGAAAACTAAGGATTCTAATATCAAATACTTCTTACCACATCACTGTGTAATCAGGGAGGAAAGTGTGAGTACAAAGTTAAGGGTTGTTTTCGATGCATCTATGAAGAACACAAGAGGTGTTTCATTGAATGATGTTATGTACAAAGGACTCACTGTTCAGTCAGATTTGTTTGATATTGTATGTAGGTTTCGATCTTTCAGGTACTGTTTTACAGCTGATTTGATGACAGATACTTATACATTCCGATCATAGACATTTACAAAATATTTTATGGCGCGATCATCCAGAAAATGAATTGAGGTGTATAGAACTCCAAACAGTTACGTATGGTACGAACTGTGCTCCGTTTCTCTCGACAACATGTTTGATTCAACTAGCACATGACGGAAGCGTCTCTCATCCACAAGCATCACAGGTTCTTCTCAAACAATGCTATGTGGATGATATTCTTGCAGGAGCTGATTCTCTACAGAAACTTGAGCAATTACGAGACGAACTGATAGATTTGTTAGCCTCGGCAGGTTTTAAACAACATAAGTGGGTATCGAATGTTGTCAATTTTAACGAGAATTCTCAATCGTTTATACAGGACAAGGTACAAAATTCATTGGATAAACAAGGTAAACATTCTCTTGAAGATGTTGAAATTGATGCACATGGATATTTGAACAAGGTTTCAGGAACTTCTTGGCAACCTTCAACAGATAATTTCAAGGTCTGCTTTTGAAGAAAATACACCTCTGACAAAAAGGAATGTTCTTTCATATATTGCAAGGCTTTTCGATCCATTAGGTCTCATAGGTCCAATTATAGTGGTTGGCAAAATCTTAATGAAAAAAATCTGGAGTCGGAAACTAGACTGGGATGACACTCTACCTCCGGATTTATGTCATCAATGGAAAATATTTTCGAAAGATATTCCTCTCCTCAATGAGCTTAGGATTCCTCGATTATTACATTTTCCATATGACATACAGTCTTTCGAATTACATGGGTTCTCAGATAGTTCTCTTGAGGCTTATGGAACATGTTTTTATTTAAGAACTATTCATTTTAACAAGGAGATAAGTTGTAGGTTGATTTGTTCCGAATCAAGGGTAGCTCCGCAAAAAATAATCTCGATTCCAAAACTGGAATTATGTGGTGGTAGATTCTGTTCCTGAACAAACATTGATAACTTTCGTCTCTTCGAATGAATTTTCAGAGGCGATGGAAATATTTGAAAAATTTTCGCGTTTTCGTCGACTTCAACGCACAATAGCATATTGTTTAAGATTTGTAAATAATTGTTCCAAGGTTAAATATAAATTTAATGGTCCTCTTCATATTGATGAATTACAAAATTCATTGATGGTATTAGTTAAGTGTATTCAAGGTCATCGATTTATGAAGGAAATTGGGGATATTACCTCTAAAAAAGCTGTACAATCAAGTAGTTTAGCACAATTAATTCCTTTTTTGGATGAGAAAGGTGTACTTCGTGTGGGAGGAAGGTTATCTCAATCCAATTTATCTTTTTCTCAAAAACATCCTATGATTCTACCACCAAAAAATCATGTTGTGAAACTGCTGTATACTCAAGAACATCTGGATTTACATCATGCAGGGCAGCAAACCTAAGATGAGCGAGAATTCATCTTAGGTTAAGATTTTGGCCTATAAATGGATTGAGACCAATCAAACGAGAAATTAAAAATTGCGTTACTTGTTTTAGGTTTAAAGCATCCTCGTCGCAACAAATAATGGGCTCATTACCCTCTGATAGACTTTCAATTGTCCGTCCTTTTCTTAAGGTAGGAGTTGACTTTGGTGGTCCTATTGCGGTTAAGGAATCTTGTCTTCGAAAGGCAGTGATCTCTAAATCATACATTTCGTTGTTTGTTTGTATGGTTACAAAGGCAGTTCATATCGAACTTGTTTCCAGTCTATCAACAGAAGCGTTTCTCTCAACTCTTAAAAGATTCATTGCTCGACGTGGATGTCCTCAAATCATATACAGCGATAATGGAACTAATTAGCAGGGTGCTAATAACTCGCTCAGACAAATTTATCATTTTTTTCGAGAAAAGGGAAATTCTGTGAAAGATTTTCTATCTACTAAGGAAATACGATGGAAGTTCATACCCCCCAATAGTCCACACTGGGGAGGATTGTGGGAGGTGGGTATAAAATCTACGAAATTTCATCTCAAACGGGTTATGGGAAAGAATGTTTTGAGTTTTGAACAAGTCACAACTCTTTTATGTCAAATTGAAGCCATATTGAACTCTAGGCATCTCTCTCCTGTTTCGACAGATCCAGAAGATTACTCGTGTCTTACACCTAGTCATTTTTTGATTGGAGAATCATCAATTTCTTTTCCGGAAATCAATATTATAGACGTTCCCGACAATAGGTTGAAAATCTGGGAGTGTTGTCAAAAAATGAGACAACTCTTTCGGAAACGTTGGTCCATAGAATATTTGAATAGGCTTCAACATAAACCAAAATGGGCTAAGGTGTATGACAATTTAAAGGTCAACGATTCAGTTTTAGTGAAGAAGGATAACATTCCACCTCTTGAATGGCGTTTAGCTCGAATTATAGAGGTAATGACAGGACCTGATAAAAGGGTTCGAGTGGTTAAAATAAGTTCAATGAGTGGAATATTCATTAGACCAATAACAAAATTATGTCCACTTCCATTTTGTTCTGATGGAATTAATCAACCCGGTGGGGAGGTTGTTGCAAACACATAGTCAGATCAACCTTTCCTTGATCTGTTAAACGATTCCGTTCCGCTGTTTCCCGTTGTTATAACAATAACAATAAATATATGAGTTTGTTACTTTGTCAGATTGACATAATAAGAATTTGTATCCTAAACAAATAAAGAATTATCTATCAAATAGAGTTAAATAGAATTATTATACAGTCCACTATTAGCTCAAAAATAATCAATTAACTGTACACAACAAATAGTTTGTGCTATCTCATGATAGTTTTTGTAATCATTTTAATTATGATTTCTGCCTTCGTAACACTGTACGTTTATTCACTTTCACTGAAGTTCTTGTTTTACACTTCTAATTCTAATTACATTGTTGTTTATTATGTTTTACATTGTTTATTGTATTATACTAACTATTATTTAACTTTGAATATTGTTTTTAATTCCATATAATATCTTATTATTAATCTTTTCTGATTTTCAATGTTCGGTAAGTTCTAATTTTTATGATTTTTGTTGTTTAGGAAACGAAATCATAACAAATTCCCCTAAATCAATTTTAAAGTATTAATCGATCTTCAATATTTAAAATTTATTTATCTTTTGATTTTATTTTCATGAACTAGATTTATTAATAATTATACTTGTATATTTGATCAATATTAAATATTCCTCTTATCTTTCCATTTTCAGGATTCATTAATTCAGAACTATTTTTAGCATTTTCATTTGTTACCACATATGGACCTTCAAAAGCAAAACATTATTTTCCACATATATTCTTTTTATTATTAGTTACTCTCATTGCTCTTACTATTACTAATTCACCTATTTCAAATTAACTTCCCTCTTTTTCTCATTTCCCTACCATATACTTTCTTGCATTTCTTTCTGACCTATTACTGATATCTTTCAAAATTTCATTTCGTTCTACTGAATTTTCATGTAACCATTTTCTATCAGGTTCTTCGCCTTTCATAATTAATACAGGTGTTTTCTCTGTTGTAGTATTTGGACAATGATTTAAACATTTCTCTACCCTGGATATTGATTCATCCCATTGACGATGTTTACACTCACAAGATATCCTTAGATATTTTGTTACTTCCTGTATATATCGCTCTGATGGATTGGATTGATGATGTCTGATGCTTGTTAATTGATGAAAAATTGAATTCCTTTTGCAAAAATACTTGAAACGTATGTTTTTGAAATATGTTGCGTTATCTGTAATTAACTTTCTTGGTCTACCAATTCCTTTTAAATAAATTCCCTTTTTAATTTTACATTTCTTTTTATCTTTTTCTAATAATTCTATTTCCCCTTTTCTAATTTTATCTAATGAACTATTTGTTCCTATTTCATATTTGGACATTCTATATGCACTTTGAATACCAACAGGTTTATCTTTTAATCTCTACACTTTTCCTTTTAAAATAATGCTAGTGTAATCTCTACAACTTTCGTGTAATGGAATCAACCAGAAACTATGCCTTTTATCAATTTTGCTAAAAACTTGTGCCTTTACTATTCTACCAAAGATTGCCTTTATATTTTTAGGAGCTTCATATTGTGGTACAGAAAATCTATTTAATGTTCGAGCATCTAAACACAACCTAATATCACCATTTGACTTTTTTGCGATCACAATAGGGTTTATATATTTTGTTTTACTTCTTTCTATTATGTCTTGTTCTAGAATTTCATCGATTTTTTTCTAACATCTTCTATGTACTTGTATGGAATTGGATAGTTCTTGGATTTAAAATTTTCAATTTCTTTGACTTGGAATTTATGAATATATTTACTAGCTATACGAGTTTCATCTATTATTAGACCTTTATGTTGTGAAATTATTTCCGATATGATTCCCCTATACTTCTCGGATATTTTCATCTGCGAGATTATTTCATTTAAATTTCTGCTTAAGTCTTTTCTTTCGACCGCATTTACTATATTGCAACCTTCATTTGGTCTGTCAATATTTTCATTTTCCCTCTTCCCTATCTTTATAATTTCATCTAATAACTTTATTTCCTTTTCCTCGTAATCTATAATAATTCCATGCTTTTCTTATTCATCAGTTCCCATAACAATATCCAATTTTATATTCGGTACTACAAATAATTGCATCTCTAGACTTGACTTCCCTATTATAATATGCTCAGTAATCATTTTTGACACTTCAGTAATTTTCTTTCCACTAATATTTACTAACTCTAGTTTTGGTATTTTTAATTGATTTGTTAATTTTACTTCAGACAATAGTTCTTCCCTTATTAATGATATTTCTGATTCCGTATCACACAAAATTTCTACTTCTTTCCCTTTTAAAAACCCTTTTAATTTAATTAAACTTATGCTTTCTTTTTCTTCCCTTTGCTGTTCGTAGTCAATGTATTCCCTCTGATGTTCGATAACACATTGACTTGGTATTCGTGCTTACTATAAAATCCTGTTGTTGATTGTTCTGACTTGAAGAGTCTTCCCTTTCTGATTTCTCTTATCTTCATTACTATTTTCATTTCTATTAATATAATTCTGATTTCTATTGTCCCTATACCTATTTTGGTTATTATTATTATTATTGTATCTACTTTCCCTATTATTATTATAATTCTGGTTCCTATTATCTCTGTTTCTATATTTATTCTGATAATTATTATTATTTTGGAATCTATTGTTATAATTTTGATTTTCCTGTCTTCTATCGTTATAATTTTGATTTCCCCTATAATTGTTTCTATTCTCATGATATGCATTTTGTTGCCTACTTCCTACGTTATTTTTATTATCGATTCGGTTTAAATACGATATTAATTGGTTCATGTTTTCAAGGTTAGAAATTGCTATTGCCTCAGATATTTGGCTTCGATATTGTCTCGAAATATATAGCACTATTTCTTCCTCTCGCATCTTTGGCTCTAAATATTGCGCTTCATTATACAAACTAAGTGCATAAGCACTCATGCTTTTTCTAGTTCCTTCTATGTATTTCTTGAAATATAACCTCTCGCGACATTTTGACTGCTCATTTTCACCCCAAAAATTCTCTAAAAATTCCACCATAAAATCATCTAAACTATTTATTTCCCTTTCCTTACAGTTGAACCATTACAATGGTTCATCAACCAATCGTTCTCTTATTATTTTTTTCATCCTCTCTAGACTCCTCACATACTGTATTTCATTTTTTAAATCTTTCACAAAAATGCATGGATGTAATAATTTTATATTTCCATTAAATTTCATCGTACTTTCATGACCTACATTTCTGTATTCTATATTCATTCTCTCTTCAGATCTATTCTCAATTCTTTTAATCCTTTCTTCCTGTTCATTTATTATCTTATCCTGTTCACTTATTATTTTATCCTGAGTTTCTTTCAAACTTTGTACTTTTACATTCACATTTTCTTCAATATTCTTCCCCATATCATTCATTCGATTTTCTATAATATCTATTTTCTTTTCTACATTATTGAACTTTCTATTCACAAAGCTATTATATTCATCTAATTTATTATCTATACTTTCTCCAACATGTTTTCTTATTCCCTTTTTCTCTGTTTCAACTATTCTCATAATTTCCTCAGTTCTTTTATCAAATTTATCATCCACTCTCCTAAGTTCATCTCTTATTTCATTTGTACTTTGCTCAAGATCATGCATTCCTTTTTCAATTTTAGCATTTGTCTCATTTTTACTCTCTCTTATCTCATCAACTATTTTCATATTTAAACTTTCAAGCATTCTCATTATTTGTGATTGATTATCTACTATTAGTGGTCTTTCTGCACTAATTATATCACCATCTTCATTAAATCCTATTAATTCTGGAGTACTTTGTCTATCTCCTTCCATTTTTATTTTCCTTATTAATTAATCTAGTTTTTTAATTTACTTTGATTACGCGGTTCTATTCCCTTCCTCAAATGGCCTCACGTTTGAGCGACAATTATTAAGAAAAGGTCTTTTGAGCTTATTATTTATTATGAATTATTATTTATTAATTTGATTCTACCGGCTAGCTTTCTTATTGTATTTTATTTATTTTGAATCTTATGTTTGTTTTGAATTGAATAATAAACTTCTACCTTTTTATTTTTATATGGAATTAAACACAATGTTCTTTGAATGTTAAAACTTTTTATATTTAAATTTCTATGACTCTTATTTATCTCGGGTATCAATTTTTACAATGTTATGTTCAAATAGATCTATGATCTAACCTCAAAATTATTTACTATTAATCTTTGTTTACAAAGTTATAATCTACAATCTTTCTTTCAGATTTACAGACAGATAATAATAGAATGGAGAAATAATAAATAAACTTACGTTTAGTTTATATCCAAGAATATGTTTTTAAAATCTAGGCAATGCTCAATTGGCTTGATCTTCTTATTAATCTGATAATTCACTTTAACCGTACACAATTTCTCTGCTATACACAATAAACACAGGGAAACTATTTTTGTTACTTCTTTTGAAATCAGGAACTGTTGAAAATTGTTAACTTAGTTTTATTCTTTTAATTAAAGATACAAAACTCTTCAATGATGGATTGGAATTTTATCGAAGGCTGGCTATCGTTCGAAGTTACTTATGAATTGTAGGTTATTATAACCTTTAAACTTTGTTCGTAGACTTGGAACACTACTTGACTTGTTGAAATTATTTATTAACTTCGGTTACTTTGAACTTCTCGAAGATTGGAACACTTGGGTTCACCGATGTTTATCCAATGAACTAAGGTTATGGAAATTTTTATGAGTTGCAGGAGTACCTTCATTCTTCAGATGTTGATTGCTAACTAACTTGGCTCGTCTTCAGATGCCTTTTATAGGCCTTCAAAACCGACGCTACTTGATGTCATAATCCACCTATGAGGTGCTTTCTTCACCTATCAAGAACGCTTTGATGATTGTTGCAAACTGACATAAGTTTTACATTTGTTACCCGTCTGACGTTTATAATCCGTCTCGACCAATCAGAATTTAGTATTCTATAAATTTTGGATTATTGGAGATTTTCAACTTATTTTAATTGATGATGATTCCTTCTTTTTAAATTAATATTGCCTACATTTTTCCACACACTTTCAGAGGAGGCCGGTAACTGAGACGGTGTACGATTCTTGGAGTTAGTATGGGTTTTCTTCGACTTGACAATGCTAAGGCAGTCACAATTTCTCAACATGATGCCCACTTTTCCGCACCTTGAACAAAATAATCATGCTATTTGCTTACAAACTCCGCGACTGTGTTTTGGTTAGCCGCATTGCCAACATAGATCCCACATTCGTACGGGTAAGTAGATCGGTTCTAAGTATTCTTGCTTGATCGTAGAAACTATATTGTCCGGAGGGGCTGCGTTCGTTCCGGATTCCAATGCACCTCGCTTGATTGGAGGAACTATATTGTCCGGAGGGGTTGCGTTCGTTTCGGATTCTAATGCATCTTCCTTGATCGGGGGAACTATATTGTCCGGATGGGATGCGTCCGGTTTGGATTCCAATGCATCTTGCTTGTTCGGAGATGACGGGGTCTCTTGTGTGGCCGGCGCTGTTTCGAATTGGATGGAAAGGATGCTAATACTCCGAAAACCTTCGCTATCGGGATCCACCATATCTGCCAATACCTCGTCTAATAGTATTTCGATTGAATCGGAGAGTTCAAATGACATGTCTATGTCCTGTGAAAATTCAAATATGATGAAAAATTTCAATCAAAATTTTGTAGCTGTTCTATTCAAATTCTGAAAGATAAAAAAAAGATGACTGATTTTGCTTGATCCCAAAAAAAAAACTTCGGTCATTTGTTTGGTGAGATCACCCACACGACCCATTTTCCGGGTAACTATATGGGTCTTCGAAATCGGGTAAGAATTTATCTCACTTACGGTGATCACCATTACAGAGCTGTGCATTCATGGTTTTCAAAGTACGATATGTTCTCTCCACGGGATTACATTTCGGCGTGTAAGTAGGAGTCAGGCGGTGTTCAATTACGAACTTCTTGAAGAGAGTTTTGAAGATCTTGCTTTCATACTGTGTTCCATTGCCATTGACGACAACTCCCTGACAACCAAAACGTGTTAAATTTCTTCGTAGAAAGCCTGGGTTACATCTTGAGCGGTCATTTTTCTCAATGGTTCACACTGTACCCATTTCGTGGATGACCAGTGTGAGATTGTTTCCCTTTGACGATCTTGGTAACGTTCCTATCAAATGAGTGCTTACAGTTTTCCAAGGAAACTGATTCAGAGTCGGCTGCATCAAACCGGGCGTTTGCTGATAGACACCTTATACACTTGGCACTGCGTACATTCACGCACGTACTTCGCAATTTCGCGGAACATTCACGGCCAATCATACTTATGGGCTATTCGCATAATGGTCCTAGCTATCCCTGGATGTCCTGCAGTCAGACTGTAATGATTCTCTTTTAGGACATCCATCCGGATCGGTTTCGTAATACACAACTTCCACGGGTCGTTCATTTCCTTTTCAGACTAGTCATTGGATCCAAAAAAGACCATTTACCTGATCATTTCTTATACAATAATCTGGCCAGGCTTTTGGATTCTTTTCAACTTCAGCTTTCTTCGAATTGTAGAAGATGCAATTCACAAGGTCGTTCATAGATGTGCTAGGCCGGTTTTTCACCAAAATCGATCTTTTTTGAATGTAAATCCCTATAAGGAAATCTAAGGTTCATTTTAGTGGGAACGGTGCGTTCCAAGGTCTTCCACTATCGCACATGCGCGGTGTCAGAAGTATATGATTCACCAATCGATGGACAGATAGTCTATTGGTTCTCCCAACTAAGGTCTGGTAGTCGATGGTTCTCCCAACTATGGTCTGGGCAATCTATGGTTTCCGAATCTGCAGTCTGTGAACTAGGCATCTGTATATTCACATTCTACTGAAATGAATATTTTTGCTCTACACACCGGATTCGAACCGGGGAAATAAATTCCAAAGTTAGGTGGCTTAGCCACTCAGGTATGGAGAACTTGAGAACAATTAACTTTAATGTAGTATATATAGCCTGAGTCACCTCTACTGAAATGAATTTTTTTTTCTACGCACCGTATATGAACCGGGGAAATAAATTCCGAAGTTGGCGCCTTAACCGCTCAGCAATAGAGGACTTGAGACCAATCGATTTTAATGTAGTAGATATAACTCAAGTGTATCCGGCCTGAGCGATAAGTGTGAAGATATTGCGGTCTATGTATCGATATGCATCTATTGTGGGTGATTTGACAAATGTTGAGCCTGAACAAGGAATATATGGGTGTTTGTTGGGAATTGGATATACAGGTTGTTTTGTACATGACGTCCATCACGTGGTTTTTGAAAGAGTTGTAATGGTGTCCGTCACGTGGGTCTTCAACGAGGTGTCATAACTTGTTTGTAGATGGAATGTGGGGTTATACAGGTTGGTTATACCTGACGGCAATTACGTTGTTTTTGAAAGAGTTATAATGGTGTCTGTCACGTGAGGGACTTCAACGAGGTGTCATGACGTCTGTCACGTGAATCGTCAACGAGGCGGCATAACGAGTGTTTAGATAAAATGTGAAGTTTTACAGGTTGTTTGTACATGACGTCAGTCACGTGGTTTCTGTGAGAGTTGTAATGGTGTCTGTGGGTCTTCAACGAAGTGTCATGGCGTCTGTCACGTGGGTCTACAACGAGTGTAACATGGTACTCTTTTGATTAATCTCTATGAAACTTTACTTAAGGAATTTATATTATTCCCAATCCTCAATCTATTCATTTATTAACGGTGTGGAGCAGTATAAGAGGACGAGTCCTTCACCAGGATATCCGGTTCCGCTTCCGGTCTGTGCTGTCGATTGGCATCCGGTGTTTGTAATTAGTCTTATCGGGTGGATAGTGTTATCAGTATGCTGGCGACTGACATCCGGTGTTTGTAGATAATGTAATCAGGGATTGCGAGTTTGATTATTTGAATGTATATACAGGGTGTTTGTAAAGAGTATGTTATATTTTATATACAGGTTGTTTGTAAGAGAGGTCACAGTCAAGTGGTTTTCGAAAGAGGTGTCATGGTGTCTGTCTCGTGAACTGTCATGGTGAGTGTGACGTATGTCACTTGATCTGTCATCTATCATGGTGATGGATCTATGAAGCGTCTATCACATGAAAAACTGTCAAGGTGAATCTATGAGCTGGTACGATGTCTATGATGTCTATGGTGTGTGTGTGTGTGTGTATCATGATGGATGAAAGAGGTGTCAAGACGTATGCCACGTGAGGCCTTCAGTGAGCTGTCTTAACGGTTATCACGTAATCCTTCAACGAGGAGTCTGTCACTTGAGTCTTCAACGAGGTGTCATGGCGTCTGTTACGTGAGTCTTCAACGAGGTGTCTTGGTGGCTATCACGTAGGTCTTCGACATGGTGGTGTCATGACGTATGTCACGAGGGTCTTCAACGAGGTGTCATGATGCCTCTCACGGGTGGATCTATGAAGCGTCTGTCACGTGGATCTATGAACTGTCATGATGTCTATGACGTATGTATCAATGAACTGTCATGGTGGACTGTGGCCCCATAGATGTTCACCGAAGTGTCATGACGGCTATCACGTAATCTTCAACGTGGTATCATAGCGACGGCACATAGGTCGTCAACGAAGAGTCACCTCGTCTATCACGAAGATCATCAATGAAGTGTAATGACGTCCATCACGGGAGCGTTCAACGAGGTGTCAGAGCGTGAGTGTCACAGATGTCTACATAGATGCTCACCACCTATGAATGAACTGTCATATCAGTTCACACATAGCATCAAATATTAATATCAACGAAAGAGGAACATGAAGGAGGAGAGGAAACATATAACTTTTAAAAAGTTATTGTATAAGAAATAATGTTATATAACTATAAATACTCGATTAAAATTATAGCCCCCCGCTGCCTCCTCATCTCAAATATCTGTAAAGCGCAAATATCTATTACTCAATAGATAATGTACACAATCCTTAGTGACGACTTACTTTATCCAGTAGATTTATCAGGTCTACATCTATACCACGGACCAAAAAACGTTCGCCGTCCAGAGGCTCTAACAGGAAACGGCAACCATTTAACTACCTTAATTGCACCATCTGTAATTGATGAGGAAGCAATTGTTTGTTACTAAATTATAATAATGAGCTCAATCGTTAATAATGACTTACTTCCTCTATTAGTTGGTTGATATCATTAATCGAAGCATGAACTATAAATTGTTCGAGTGTTGGTGGAGGAGGAGGTGTGGGTGTGGGTGTGGGTGGTTGGCACACCTGGGGCAACTCATATGGTCTATTAGAGAGATGAGAAAGAAAAATTAGTACATAATTAACAAGTTAAAAATAATTACTTACTCTAAATCGATTCAGGGTACTGTTGATGGCGTAGACTGCAGCGATGATGTAGGTAATTCGTTCAATCTATCGTAAAATAATAATGAAAAAAGTTAAAATTTTAATAATTCTCAATATAGAAAATCACAAACATGAAATCCTCACAGATTGCAGGTGATGGTATGAGGGATTGTGATTGCGATGATGCATCAACTTCTTTGATCTATAGTAAAGTAATAATAAGAATCAAAATTCAAATAATTCTCAACATACAAAATCACACATACATGAAATCCTCGCAGATTGCAGGTGATGAAAGGGAAGAGTATGGTAGTGTCTCCAAACCTCTATTGGTAGAAATATTAAATTCGCTCGAGTGACCCTGTTTATTTCTTTTTCGTATTAGTTCCATAGTTCTTAGTTCTTGTTTCGCTACAGACTTAGGTTGTACACCCGTATTTAACAATTTGTGACTGGCTGATTGGCACAATTGCCTATTGCCAAAAAAAATTAAATTCGTATTTTAAAATTAATTTGCAATTTCCAAAAATACATACGTTAAGTCAATAAATTCTTCCCCACCCACTGGTCCCAGCAATAAATCAGCTGACTCATATCTTTCTCCTCCAGTATCAAGATTTTCTAATCTTCGTACAAAATCTAGTTACTCCATTTCGATTCTAATTTCATCCTCAGAATAATCACTAAGAAAAATAAGATGTTTCCACAATTATGGTAAGTATTAAAATGGGTAAAAACTTACTTTGCAACCAACCAGTTCAACATCTGCCTTCCAGTAAGAATATCGTTTCGGTTTGTAAGCTCCTCAATGTGACTTTTATATGCACTAGACATTTCAAAATTTTAAAAACTCACTTCACCTCACGTAGTATGTAGAATAAATTAGTCCTATATAAAATCCAATTTGTTTTATACACTTTATAATAACTATTAGGAGGGGTCTTGTTGCGAGATCATATTTTAATTTCAGGAAAAAATAAAGTGGGGAGAAACCGATAAATTTTTATAAGTCGCGAATAGAAGAATGTGTGGTTGATGAAACAAGCGATTGCCATCAATTTTAAATTCAGCGCGGAAACCGGTTACATCAATTAGAGACAACATAAGTGGCAGGGAAGTTTAAAACGAGGAAACAGATAATTATAACTAATTAGCTTGAAATATTATTCATATCAATCAGGTTTTCCTGTTGACAAAATGCAAACGGAAACCGGTAGATTTTACAAGTCAAGACTTGAAGAGTTTGCGGTTGATTACAATCTCAACTCAGGATGTGAAATTGACTGTGAGAATAAAAATGGAACCGAAAACGGAAACAGCATTTCCTGCAAGCTGAAATTTTACTCTCAATTTCACACATGAAGTATAAGCTGATAATAAGAATAATTGGTTACACAGAACCACAACACAGGATATGTGATTAACAAAATCCAGGTCACACACATATATGAAAGAGTGTCGTCTACAGAAACAGATAATCGATTGCTATAAGATGAGAAATGCGCTCATTCTGAAATATAATTCATTCAGTAGATCATTCATTCTCGAAAGAGCAAGACGTGCTTTGTGGGTGTCTTTGTGGTGCAATCAAAGGTGAGTTTCCTTAATTTATTATTATTATTTCTCACGTATGTTTCTCTCTCATTATTTCATTTAATACTATTACTCCAATATACAAAAATGAAATTGATTATCACATGAGAGCGTTTCTCTTGTTAGAGTTATAATGTCAAGTCTACAAGAAATAAATAGTATTCCTCTCTTAGAGAGGAAACATATCCGAGAAGTAAATATTGGGTGAAACGTATTTCATTAAAAAAGAAAAAATCGTAAATACGAGATACGGGGAGGCAGTATTACTCGATCTAGAAGATTGTTCGATGTTTCTACCAAAACGTTTGACTGACCCACTATCATCAAATCTGGATCAAATTAATGCTATGTCCATGTATTGGATTAATATATAGAGGGGAGGAGAATATGAAAAACGAAAAAACCTGTTCAAAATTGGAATTTTGTAAAGGGGACCAGCAGCAGCAGCAGCAGAACATCACAAAATAAAAACAAATCTAACGTCTAAGGTGGGGTGTTTGTTCTATTCTTAAACATGGTATCAATTGCCAAAATTAGTGGTGAGTTCATTCGAATTATCAAGGAGGCTCAGAACGATTTATTAAACTCAAAATTTACCACTTAGAAATCAACTCCAGTGTAATATTGTACATTTGAGACGCTTTAAAGTTTTATTACAGATCAGAAATAAACCCTCCCTACGCAACTAATAAGAACCGCAGTGATCGAATCAGGTGAGAAGATGAGAAGTGTGCATCTTCCCAAAGAATTTGATACGGTTTGATAATAAATATTTCACATTTGGATCCTATAAATTGTTTTTATGATGCTTCTTATCTCTTTAGCTCTAGAATTACAAAAATTTTACATATATATAATTTTATTATATATATACAACATTTTGTTGGGAATATTTCAAACCTAGTGTAGAAGATGAGCTTATTCAGATCCAGTTTAAATGTTTTCATACTAAATCTGCCTCAATAGATACTTCCACAAATTTATTAGAATGGTTCAAGGAACATGTTATAGATAAACTTAAAGTGAAACTCGATGAATTCGTTGGGAGAGATAGTGGGTGGAGCCTTAAAGATGTTGTTTCTCTAGAAATAAATATCAATAAGCTAAGACCGTGAATTCAGGGTTTTCATATATTGATCTACCGGGGGAAATCGGAGATAAGCATGCCATTATTAACGGTAAAAATTATGATGAATACTGTTTCGCATGGGCAGTAACAGCACTACTAACTCGCATTCAGATAGAGTCTCATCATACCCGCATTTCAGTGATGTTCTAAATTTACAAAATTTAACATTTCCCTACCTATTTCACAAATCCATATTTTCGAGAAAAATAACAATATTTCCATACATGTATTAGTTTTACAATTATGCGAGGAAAAAAAATGAGAATGGTGCGAAACTAAAAGTTCTCCCTGCATATTTAACAAAAAATAAAGTAGAAAAAAGTAGAAAGACATTTCAATCTATTATTGATTCAAGATAAATATTTTAGAGATGTTGAACCCACAAATCTACTAAATTCCACCGCAGACCCTATAGTAAAATTTCACTATTGCCTCATTAAGAATTTATTTAGACTAGTAATTCTCAAATTACTACTACTTACTTATAATAATCATATTGAAGATTGTAGTAAAATGAATACTTGTAAAATAAAATTCCCCGAAGAGGATTATTTGAAATTTGAAAATCATTCAAACAAACTACCCATACCGTTTATCATTTATTTTGATTTTGAAGCTCTCTTATTACCAATCCAAAACTGCTCTCAATCTAATGCAAGTTCATACACAAACCGAACGCAGCTACACGAAGCCTTTATTATAGGATTTTATTTCAAATGCCACTTCGAAGATTCGTTATCACGATACAATAGCTATAGAGGACCAACTCCCGCTAAATGGTTAACAGATGAGTTAGATAAAATTGGAGATCTGAAACTGAAATCTAATAAACCTATTGACTCGAGTGGTATTAGTTTACTTAGTATTATGAACGAAAGCAAATGTGAGATTTGTGAGAGAGAGTTCAAAGAGGGGGATGTTCGGGTTAAGGATCATTGTCATTTTACCGGTAAATATCGAAGACTGGCTCATCAAGAGTGTGATTTTAATTACAAATATAAATTTGTAGTACCTGTTGTAGCCCATAGCCTCAGTGGGTATGATATGTTTTTATTGATTAGAGATATAGCCAAATCATCAATACAAAATATTCAAGTACTCCCGTTGGATGGAGAGAAGTACATAAATTTCACTAGAAGTTCTATAGATTCGGTTGTAAAATTTCGCTTTATTAATTCATGTAGATTTTTAGATTCAAGCTTAGATTAATTAGTCTCTTATTTGAATGTGGAAAATTTGAATATTTTGAAAAGTGAGTTTGCACACTTATCTGAGGAGAACTTTAAATTGTTAACTCGCAAGGGAGTATTTCCCTACGAACATCCAGACGATTTGGGTAAATTAAATGAAGAAAATCTTCCTCCAATCGAAAAATTCTTCAATAAACTACGCGATGAATCGATAAGTGTGGAAGATTATGAGCATGCACAATCAATTCGGACTCGATTTGATTGTGGAAATTTAGGTGATTATTCCGAACTATATTTGAAAACTGATGTTTTATTATTGGCTGATGTATTCGAAAATTTTTGAAATAAATTTGTAGGGCTCTTCAGGTTAGACCACTCGCATTATTTCACAGTTCCTTCGTTCACATGAGATTGTATGTTGAAATAGACAAACATGTCATTACAATATTCAAAAGATATTGACATGATATCATTTTTGGAGAAGGGGATTCGCGGAGGTGTGAGCCAATGCAGTAATAGATTCGCTAAAGCCAATAATAAATACATGCATAGATATAAGTCGGAAGAAGAGAAGCTACGGATGGGCCATGAATCAATATTCACCGTATGATGGGTTCAAGTGGGTGGAAAATACTGATGGTATAGATGTTAGGAATGTTTGGAATGAAAGTTCCATCGGATACATATTATAAGTCGATTTAGATTATCTCTTATCTCTTTGTCCCACTCATTCAACACCACCCAACAGTAAATTACCAAACTTATTGACAACTCTCCATAATAAATCAAAATATATTATTCACTATAGGAATCTTAAGCAATGCTTAGCGTTGGGGATGGTGTTGAAAAAAATTCATGAAATTTTAGAATTCAAGCAAGCTTCCTGGCTGGAAGTCTATATTGATCTAAACACCAGATTGAGAGCAGCTTCTAAGAATGCCTTCGAGACAGCATTATTCAAATTCCTAATCAATGCAATTTTTGGAAAATCGATGGAGAATGTGCGAGAGCATAGACTCGTTAAATTAGTGAATAAATGGTATGGGCTATATGGGGCTCGATTTTATATTTCCCAGCCAAATTTCAATAGAAGTAAAATATTTGAGGAGAATTTGGTGGCTATAGAACATAATAAATTGGAAGTATTATTCAACAAACTCATCTATGTAGGAATGTCGATTTTGGATATTTCCAAAACATGTGTATACGATTTCCATTATGGCTTCATGCTACAATTATATAAAGTTCCTGGATTGATAAGATTATATTATACAGATACGGATAGTCTTATCTATCACATAATCACTGATGATGATATTCATGAGAACATTAAAAAAAATATTCATAAATTTGACACTAGCAATTATGCGCAAGACAACAACTTTAAAATTTCCTGCGTCAACAAAAAAGTAGTGGGGTTGATGAAAGATGAAAATGAAGGAATCCTAATGGATACTTCATTGGTTTACGATCGAAAATGTATAGTTACACGGTTCAGAGGGATGATGACGATGATAAGACCACCAAAAAAGCTGAAGGGGTGCGTCATTATGTCTTGCGGAACTCTATTACTTTTGAGGACTACGTTAGATGTCTAGAAGAAGGAATTGAAATGTATCGCATACAAAGATCTATCCGCTCTTTCGATTTTACGCTCTATACAATCGAGCAGAATAAAATTGCCCCAAGCCCCTTTGACACCAGCCGCCACTAATGAGTAATAGAATAAACACCCTACCCTATGGTCATTATTCTCTAAATCAATGATTAGAATTGTATAGATGTTTTTTTTTTAAGATTGTATATATGTTCGTTCAATTTTAAGATTGTTCTAAACACCCTACCCTATAGTCATTATTCTCTAAATCAATGAATTGCATATATAATTCTTTTGATTTTAAGATTTTATATATGTTCGTTTAATTTTAAGATTGTTTTTATGTTTTTTTATTATCGATAATAATGAATAATAAGTTTGCTATGATGATGTGTGTCTTTTATTCATAAAATAAAAAAACAGGATAATTATCATGAAATTTATTGTTCCTAATCATACAAAACCTTATTTTCGTAGAAAAATAACATTTCTCTGAGTGTATTAGTCAATGAACATTTTTATGAAGAAATACCGATAAAACAATACAAGAGTTCTAATCCACTACCATGACTCCTCATGCTTTTAATCACATCAATGACATTGTGATAGTATGGAGAAAATTCAAATTGCTCTAGAAAAGACACTCGATGTGATAACACTCCATCGTTGATATTAATTATTCCTCGAACATCTTCCGCACACAGCCTAAAATGAATACCATGCTTCGTAACTTGAAGTACTTTTTCATTATTGCCTCACACAAGTTGAACTATTTGGCAATATTCATCGAATGCTATGGGGCAGGATCGAACTCTGTTTGTGAATTTGAGAAGAAATCTCTGATTTCCGTTCGAACAATTCCGATGAAGTCATCATTCCAGCAGTCCAACGGTGAGTTTACAATTCTGCAAAGAATGGATAAGTGATATGTTGGTGCGAAAATTCGCATAGGACTCAATCCACACTTAATTTCATAGCCCCCCTCCAATGGGTACGTTGTATTCAGCAATGGAAATTTTTCATCTCGGACTAACATATCAAACTCATCAAACATTCGATCTAACTCGGAACAGGCACTATCTTCGGATGTACCACTATCTTGGTATGACATTTTACTACAAATGAACTGATTGTCAGATTTTCTTCAACATACCCCTCAAGAACCAACACGCACGCGCAGATCATATAATATCACTTCTAGCAATCCAACTTTTATCTTTCATTCCAAACCAATTGACGTACATT
Source organism: Endomychus coccineus (assembly GCA_958510875.1). NCBI lineage: Eukaryota > Metazoa > Arthropoda > Insecta > Coleoptera > Endomychidae > Endomychus > Endomychus coccineus. Next base: position 192,237,982 of record OY294067.1, on the reverse strand, counting down.
TTATCACCTTCTTTCCGGAGCACTTTCTCATTCAAGAAACATATGGTTGTTTGGTCTTCTACAATTCTCGTCAAAGTTCTTATTGAAGAATTTTTCACCTTGGTCGCTTTGCAGATTTCTGGGTTTACGTCCTCCTCCCTCGGTCAATATAGAATTAACAGCTTTCCGAACCTCTTCGGCTGAGTCCATACGAATTTCGAGAAGCAATCGATCATTACCAAAATGTACTTGAATCCTCGATTTTCACGAGCATAATTACCCATTTTGGCTAGATCCACCTGCCACAAGTCATCCAGCCTCTTCAAAATTATACGACGACGATTGAAATTCCTTCGGGCTGGCTTATGAATCTCATCGACAACTTGTTGCACGTTTTTCAATTATTATCTAGTGTAGAATCAGTTTCATCGGTCTATTTATAGGATTTGGAGTTATACGTTTCGGTTTGGTTGTTGTTGATCAGGAGGTGGTAGCATCATTCGGCCTTTTCTTCGAGGGTATCGTCATACGTTGTTCCAACGCGAGCGGCCTACTCTTGAAGATATCGAGTGCATACGCGGTATCCGCTTCAACGGTTTTGAGATTCTGGGCATTTTTCTTCTTGTATTCATTCAATTTTTTATGTAAACTCGTAATTTTCGTACGTTTGTATGGTGATGGAGAAACTATTCATCTCTCCGATTAATCTCTGAATCTTATGTGAAAAGTCATCGTTGAAGATGCGCTTCAAGTTCTCCTCGATCTATATACTCACATCATCAACATAAATCTTGGTTGCAACATCGTTCTTGAATGTGGGCGTTTTCACATTACAAATTTTCACGTTTTCGATATCTACATCACCATCTGGTGTACGGGTTAGAACGTGTTAAAACATAGATTGTCGAAGAGTGTTGATGCTGATTGAACCACCAATCACAGATCTTCTTCCAAACTTATCAAGACTCATCGTGTGAATGATATGAAACAGTAATGAACAAACACTAATATATGATATCGGCCTCTCGAAGCTCGTTCATTATTATAGCGACAATCTCATTGTCGTGCGATGTATTTCCAGCTTGTTGAGATGCCATCAAAAGACTCAATCGTTCCACGAGTTCGTTCGGATCCTCCCAAAAAATATACTCAACAGGATCATCGTTGTAAGTTAGATGTAAGCCACTACCCGAAGTAGAGGATATTCAGATACTCTTGAGCTTATTGGTTCCCTTCAAATTACCATTAATATTTTTGTGAGCATTTGTTAACCTCAAAATTTCTCTGTATGCCTCTTTATTGGTATTCGTATAGTTCTTGGGTACGTTGTAAAATATGAACTCGTGCAATCCAGGTGATCCCTCAGCGCTGTACCCTCCTGTTTTGATATTATCTCCAAATATTATAGCCTTACGACCAAGAATCCATCCCGCAGAGCTGTCATCATAAACAGGTCCATATATTTTATCGATTTTATCACTCTTCTCCCAATGTTCTCGAACATATCAACTTATATGCGCAGGATATTGATAATGTGAAGATTCCGCCGTCAGAGCATCATCTTCTTCATCCACCTCCTCCTCCTCCTCCTCCCCCTCATCAGTCCCATATTCTTGTTTTATCTCTTTCCTCGATGATGATAATAATGGTTTCGATTTAATTTTTGTATTGATCACCTTTAATGGCGTTGTGACGGGTTCGAACAATTCTCTATCGATTCGTCCTCTTCAGATTTAGCCAGCTTCAGAGCGAGATACTTCTTTCTAATACACTTGCTCAAATCGGCGATTTCAGGCTTACGTGATAACGCTCCCTCGGACATTTCGATTGTAATATCTCGCATGTGTGTGCTCACATTTTTATATACATATCGAACCTTTTGTGATATCTGCCTATGTTCAAGTCGGAATCTTTAGCAATAACCAAAGTATCAAAATTCTCAACCTAACACATGCAGCACATCTTTTTGAATTGATCGAACGTGACGTCAGGTGATACGTGTTCATCGAAAATATGCTTCAGATTGATTTCATCCTGCTTAAATAACACAATCAGGTTACAGTTGTCGCTTATTAGCTGTTTGGATATCTTCGAATACGTTTGATATAGATATGCAGCATCTATCCTCTTATGTCTACACATTGAATGATGTTCACGAATTTTTTGCTGGCCCTCTGTGGCGATTTCATCGAATATGAAGATCGAGTCCGATTTATCTTCCTATGGGCTTATGATTTCATTGTTATCTCTATATTGAAAATAACCGACTCCTTTCACTCGTTCTAGCACCTCCTTGAACAACATATACTTGGGTTGATGTAGCGATTTTGAATAAATGTAGACGTTTTTGAACTTTGTCCCATTCGGATTTTCGGATTGAATAACAGCGATAACATAACGTTCGTTTTACCACACCCACTAAAATCAAAAATTATGGAGCGAAACGAATCGGGTAATAGTTTTCCATGTTTACCTTCAACTCTCACTCGCTTATCCTCCAAATCCAAATTTTGGATTGGGAGAGTGTGATCTTGTTGAATAGCCCGCATCGTTTGACTCCTATTCATACATTGATGATGTATAAATAGAAACGTCTTGAATCGTGCGCACTCATAACCGAAGTTGTTTCATCAGGGAGAAGGTGTTTTGAATCTCTCATAGATAAGCTCCCATTCGAAGTACATATCCCTTCATATCAATTCTGCGGTCCTGGAACCAAATTAAAATATCGACTGCACGTGGAGATAAAGGTATCAATCCGTTAGATTCAGCCTGTCGTTGGCACGATATAGCTTATTCAGAACGTAAATCGTTGAAAGAACGTCATAAAGCAGATAAAATATTAGGAGACGCTGCTTAGCAACGTGTTAAATCGAAAGACGCGCGAGCTGGTGGAAGATTGTCCACTTTATTGGTTAGTGGAGGAATGAAAATTAAACGAAAACTAAGAATGGGTATCAAGAAACGAGGACGACAACGAGGAGGATGCTTCCGGAAAGATATCGTTGGAAGTATCGCAAAGGCTATGGAGCCATCTTCTTCATAGAGAAATTCCGCTATGAACGCGTTGAAAGCCGCACGGATCGCGATTAAACGAGTGGATGTAATGTAACGGAGTGCCCTCGTTCCTTAAGAATTAATTTACTCCTCTGGTTAAAAAGAAATAGCACCGACGAGGCTGAGATTCTAACGCATCAAAGTTTTGTACATCCTATGTAGAAAAAGTTAATAGGATATAAGGAAATTCTTATTCAAATCACCGCTGACTGCCAGACTCTCAGGCCACCTCTGACGTTTTATTTCCTTTGGCACAAAACCAGTATAAAAGGAGAACGGATGTCACACGAAAGGGATTGAAGAATCAGCCGTCCGACCGCTAAGCCGCTACGATTCCGAGATATTATTACCGACCGTTCAAATTAATTCAACTCTGTTAATTTCCGAGAATTTATTTTTATTTTTCATTATAAACTCCGTCCGCGCTCCGAAGGATCCACTTATACACTTTGACCAAGTCCGAAGGTAAATATTCTACAACTAACTCCAGTTTCAACTGACTGCCAAAAACCGAATAATTTGTTATTCGTGTTGAGGAAAAGAACTGACATCCCTACGACTAAATGCAAATCCCGGAAACCGAATAATTTATTATTTGTGTTGGGGAAAAACAGAACGTTTGCCCACATGATCTCATTTACCAAAAACCGAATAATGTATTATTTGTGTTGGGGGAAAACCGACCGTTTGCCCACCGTATCTCATTCACCAAAAACCGAATAATTTATTATTTGTGTAGAGGAAAAGACCTGACATCCCTACGACTAAATTCAAATCCCGAAAACCGAATAATTTATTATTTGTGTTGAAGAAAAAACCTGATATCCCTACGACTAACTACAAGAAACGGAAACCGAACAATTTATTACTTGTGTTGAGGAATTGACCCGATCCGTAAAGAACTCGAATATTATTAGCGAACTCGTAAATGACCACGATTCGAAATCAACTTACCACCTGTGTTGACAGCGCGATAGATACTGGAGAACTATTGACTTATTTCGGCTGGTTTCTTATTGCGGGTCAACGTTCCAAACGTACACTACTTGGCGTCTCCGTTTTTCCCTCGAAGATCATCTGGTCGAAGTAAACAACTGTATCACGCGTATAGAAATTCTGATTTGAATTAGACTCTAGAACTTCCGATTGTTTAAATTGTTGCAAACTAGCCCGACTAGGCCAAACCCTTGACTTTATTATCTAAGGCGATTTTATAAAATTGTTGTTCATTTAAAAAGACTAGGTTTAAATATTTATTTGCTTTTGTACATATATTTTGTACAATCAATCATTTCATTTAAAAAACTGTATATAAATAAACATCTGTGTTTTACTGGTGAGGAATCAATCAATTCAGATCTGTCAGATTTCATTTAAAGTGAAATATACAACCCTGGACCACTCAACCCTTTTCTACTTTTCCGTGTAACACGAAAACTTATCTTTTCCCGAGAAAGGCGGTCACAGTAAGAAGCGTATCAGAATACCAAGAGTAATACCACTACCGAAATCTGGAAGATTCTTCCCACTATTACTACCTATCTTAGGAGCTCTAGGAGCATTAGAATCGGTTACAGAAGGTGCAAGTGCTATCGCGAATACTGTGGATAACGCTAAAAATGCCAAAAAAAAGTTCGAAGAAGATCAATGTCACCACAAAGCTATGGAATTGCTGGGTAAAGGTTTATACTTGAGACGCAACGCTGAAGGAGAATATGGATTGTTTTTGAAGCAGTAGCATAAAAAAAAAACTATTAATTGAGCTACCCGATGATAGACCGATGTACGATCGAGATTTGATACGTTTCGCCAGAATTCTGGAAATTCCAAATTTTCGAGGTGTCTTTATGCGAGATACGCTACCACAAAACCTAGACGTCGTGAATGTATCATTCTGAATTTAGACTTGGCTAAAAACAACGGAACGCATTGGGTATCGTTCAGAAAAATTGATAACAATGTGGAATATTTTGATTCTCTTGGAAATATGAACCACCAAAGGAACTCGTTAGATATTTGGGTGCGAACGTTAGGATTTTCTACAATAATGACACCTATCAGAACTATAATCAAGTGATATGTGGACAGTCTTACTTGAAATTTCTCAGTCACACTCGAATATTCAAAGAGTAGCAACCACACACCACCACCAGCCAGCATCATAGATTTCGCTTCGGCATTAATACAATACATATGCGAAAGTGAGAGTGGAAGTAGTTTGAGGATAATCATCGATTTTATTTATGGATATTTGATCAAGGCTAACGAAGGAATTTAACGTTTCTACAGATGGAATACATCCTAAAACATTTGGATGTGGTGTTTCTCAATCAGAACGAGGTTCCGGAACATACGTTCGAATACCTTCACCGTCATATGCAGTGTAAGGAACATGTCGATGAAGATTGTGATGGTACACAACCCCCACGCAAACTATGTCCTCAACGTTTATCTGAGGAGATTTCTCGCATCATGGAGAACGAGGAAATAGCTTGTCACGAGAAGCAGGTGTTGATAGAAGAAGTTCGCACAGACGATCCATACTTTATGAGATCATACTTATTCCATCTATTAATGTTAAAATATAAATAGAGATGTTTAAAAAAAAATTTATCAGTGTCATGTCTCAGTTATTCACGCTAACAAGCACCAACCATATATTCTCGTTCCCACAGCAGAATTCGATTGTGCTGAAGCCAGACAAAAAATACTATTCAGCATTGTTGGGATCCAATTCATAAAATTCCATACCCAATATAGAAAACGAGAAATTCTACTATTACGTAGAAGGAGATAAAACAAAAGCGAAGACTCTTGAAGCGATAACAATTCCAGCTGGGAATTACGAAATAAGCGATATCGAAGAATTTATCAGGAAAAAAGTGAAGGTTAAAGTAGATATACTCTCGCTGGAACCGAATAACAACACGTTGAAGTGTGAATTATTCCATAGAAATCACGATATCTCGTTCGAAAAAAACGATAGTCTTGCTAAAATATTAGGATTTCCGCGGGAGGTATTAAAGAAGGATGCAGTGCACGTGTCTGATTTACCTGTCAACATAATAAAAGTCACCAATATACGTTTCGAGTCGAACATTACAGTAGGAGCCTTCTATCGAAATAGACCTGCGCATACGGTCTACGATTTTCCTATCACCATCTACCCTGGCTACAGGATTGTGGAGCTTCTGAAGAATTCTCTCCATCTACCAGTATCCGATATTGAAGAGATTACCAACATAACCGTACTAGCTTTAGATCAACATTTGAAACCGATAAACTTTAGTGGTGAAGAAAGTATCCTACATTTACATTTACTAGAAGTATAGAAAATATGGGGTTGTTTATGGACAACAATAGAAGCAGTTCTCCCACCGAACTATCATCAGTCTTCAACAAAAATCCTAAAGTGCGTGACCTACTCACCAGAGCCAACATCGTAATTTTTAAATCATTGAGGTTTCGTCTTTTAAACAAGAATGTCATCATCAGCCAAAGTGAAGTATGCACGTAACAGTAGCGATGCCAGAGATGTCCATCATACAGCGATCATCTCACCTATTTTCGATATATACCAGGAACCGAAATATGGTGTATCGATTCGAAAAGCCGAGTACAGATCGATTACACCATTCGTCAAGGCGTTCAAAAACAGCGATATCGTAGAGTTTGGAATAAATCAAGTAGACGCATTCTTCGCCATGAAAGATACTCTGTTGGCGATTAAAGAAAAAATCGAAGTGAGCGTCGTGGGGAATGTAATATTGGTACCCAATTACGGACCCTCTCTTTTCGACTCGTGTTCATACAGCGAGAACGGTAGAGACATCGAAACTGTTGTTCATGATCCTGGAATAGTTGGCGCTGTGCGAGGATTCACATGTTGTTCTCCCACAGATTCGGCACGTATGTCTATAGCCAGCTGGACTTATCCGGAAAGTGTTATATTGAACGCAACAAAGTCGTTCAGTTTACTCATCCCACTCAAGCTTATATTCAACATATTCAACGATTACACCCGAATCACGTTCGGACGACAAACGATTCGATTGGTACGTGCTCGAAACGATAACGATTGCGTTATGATTGAGGACGCAGCTACCACAGTCGAATTTCTGATTGATAGTATAGAATTGAAGGTGAAATTCATCTATTCCAACGATCTTATCAGAGAGGAGCTATTGCTATCCATCAAGAGTGATTCCCCGGTTCTATTCGCTTTCCGGAAGTGGGAGATACACGAGTTACCTGCCATAAGGGCCGATGCGGAGGGAGAAATATGGGCTGTGAAAACTAGCGTGTCCGTCGAAAAACCTCGATATGTTATCGTATTTTTCCAAACCGGTGAACGTAACAATCTGAAAGCTAATCCTACAATATTCGATCATGAGGATATATCAAGCATCCGCTTATCGCTGAAGTAGAATATTGGCCTAACGAACGGATGAACTTGAACTTTGCCAACATCCCATACTGGGTTACAATAAATTGAAAAAACGCGCGCTTTACTTCATCGATTATTCTAGACAAGAGGAAGCGGTAAAATCGTCAACGGTCGACATACGATTGGAGATTGAAGCAGATAGAGGATTTCCTGCCAATACCAAGGCATATTGCATCATCATTCACGATTGCTTGATGGAATACTACCACCCCCCCTCCGAAATTTTCAAGAGTCTCAATTAAACGTCATCATCAGTCAGTCTATATCTGGGAAGTTCGATTTTGGCCAATCTGAGTTCAGAATCGTAATCAGCGACCCCAAAAACCCAAGAGTGATTTTTCATGGCTATTTTTGATGAAATTAAAAAAAATGGTCACTTTGTCCAATTGAAGTGGCCAATTATATCAGCTGGGGAGTTCGATTGTGGCCAATCTGAGTTCAGAATCGTAATCAGCGACCCCAAATACCCCCGACTAAATTTTCCCAATAATTAGCCTAAAATTGGTCAATTTTTCGTTTAAAAAAAAATAACAAATTTGCACTAAAAACTAACCGGTAAGCTTTTTTCTAGACGTCATTCCGAATCGGATGCACTTTATTTCATCAAAATCGGTCCATATCTTTCGATTTTCGTAAGTCGGCCTGTTTTAATACTCGACTATAATAAAATAACAGGTACTTCAGGAAAATTATTAAGGGTACTGGGTACTTTAAAAGTTAAATTATTCAGAAATAATGAATTATGTTCTACTGATATATTTGTTATTCAAGACTTGACTAAACCTATTTTGGGTCGATCCGCAATTATGGAACTGAATCTGCTTCAGTTTGCTAATGGGGTGGGACCGCAAAATGTAAATAACATTAATGAAAATGTTCATTTAGAACAGAAAGTTTTGGATAAATATCCAGGATTGTTCAATGAAGTGGGTAATTTTAAAACAGAAATGGTTATCAAAACCAAAAAAGGTGTTCAACCATACGCACACTCAGTACCGAGAGTTGTTCCAATACCTTTATTAAATCCCCTGAAACAAGAAATAGAAAGACTTCAAAGATTAGATATCATAAAATCTATCGATGGATATACACCTTGGGTTAGCCCTATAGTGGTTGTTAATAAAAATTCCAAAATTAGATTATGTGTTGATTATACCGAGCTGAATAAAGCAGTTTTACGTTCTTACTTTCCTATAGGGAAAGTGGAAACAATTCTAGCTTGGGTACAAGGGTCTAATTATTTCACTAAACTTGATACCAATTCAGGATTTTATCAAATTAGATTGAGTAAAGAGTCACAACTTTTGACAACATTTATAACCCCGTTTGGTCGGTTTTATTTCAAAAGAGTTTCCATTTGGGATAACGTGTGCTCCCAAATATTTTACGATTTTATTGAGGAAAATACTATCTGGAATAGACGGTGTGATAAGTCATATAGATGATATTCTTATTCATGCATCAACTCTTCAGCAACATAACAAAATATTGAAACAAGTTCTAGAAAGAATCAAAGAAGAAGGTATAACTTTGAATAAAAATAAATGTTTGTTTGGGGTACAGTCTTTACGGTTTTCAGGACACTCTATATCAAATAAAGGTATTTCAGTTGATCCTCAAAGAATAATTAGCATAACAGATTTCCCAGAACCAAGCAATAAAAATGAGCTTATGCAATTTTTAAGATTAATAAATTTTTCCAGTCGATTTATACTCAATAAATCACAAGTTCTGGAACCTTTAATGGGTTTATTGAAAAAGCACGTACCATTCAGTTGGGATGTGGCTCAAAAAGAATCATTTGAAAAAATTAAAATTCTTTTACAACAAAGTCCCTGTTTAGCTTACTATGACCCAGCAAAAAAGATAGTCATTCCATCAGATGCTTCTTCATTCGGCATAGGTACATGTTGATAACAAATCACAGACAAGGGTCAAAAAGAAATTGTTGCATATGCGTCTAGATTGCTTTCTGAGAGAAAAACGCTATGCACAAATCGAACGTGAAGCTCTAGCAATAGCCTGGTCAGCAGATCATTTTAAAGAATACGTTACTGGTATCTGTATAAAATCTGAAACCGATCATAAGCCGCTAGTTCAAATATTACAATCCAAACCTATAGATGAGTTAACACCTAGGCTTCAACGATTTAGGATAAGATTAATGCGTTATAACTATGAGGTACATTACGTTCCAGGTAAAGAATTAACCGTTGCAGATGCTTTGTCAAGAAATTTCTCAAAAGATTTGACAAAACCGGAAAAAAGTGAACTCGCTTCTGAGGCTGAGGCTCATGTTAATTCAATCATTCAGTCTGTAGAAATAAAATTGTCTTTTCTTGATGAAATCAAACGTGAACAAGCTCGAGATCCACTTTGCGAAAAGCTTAAAGAATATTCATTATCAGGTTGGCCGGAAAAGTATAAACTGAACGAAGTAACTTTACCTTATTATGCTCACCGATATGAGATTTCTTTCCAAGAAGATCTTTTATTAAGAAATTCTCGAATTATAATTCCTCAAGTCCTATAGATGAAATGTTTGACATTTATTCATCAAGGACATCAATGCATCGTGAAATGTAGATCTCGAGCACAACATCAGTGTGGTGATTAGGTCTCTCTACTCAGATAGAGAATGTAGTGAAAAATTGTCCTGAATGTGTCGAACATAGAGTTAATCCTAAAGAGCCTTTCCTGAAAGAAAAATTTCCAGATCGCCCATGGCAAAAAATCACCATAGACCTATTTAAACATGATTCCTGGTATCTTATCGTGACTGACTATTTTTCTAGATTCTTTGAAATTTTTCAGTTGGGAAAAATGACAGAAACCTTAATCATTGGCCAACTGAAACAGTTTTTTAGTCGTTATGGCATACCAGAAGTAATTCGATCCGATAATGGACCGCAATTTCAATCCCTCTTCAAGGAATTTGCTAAGGAGTATGATTTCAATCATATTACTAGTAGTTCGTACTATTCACAATCAAATGGTTGTATAGAAGCTTCAGTAAAAATTGCTAAACAAATTCTAAAGAAAAACAAAGATATAGACTCAGCATTATTAGCTTACCGTACAACACCCCTTGAATGTGGACTGAGCCCTTCTGAACTATTAATGAATCGTAATCTAAGGTCTCATTTGCCAATTCTACCAAGTATTTTGAATAAACAAGTAATTACGGACATTTCTATTTCTCAGAATGAGGCAAAAGAGAAATTGGCGCGACGATACAATGTTAGACATAGATCTAGAGAATTGTCCAAACTCTTGATGGGAGAGAGTGTTTGGGTAACTGACTTACGAACGTATGGGAAAGTAGTTGCAGTTCTAGACGAATCGCGATCTTACATGATTGAAACTAATTATGGTAACTTTCGTACAAGTAGGTGGCATCTGATTCCTGCACCCTATTATAAACCATCAAATGTTACTCCAACACTTCAATCTCCATCGAACACAGACATTGTACAAACTAATGTGAATTCTCAAGAACTATCTAGCTGTTATGAAGAAAATTGTAAAGTGCAAGAGAATGGTGATGATGAGTGTAAAGAAAACATAACTTCAGACTTAAGTGCGGAGATGGTCCCTAGAAAAAGTGATAGTGATCGTTGTTTTGTGCGCGAATCTCCTATAGTTTGTAAAAGATCCATAAGAGACTGTAGAAAACCAAGCTATTTGAAAGACTACGTCAGTTATGTATCCTATAAGTACGGGCCTGCTGTGTTAGTCATGATGACTAATAGATATAAGACAATAGAATAAAGTGTTAATCATTGAATTCAACGTAAAACTATGGCTAATACATGGCATGACGACCAACAAGGTCAACAGGTGTTCAAGTAGTATAAATATAAGAATCGACTTGTAATAATGATCATTACTTTATGAGAGTTAGTAGCTTTAACATTGCTGTTAATTTATCATTGTAATTTTCAAATCATTACTGTATTTAACATTGAAGCTTCTAAATTGCTCAATAAATGTAGTAATTTTCAAATCTTCTTAAAAAAGGTATTTCCTAATGTTCGTGCATTTTAATGCTCAAAATTGGAATTAAAGCAAATCAAACATATCCCGAACAAAATCGTCGAGATATCCAAGTGGCCTGGACAGCATCGCCGAAGTCACGCATCAGCAAATCAAACATATCCCGAACAAAATCGTGGAGATATTCAAGTGGCCTGGACAGCATCGCCGAAGTCACTCATCAACAAATCAAACATATCCCGAACAAAATCGTCTACATATCCAAGTGGCCTGGACAGCATCGCCGAAGGCACTCCAGAAGACATCAATCAATTAAGAGAATCTGTTTATCCTATAATATCCACCATCACATGTCAAATGAAATAGATGATATTTTGAGTAATATAATCAGAAAAGTAAGTAACTTAAGTATAGATAACGAAGAAGGTTCAGAATTCATTGAAGAAAATAATTCTAATTATAATCAAACAATGGCAAATTTTAATATAAACAAAATATTCATTGACGCTGTTCCCAGTGACAGTGGAGAACAAGCAACACTAGGAATTTTTATCAATGCTTGCGAAAAATTCTTAACTACATTAATGGACCCAAATCAACCTCAAAATAATGAATGGCTATTAAGAATTCTGATAAATAAATTGGAAGGACGAGCTCTAACACTAATAGGTAGTAGAGAAGAGGCAAATACATGGCCTGCAATCAAAAATCTTTTAATATCTTATTTTGGAGATCAAAGAAATATTAAATGCTCAATTAGAGATTTAATGAATGTTAAATTGGAAAAAAATGAAACCCCATATACGCTAGGTATGAGAATACAAGATATCAGAAGTATGATTTTGAATAAACTTAGATGAGAAGAACCAGATAATACGGTAACAATAGTGAAAACACAAATGTATTTTAAAACCTCTTTAGATTCATATTTGAATGCCTTGCCTGAAAAACTTTCAGACAAAATAAGATTTAGAAGCCCTGAAAATTTAGAGAGAGCTATGAATTTAGTTGTAGAAGAAGAGAATGTAAACTATTACAGAGACAGAATGCATACAGTAGGAAGTAATAGATAAACCCCCAGTAAAATTACAACCGAGCAAACCCATGATTAATCGTCAAAATTTTAATCCACAATATCAAGGTTATAATAGACAACAATTTACAAATAGACCAAATATTCCAAATCAAGCAAGACCATATTATAATAGTACGAATCATTGGATTAATAGACCTCAAAATCAAAATTTTAATAATTTTCAACGACCTATACAAAATAAACCTGTACCAATGGACACAAGTTCAGGTAATACTAGACGAACTAATAATACAACTCAAAGAACGTACAATGTACAACCAGTACAAAGACCAAATCAACAAAGAAATTTCACGTCAGAAGAGTTATTCCATCATGAAATGGATGAAACCGAACCAGAATATTCAGATAATCCAGAATATAATGACATTGATTACGTTTGTCAAAATGAAGAATTTGACGAAAAATACGATTACGATGAGCAAAATTTTCATTTAGACCAGACACAAACAGAGAAGACATAATAGAACTAAATAATATTGATATTAATGTATTGCCCTACATCAAAATTCCTCATGCAAATTTAAAATTTTTAATCGATACGGGATCGTCAAAAACATTGATAAATCCGAAAACCGTAGATAAACATTATAAAAAGTATGTTTGGAATGAACCATTTGAAATAAGATCTGCACATAATACCACTTTACACAAATACGTCGCAAAAATACCTTTACCAAAAACATTTAATACAAAACTAATTCATAATTTTTGTGTATTCAATTTTAATAACAGATATTTATTTATTTTTATTTATTTATTTACATTACACCCATTTAACAGGCGTAGAGCCCAATTACAAAATGAGGAATAACACAAAATAAGAAATACAAGAAAATATTATAACAGGCATTGAAATTAAACTGAGATAACATAACATTTCAAAAACAGAACATAAAAAAATTAAACAAAGATTAAACAAAGAAGAGAGAAAATGCAATTTATATAGAACTGAGGACGCATATTCCAACCGTGATCTTACAAATGTATTGAAGAGAAGAATAGATGTCTGAATCTCGGAAAACTCCCTAGAACATCTTAGAACAAATCCCAACATCTTAGACGCTTTGGCGCACATATGACTGATATGATCAATGAATGATAACCTTCTGTCAAAGATAACACCAAGGTCACAGAAATGACGGTTTGATAGGCATAGATTTACTAAAGAAATTAGATGCAAATATTGACATAAAAAATGGAATATTAAGAACAAAAACTGCTGAAATACCTATATACTTTGAAAAACAAAGTACAAGTCACAAAAGTTATAATAAAATGATTGAACCTAGTACAAAACAAGTAATTAAAATCCCAGTAAATTCAAACGCAAGTCAGGGAATAATAGAATACTCTTTATTAGAACCAGGACTTGAATTACCATCATCTCTAGTAACAATAAATAACAATCACGCTATTGTTTCAGTAACAAATTCAAATGAATACCCAGTAGAGATAAAACTTGAAAAACCATTTGAAGTGACAGAATTAAATAATTATGAGCAATTAGAGATAAGCAACAATGACTTAATTAACGAACACGATAACGAATTAAAACAAAATATCAAACACCTAAGACTTAACCATCTGAATTTAGAAGAGAAAAAGCAATCAGAGAATTATGTTTCGAATATAGAGACATTTTTCATTGCGAAAAATTACCTTTATCCTTCACGAAATTAAACATTGTATTAGAACCACAGATGAAATTCCAGTATATCGGAAACCATACCGGTTACCTTACCAAAATCAAAAAGAGGTAGAAAAACAAGTCACACAATTATTAGAACAAGACATAATCAGAAAATCAACAAGCGCATAGAGTAACCCTATAATAATTGTACTAAAAAAAGAGGATGCTTCAGGAAAAAAGAAATTTAGAACGGTAATCGATTATTCAATATTAAATGAAAAAAGTATTGACGACAAATATCCATTACCTAACATAACTGAAATTTTAGATAAACTAGGTAAATCACAATATTTTACAACTCTAGATTTAGCATCTGGATTCCATCAAATAGAAATGAATGAGAACGATAGATGCAAAACAGCGTTCAGTACACCAAGACGACATTATGAATACAAAAGAATGCCTTTCGGTCTGAAAAACGCCGCAAGTACATTCCAACGAGTAATGGACAATGTTTTAAGGGGAATTCAAAATGAAAAATGTATAATATATATGGACGATTTAATAATATTTTCGGTATCCTTACAAGAACATATTGAAAAATTGAGAATTGTGTTTGAAAGATTAAGAAAAGCTAATTTCAAAATTCAAATTGATAAAAGTGAATTTTTAAGTAAAGAAGTAGCATTTTTAGAACATGCTGTGACACCTAGTGGAGTGTAACCAACTCCAAAAAAAATTGAAGCCGTAATTAAATATCCAATACCAAAGACAACAAAAGAAATAAAAGGATTTTTAGGATTAGTCGGTTATTATAGAAAATTTATTAAAGACTTTGCAAAATTTACGAAACCAATGACTAAATGTTTGAAAAAAGGACAAAAAATAACTCATGATCAAGAATTTATAAAATCATTTGAAACTTGCAGAAAATTATTAGTAAATCACCCAATACTTCAATATCCAGATTTTACAAAACCCTTTGTCTTAACAACAGACACTTCGATGTAGCTTTAGGAGCTATATTATCACAATGTGCTATTGGAAAAGATAAACCAATATGCTATGCCTCTAGAACTCTGAATGAAACGGAACAAAAATATAGTACTATTGAAAAAGAACTACTTTCGATAGTTTGGGCAACAAAGTATTTTAGACCTTACCTATACGGTAGAAAATTTTTAATATATACTGATCATCGACCATTAACTTGGTTATTTAAACTCAAAGATCCAAATTCAAAATTACAACGATGGAAAATACGTTTAGAAGAATACGACTATGAGATAGAATATAGAAAAGGCAAATATAATACAAATGCGGATGCATTATCGAGAATTCAAATAAACGCACTTGAAAATGAATCTGTAATTGCAAATATTGATGAAAGCGATATAGAAAATGCGCTTCGATCACTAACAACACCTAATTTACCCCAAATTGACCAAGAAGACTTGGATGAAATATTAGAAGGTATTGATACAATTCATTCACGTGAAAATGATGAACCATTAGAAGCAATCAAAATTTCAGATAATATAATAAATAATAAGTCGAATCAATATTTCATTTCAGAAGTGTATAATAAACCAAAAAAAGTAAAAGTTATAAAAGAAGACGGAAACACAAAACTATACGCACAATTTACAAAAAATAATAATGACCAGCAGATAATCGATTTTTTACGAGAATATACAACGGAAAACAAAAAAATTTATATGTATTTTGAATCTGAAAAATTATATAAAGATTTTTGCAATATCTATATACAAATATATAATAACAATGGACCTGAATTGATTAGATGTACACAAAACAAACAAGAAATAAAAGATAAAGATGAAATATACCTCACAATAGGAAATCAACATGAATCAAAAACCAATCATAGAGGAATACAAGAAACTATGAAACAAATTCAGAGAAAATATTATATCAAAAATATGCAACATGAAGTTTCTAAGTTCATAGGAAATTGTGAAATTTGCAAAAAATTAAAATATGATAGACATCCCCCAAATCCGCCAATAATGATAACTGAAACCCCGAGTAAACCCTTTCAAAAATTACATTTAGATACTTTCGTAATAGAGAAGCAAAATTATCTCACAATTGTAGATGCTTTCTCAAAGTTTGGACAAGCAATACCAATTCAATCTAAAAATAGTATAGATGTAACAGACGCATTATTATTATTTTTTCCCTACTATGGATTACCAGAACAAGTAACTACAGATAATGGACCAGAATTCACTAGTAAAGTAATCAAAGATTTATTAGAAATACATGAAATTAAAATTCATTTCGTTACCGAAAACCATCCAGAATCGAATGGAATAATTGAAAGATTACATTCCACAATACTAGAACATATAAGATTACTAAAGCAAAATCATAAAGACCCAATAACAACTTTAATGAAATATACAATTATAGCATATAATAACTCGATAAAGCAAGTACGAATTTCACACCAATAGAATTAACAATAGGGAGATTCAATGAGAAAAATCCGTATGATGTAGATTATGAAAAACAATTATTCCAAACTTACGTAAAAGAACATAGAGATAAGTTAGAAACTACATATAATAAAGTTAAAGAAAAATTAGATGAGGACAAAACAAATACAGCAAATAAACACAATGAAGAATGTAATTTAGAAAAATTACAAGTAGGTTCAAAAGTATACGAGAAAAATTATAGAACAAAAAGAGTTAAAACAGCTGATAAGAATTTAGGACCATATGAAATAAAGAAAATAAGCGATAAAAATGTAGCATTAATTGAAAATGATAGAGTAAAGAAATACGTACATTCAAAAAATTTGAGACATGTTATTGTTACAGGTGGACAATCTTGCAGCAATCTCAATTAAATCAGCAAAAGGAGACATAAAAGATGTAGAAATAAAAGAAATTACTGACAACCCTGGTATTATACCAATAAGACTAGGCAGAACTCAAAACACAATAGACTATTGGTCATTTATTCAAACAATAAAATTAGACTCATTAATTTATAAATATGAAAATTTAAAACAAAATTATATGAAATTAAAAAACTCCATATACGATAAGAAAAGTCACACTGAAGAATTACGCAATTATTGTTATATAACGGAACATGCTATTTTGAAAATTGATAATCAAATCAATCGATTATTACCCAACACTGAAAATAGAAAAAAGAGAGGTTTAATAAATGGATTGAGAAATATAATCAAAGCTATAACGGGAAATTTAGATCAAGATGATGCTGAAAAATATGACAATGCATTAAGTCAACTAAACGGTAATCAACAACAGATAAAACAGGCATTAGAAAACCAAATATCCTTGACTATAGAAACAACAAAACAATCAATAAACTGTGTCGTATAATCAAGAAACATTGAAAATAAAAATTGATGAATTAAGTAATTTAATTATTCAAAAAGAATCAGATCTATATTCACTAGTAATTTCAATCAATGTGTTTACGCAATTTAATTTAGCTTCAGAGACAACGGGTAAAATCCTAGATACTTTAGAAAATGCTGTAGTGTTTGCCAAGTTAAATACATTTCACACATCATTAATTGAATCAAGAGAATTATTAAACGAATTGATAAGCATTAAGCCATTCATTTCAAAAAGTAAATTGCCATATGAACCCTCAATCGAAACTATATTGTTATTTGAAAAAATAATAAATATAAAAGGATATATAACAAATAAGGAACTTGTATTTATTCTTCAGATACCATTAGTAGAATCAGAATTTTACAACTATGATCATCTATTTGCATTCTCAATCAAACAAGAATCCCAATTCCAATCAATAATACCACAAACCAAATACCTAATCCTGAATAAAAACAGATACGCCATCTTCAATAAAGAATGTCGATAAATCAAGAAGAGTGAATACCTATGTGAATCAAGGAACACCAAAATCGTAACAGACAACAGCCCACGCGAGACTCAACTATTACCATTTTCCCAAAATTATAACAAATGTCATCCCAAGCCAATGAAGATAATGGAAAAACAAAATACAGAAGATAACGGACAATAAATGGATTGTTGTAGTACCAAAGGAAACAACAGTCACTGTGAAATGCAAAAACAACGAATATAAAAACATAGTAAAAGGTAGCAATGTTGTAACAATACCAGAAGGCTGTAATCTACGAATAAAAGAAGAAACTATAAGAACATATCAAAATCCAGGGATGGAACAAACATACGTTGAAGTGCCAAATATAAAGATAGATACAACCGAAATAAAAAATAAACCAACCGAAACACCACTTCAACTAGAAAACATCGAATTGGATGAGATACATCCATTTATTCAACAAATGAACAATAATAAGAAACTAATCCAATCGATCAAACCTGTGGAAGTGAATCATAATGGAATAAGTGTGTGGACGATAATTCTATATGTGATCCTAATTTTGGTAGTCTTGTGCTTCGCACGTAGTATTGTGAAGAAGAGGATGATTGAAAGAAAAAAGAGAATCGCAGACATAGAAATACCCATAGACAGTATTCAATTGAAAAATTGAAGGGATTTGCTCTTAATGTTTCAAATTGAAGAGGGACGAGTTATGTATCCTATAAGTACGGGCCTGCTGTGTTAGCCATGTTGACTAATAGATATAAGACAATAAAATAAAGTGTTAATCATTGAATTCAACGTAAAACTATGGCTAATACATGGCATGACGACCAACAAGGTCAACAGGTGTTCAAGTAGTATAAATATAAGAATCGATTTGTAATAATCATCATTACTTTATGAGAGTTAGTAGCTTTAACATTGCTGTTAATTTATCATTGTAATTTTCAAATCACTACTGTATTTAACATTGAAGCTTTTAAATTGCTCAATAAACGTAGTAGTTTCCAAATCTTTTTAAGAAAGTTATTTCCACGGACCGGAAATAAAACTCGTCCTCTCTTAAAACAGTATGTTCATCTTTTGTTAATTTGTTTAAGGGGAGGATGTTCTGTGAGTATAAGTTAATGTGGCAACGCCGCATTAGTAGCATAAGAAGATGGCAGTGAGTAGTCATGTAACTAGAAGTTGCTCTCTATAAATGTAATCAGTGTGTGTTAAATAAATAATAAAACATTAAACCGAAGTATGGTTAAAGAACCTAATAAACGCAATACTCAATAACAGAACAATTAGAATCACAAAATTTGTTTTTAACACCCCCACTCCCATCATTATCTTCATTTTCTACACTTAATTTGTTCAACAGTCTTATAACTTTAATTTTATCTTCGTAAAAATTCAAGTCTCTTCTTAGTTTATGAAATTTTTCCACGAATTCGCAAAGTCTGCGTGTGTATTCTTCAAAAGATATATGCATAATGACATATTTGTAGACTTACTAGATATCTATATCACTATCTTCGTGGGTTAGGAATTTGAATAACTTCCAGCTATTCGCACTACAACCCATAGGATCCTCACTATTGGGGTGATGAAGACAGATAAATTCACAATTTCCTCGCTCGAATTTCGGGCATTTATCTTCCAAATTCACCACTTTCACTCGATCTAACCCCAATTTTCCAAATGCCTCCAATTGAGACTTGATTTTTATCCTCCCACATACATAAACAGTAGCATCCGGATCGATATTTTCCTTCAAAATTTCATCCAATCCATCATATTCCTGATATCCCGAGTTCCATGGAATACCATGATATTTTTCACAATAAAATATTTTTTGGCTGTTTGAATAGGAAATATTTCTCCAACTTTTTCTCGCAGTCCAACAAAGAGAGTTCCTTGATTTGACATATATTTGAAGAAATCTGGAAACTTTGAATATAAACAACCACTACAGACGACAATTCAAACTAGAATGATCAACTATTTAAATATCTAGTTGCACATGCGCAGATCATTCATCCTCTCTGAATATATATTCATATATATTATTTGATGTATTAAAGTACATATTTTTTTGATGTTATCGAAATTTCGAAAGAGGACGTCGAAGCACAAAATTTGTAATGATGAGAAGTGCGATCCGATAAAAATCAACATCAATATCATGTAGCACTCTAGAACAATCAAGTATATACGACCCCGGTTTCGGAACGATACCAGAAATTTGATGCAATAAGATTTTATTCATTCTTCTATGTTTATACTTGAACTGGCCTCCAAAATTCATTTTAATTATCTTCCAATCTCCTGGAGGCGGATCAAAATCTCCTCCGAAATATAAAATATCAGCATACGCCCAATCGGTTGAGGCCCCAACAAGAGAAGTTCTAAATTCCGTAGCGATTATCCAATTCTTAGATGGTAATTGAAATTTTCAAGAATTTTCATCAAACTCGGACAAACGCTTATTAAGAATTTCTGTGCGTCGTACACGGTGGTAAGCACACTATGGACAAAACTGTGGTATAATTGAGGGAACATTATCAAAAACTGATTGATTGTTCGAGTTCGATTTAGTTGGAGCAGTCACACCTTGATTCAACAACACACTCCCTCATACTCTGCGCATGTCAAGCTCTTGACTTTTCAACCTAAAATATATAATCAAAACAGGTCGATCGAACTGGTAAGTATACATGTAAAATGGTAAAATCATGAACATTTTCAGATATAGAGTGACGTCGGGTTCGGATCCCTCTGAATCTTTCTCACCAAAAAATACCATTTTTTTTTATCTAGCATGCTAATTTATTTGGCGCACACGTCGCAGACGATATGATAGATCCACATGTGACAGACGTCCTGAGACCTCATTGAAGAAACCCACGTGACAACCACCATGACAGATGACAGATCATCTGACATACGTCACACGCACCATGACACTTCACGAGACAGACTCCATGACACCTCTTTCAAAAACCACATGACTGCGACCTCTCTTACAAACAACCCGTATATACAACATAATACACCCTTTACAAACACTCTGTATATACATTCAAACAACCAAACTCACAATCCTTGATAACATTATCTACAAACACCGGATGTCAGTCGCCAGCATTATCTACCAGATAATACTAATTACAAACATTGGATGCCAATCGACAGCACAGACTGAAAGCGGAACCAGATATCCTGGTGGAGAACTCGTCCTCTTATACTACTGTGTGGCCATTTAATTTAGAGAACCATGACACGTTGGAGTTTGATTCGAATCATTGATTAGCCAGAACAAACGTGAAAAATATCATTGACACTTACCCTTTTCTTTCACAAGACACTCAAGATTTTAACACACTGGAACGTAAGTGGAAGGGGTAAACGCTAATATTAATCAGATAAACTCGTACTCAACAACAACAATGAAATTTAATAATAAAAAATAACAATTAAATGATAATGATAATAATAAAAGAATGTATGATAATTGGAGATAATAAAAGAATATTATAATTGACGTTATTACTAATGAGAATTAAAAAATTTGATCAAAATCTATGCTCAAATAAAATACCTAGATAATCTGAACTAACTAAAAGAGAAATAAAATTAAGATTATTGAATTGATACCCAACCAGGATGAACCTAAGGGATCGAAACTAAAAGAACGGATTTGAGAGAATTATTGAACTTGAACTTGGATAAAAATTGTGAACAACAAACTTTGCCAAAAATCTAAAACAACCCTGATTCAGCCAAATCCACCTTTTTACAAAAAACTCTGAATAAACTATCAAGTTAAATCAATTGGAATTAAGTGGCACGTGATTTTTCAAGAGACCAATTCAAGCTAGAAAAGGAAACTGAAGGTTTTAGGCATCATCCCTGGTATTTGTAATGCGTCCTTTTTCTCAAAAACAAATCTACAATTCGGAAAAGGATCCCTGAATTGTTTAACCAATAAGCAGTAAGATTCCTCTCTTGGGGTCTCTAGTTCAGAATGTTTTCGGTGGAGATTTCTAAATCTATCTGTTCTCTTTTCTAAATATTACTAACTGATTTGAATGTACATAAAACATCTCCAGATGGTAAAAATTAAGATTTATCATGTAGCTACCCACTAGTTTAAAGTCCTATATTGATTATTGATCTTGACAGGTTTACGAATTCCTTTACAACCAAACTTTTTTGAACTTATTGCAACCCTCTTGACCCTATCAGCTATCATAGCTGATAGGGTGTAAATTTTCTTATATTTATTTTAGAAATTCCTTTACTTTTCTCAAGCTACACTTGTTATTGAAAACATCTGGCAACCCCTAGATGTTCTTTACTTTAAGATATTTTAATTTTACGTGACATTTTATTTTTCTAAGAATGATTTTGATTCTAAATATTGGAAATAACCTGTACTAAACCCTTATTACACGAGGTTTCATAACGTCTGTCACGTGGGTCTTCAACGAGGTGTCATAACGTGTAAAGATGAAATGTTTATACATGACGCCAGTCACGTGCTTTCGATGGAGCTATACTGGTGTCTGTCACGTGGGTCTTCCAACGAGGTGTCATGGCGTCTGTCACACGGGTCTTCAACGAGATATGGAATGTGAGGTTATACAGGTTATTTGTTCAGGACGTCAGTCACATGTGTTTTTCATCGACTTAAGCATCATCATCAGGGTGAAACCATAAGTGGGTTATTTATTTGACACAATGTCATACCGGAAGTGATCATTTTATTACATATTCTAAATCTACATGATGTGCTGAACAAGAATACACTGTTTATATATGGATCGGCCTGACCGAGCTTCCGCGATAAGGGTTTGAAATTTTCATTTTTCAAAGTATGGCGTCGTCATGGGGGTCAAATGTAAGGTCTTCACGCGAAAAGTATGAATCTTCAACTTTTTCATGAAAAAATTTCATATGTTGTATGTGAATGAGAAAAAACGTCTAACTAAAGCTTTATGGGTATCAAATGAAATTTATTGACGTGCAAAATGTGAAACGTATGCAAATCGACAAGTGCAATATAATCATATGAATGAGGATCTAGTTCTATTGGTGGATTGAAATCTACAGACAAGTGGGAGCTCTTACCCGTGATAGTGAATGTCTGAGACATGATTGATAAGAACTTTATTGGTAATCTATTGATGACTGGCCACAATTATAAGTACTATACTGCTGAAAATTGTCGTTATTGAATAATATCTTACACTTTTTGAAATAATTCACTAGCTCGTGAGATGGGAGTAAATTGCCGATACTATCATAATAGAAAACTATATCACCAACTTTCCTAAACCCAACCCAGTGAGTGCCTGCGTTGTCCGAACTATCTAAATTAACTATTCCACACTCGGTTTTCCACGCTCCGTTGAATGGAAGTTCATCACGCATAAATACTCCTGTGAAATGGGTAATTTACAGAGCTTTTGTGAGTTTTCGTAGATCGAGATCAGTTAGAGGTCTTCTGAGTAGGTTTACTGAAAGTTTTTTCAGATGTTCATCCAAATATAGACCAAGACCTTCGCGATACTTCTTGAAAAATAGACAGGTTCCTTCTTTCCCCAAAGATATAGCTTCCATTGTTTTATTATGTCTTTCCGTTTCCTCCAAGGTTTTTTCAGCTGCTTTGCTAGCATTGATCGCCTCAGCGAGGCCTGCACCACCTCCTCCAATGCCACAGCAGCTGATAAGCCACCAAACAGAGGTATTCAACATTTTTGAAATCCTCCCGTCTTAGGTATAGGAATTTGTCGAACATTTTTCCGACCACCTGCTTTTTTGAATTGTCTTCGTGCAACTTTCAAAGTTGTTTAAGATGTTTTCTTCAGATTGGATGCATCATTATTTTTTATAATTTTAGTTACCCCATGAACGATTGCACTACCGAACCCAACCTTTTCCTTAATGCCCACTCCCAATTTCCTCTTTGCCTTCATAATTTTATTCCAGCCGGTAGCGGCAATCACCTCACCAAATTTTGCGTCTTTAGATCCAACACGTTGCCAGGCAGCATTCTCTGATATTTTGTCTGCCTTTTGACTTCCTTCTAAGTCAGCGTTCCTCAAATATGAAATATCGTGTTCGCGACAAGCTTTATCGAGTTGATTGATACCAGGATCTCCTTTTCGCAACCGTTCTTCTAATTTTGTACCGAGACCACAGTATTGATAAACGGGAATATGAAGTTCAAACGGGAGCTTGTTTATAAGCATATTGAGAACTCCTTCTCCCACATATGTTCCCATATAGACTAATGAGAATTCGGAATTGGACCGTTATTTAAAGCTGGAGGTAAGGGAGAGAAAGATCAAGGATCTCAAAAATATTGTTTTTATTACTTTCAAAATTTTCTCAATACAAAAGATATTAATATATTAACAATAGATGTTTTTCGAATATTATAATCTTTACTCATGATTCACCCTGCTAGTCGCAGAATTTTGTTCTATTGTAATATCCAAGTCCTCGAGTCAACAATATTAAAGCTGTTTGTTTGTTTCTGATAATTTTCAAATCGTCAATGGTGGGGGTTCAACTAGATCTGAAATATTCATTCAACTATTGTGATCTATTATCATCTAGACTCAACTACTTGACATATTGTTGACCACCTCTTCTTTCGTAATATTTGTTCGACTAAATACACATCGGGTTATTCCGTTTTCTGTAATAAACGTAACATGAACTATTATTTGAACTCTGATAATAGAGGGTGTATATCCTTTTTAAAACATGTTTTGCTTTACTTATTCGCACCACATCTTCAACGTTACATATGTGAGGTAGAGCTAACTAAATGTGCCAGTAGGATCGCTCCAAGATGTTCCTCTCATTCTGTTTCGTCACTTTAAACGGATACATATTTATAGTTTTATGGTTACGTTCATTATATTTTTCCGTAATTTCTTCAAGTATATCAAGCCATATGTACGTATTTCCCGCTAGACTGAATTGTTTGTAGAGCGTTTCTTGCAAAGTTAGAATAACACGTTTTGCAACTCATCGGAGTGTTTATTGAAGAACTCCTCTTTTCGATCACTTTGCAGATTCCTGCGTATACGTCCGTTCGATTTCAATAAAATAGAATAAACGCTTTTCCTAACTTCTTCGACTGACTCCGTTCTGAGCAAAAGAGTTCACAGAGATTTCGAGAAGCAATCGATCATAACCAAAATGTATTTAAATCCTCGATTCTTGCGATAATAATTACCTATTTCAACCAGATCCATTTGCCACAAATCATCCAAACCTTTTATTGTCCTGCGCCGTTCAAAATTCTTTCTACTCAGTTTATGAAGCTCATGCACAACTTGTGCTCTACTCTACATCGTATCAAAATTTATATTCGCTTCTACCTAAGGGATGCTTATTCACATTTACAAATCAATTTATCCGAGATTGCAGAAATCTAGTGTAGAATTAATTTTTTTGGTATATTTACAGAATTTGGAGTTATACATTCCACAGACACCTGCTTTGTTGTTGTTGTGGATGATGAGGGTTTCACAGATGTCATCCGTCGTTCCAAAGTCTCCACTCTACTACTTATGTCATTTAGACGCATGTCGTTAAATGTCTTATTGATCTTTCTTAAATCATTTCTGTTTTCCGTCACACTGTGATGATTTCATACTCTGATTTCATATCGGTCTCCATTTCATTATATCTATTCTGAATGTCCGTCAGCTGTTTAGTTAATGATTTATTAATGGTGAAAATAACCTTCTCGTTCTTTAATTCTTCTTCATCCAGATCCTTGTTGACATCTTTGATCAAATTATCTATTATTCTGCAATGCATAGAACATCTTGTCTCCTAATAAAATTGTATTTACAGCCATTCGCACTACACATAGAAATCTTGGTGAAATATATTCTCGCTGGAACTTCTTAATACCACTTTGAAGTATTGAACAATCGATTACTGACGTCATCTCTAACGAAACTGAAGCTCATGAACCAGTAAATGATAATGTCAATATATTGATGTAAAAATTCTATCATTTCAAAATAAAAACAAAGTTAACTATGAAATGAGCTTGCATTAATTATATGTTTCATTATTCAAGTGATTGAATGTAGAGGCAATTCATTGAAACGGGTAATAACGTCATCGACTGGCGATCATAGTTCGTGGACTATGATCACCGGCCGATGTAGTGGAAGCATTGATGAGTAGAAAGCTCTGAATATAAGCTACTACTTTAAATTCCAAAGTATATTTATTTAACCTCACTTTCGGTCTCGTGCGTAGTTTAATTCCAACACTACTGTATTTTGATTGGTTGACAGCTCATTGATGGCCACCGACACCTCATATAATAGCTTCCACTATGATAAATAGATCGCGTTACAGTTGTGACATGAAACAGTTCATAGAACGATAGTTGACATCTTATAGATCAAAATGTATGAATTTTGTACTATATAAATTGAACCCTATCATTTGATACACATAAAGCTATAGTTGAAACAAAAGTATTGTTCTTTTATCTATGTACTCGTATATGAGACATATTGAATTGTTCCCTTGAAAATCATGAAATTCATACTCTACGCGTCGATACCTTTCATTTGATACTCATAAAACTATATTTCGAAGAACCCAAATTTCAAGCCCTTATCGCGGAAGATCGGACGAGTCGATCGATATATAGATAGTATATTATTTGTGGTATTTTTAGTATGGTTTAGTAGAGATCGCCATATGAGGTTCAGGTTCTCAGGGTCCGTAGCTATGGGTAGTATAGGAATAACATAGTGATTGGTTATAGTTTAATATAACACTTATACATGTAGATAGCTGTACTTTTCACAATCGTAGATCAACGTAGAATGTTGATTACCGGTTTGTTACATTTTTTGGTGATAATCTTCACTTACTTCTTCATAGTAACTTATCCTAACTCCTTTTGTTCTCTATATACAAAGCATCAACGTGGAGCCTTGTTCTCTTACGATGTTTTAAACATTCTTACGAAGGTTGACATTGACTCCTCACCTTGCTGACCCAATGTTTATATTGCATATTTATTAGCACAACATTTGTATTTACTATATCGGTAGCATATCTAGGTCATGGTACCGATTCTTCAAGAAAGTAGAGCATTTTATTGGATTAAGCATATTTATTGAATCTAGTGAAACAATGTCTATTATTCCATTGCACCTTCCCCGGAACGGTACAAAAATTTTAGCTGACGGCTTACATTTTATTCTATTCGTCGAATTTCCTTTACATTGGATACAATATTTACTTATGTCTTGAATGATACAGTTAATTCTATTTGTTATTCTTTTAATATATCAGACGAAAAAAATTATAATAAATTATAATTTATTGTTGATTCTTTGGGAATTGCGTAATCTTTACTTAGTTGGTCATAACTTTTGACCTGCTTGCTGTACTTAATATTCCATTTTTTATTTTATTATTGTCTCTGTTATTATCATTATTACTTCTACTATTACATTAAATTTTGATGGTTGACTAAAATCGGTAATTATTAGCGTCGGATAAATAATGTTTGAACATTATGTTGCCATACGCAATACACGTTTCCCAAAAAAATTATTGTTAATGGATATAACTACAAACATGAAGTACTTTGTATCTAGTAATTATATCATTCCTATATTTGAAATAGAGAGAATTGCTCTCGATACCTCACGTGCTCTAGATTCGTAAAAGTATACACTCTGGGATATCCTGTGTTATTCAGACTTTCTGTGGATCTAACCTTCATTATTAATGCTTACTGGGAGAATTTTTTCCGACCAAGAAATATTTCTTTAAATTCATTTCTATATGAAATTTTATCAATTCATAATTGATAAAGTATATGTACATATTAATATTATTTAATATCAAATTGTATTCTTAGTTCATTTGAACTAATATCTGAACATCATTTACTTTAAGAGGAATCTAATAATAATTAAAGTAAATTAGCATTATCTGGTATTCGATGTCTTAAAATCTGAATTTTTATTAATTCTATTTACTTCATGATAAATCTACCAATCCTAAATATTTTCTAGTAATAAATTCATATTCTTATGAATATATTATATATACTGCTGCGCATATTTGCGCGCTTCTCTGCACTGCATTGTTCTACATTTTCCTAAAACAATTGTACATAAACATACAAATTTCCACTAACACAGTGTTGATGTGGGGAAGTGGAACTGCCTGGGCTGGATTCTTATCTTTGGTCGCTTGGATTCCTCATATTGCAGCCCATAGTCCATATGAAATTTATATCTGACTTGTCAATGAAATTTATATTTGTTTTCCTTGTAAAGAAGATCTAAAATATTGAATAATTATCTAATGGAAAACACGTATATTGATCAAAAAGTTTGGATTCCGTTCATATCAGTGTAGTACATTGAGTTCCATTGTTTTGTTCGCGCTACGGCCTTGTAATATCAAATATCGTTTAATTAGTAATTCTAATTGTTTTACTGTAGCTGATGAGTTAATCCTGTTCAGATTTCCATAACATCCCGATAAAATCAATTTTTTTATGTACCGATAATCGTAAAACTGAATTTATTAAGTAATTGTATTATGTCAGGGGGTGTGCATGATTGGAGTAGAAGGGAATCACGCCACATCAATATACATTGTGTCTACCCAAAAATACGGGTATGTCGTAGATAGTCCACCGCCAGTCTACACGCTGTGTAAACCCAAGTAGGCATGAATAGCCGTTTTTAATAATACTCTTATGACTATTTGCTTACAATGCTATAATAAGGACATATCCTGCTTGGACCGCTTTATTTGCAATTATTGTTTCTGAGCTTCCTTGTGCTTCTCTCGGGTCGGGATAAATAAATCATTATTTAGACAGAGTCAAATATTTATCGATGTTAAAGCTATAAATAACCTTATTATTGGGAAGTTCCGTGTTTGTTCAACATAACTTTCTGCAACATCATTTGAGTAACCAAGTATTAATTGCAATTGAAGCCTGCAATTCTAATATTATTCCGTCTGACCTATCGACCCCCGGTTACTTACTTCACTGAGTCTACCCTGGGACAAGGCTATTCATAGATAGCACCGTGATACGCTTTGTGATGGGGGACTTTAGCATAAGCCCTCAACGAGGAGAAAACCTTAACAAAAATCTGGCGCCCACGAAATCAACATGAAAGTAAATTAGATGCAGATCTGATAGATTTGAAGGAGTGTTGAAGTCGTCGTGAGTAATTATCGCCAAAAAGGACCGTCACATCCTTGTCAACTCCAATTCAATATCAAATGGAACTCGTATCTAATAAAAGAAAACAACATATCATTCTATGGAAACTTTCTTCGTCTTTTACATGAACTCGAAACAGTTTGCGGTTACGTCCGTTATCCAATAATACTACCATCGGTGAAACGATTTTCTTTACTTCAAATGGGCCGGCATATTTCAGTGCTAGTTTGGCTGCAAATCCTTCATTACCTGTTCTCCAACCTTCGGCAACAAATCTGTACGGCGTAGGTTGTAATGGTGCTTTTGAACATTATACGCCTTGTTTAATTGTAGCTTTACGTGTCGCAACCCTTTTAATTACTCCCCATATCTTTCATAGACCACGTTCTCTTGAAAAACTGAAAATCGGACGGTGTCTAGCAAGGAAGTGATTCCCTCCTTCTATTCTCGGCAGGATGACGCTCGGTTCTGCCAGTAGCTCAAGCCGGATTATCACCGGTCCCATAATGATGTATAGTTTTTCAATATGGATGTGTTTGAAGTTTGATACTTTGAATCTTCTAATATGACGTCGCGTACGCTATATTCCTGTATAAAACGAATATCATCGTTACAATTTCATTGCTGTTGCCGAGAGATTTTTTATGTGGATAGTACATGCGAGTTTCTTCTCGGATGATGTCTTCATTGAAGTTAGGGTCTCTGAATATTTTAAGTTTTTCCGACATCGTAAACAAGAGACTTGAAAAATTTATATTCACAAATGATAGTGCTGCAGCAGCAACCTCCTCCTTTGAAATCGTTGTAGGTTATGGCTGACGTCGGCTGCAACTATCTTCTCAGATGAATTCGTTGTATATAATGAATGCTGGGAAGTATTGGTCTAATACTCATTGTTGAAAGCCATAATCTCTAGCGGCCTCTTTCAACTCCAACCATATAATGATTTCTTCTAACCGAAAATTTACCCGTTTCCAATTCTGATCTAAATTATGCAGTGCGATGTTATCAAAGGACGTCTTGTGGATGACCAGTAGGTAAATAAGGTTTTCAGGTTCTATATCTATGGAGAAATCAGGTGGTACAAGAGGGGAAAGGTCGTATATTGTATGAGCTAACTTATTGTTATATGCTCCTGCGGTTAAGTTACACTCCACTCTAATAGTTTGATGATGTTTATTGGCTGGTCAGATACGTCGCTGGTTCACGTGGTGTCATTTTATGTTTGCTGAATCCCAATAGTTTGGTTATACTATCATTCGGAATAAAACTCACTTAAAATCACTCTTTAGCTCTGTGTGTAGAGACAATACTAGTCATCATAGTCGTCAAGTAAAAATGTTGCCTAACTCTAACAGCACCAAAGCAGACATTAAAACTTTTATGATAGATAATAATATAGTATATTTTGAAGAAACTCTGAGGTAGTATTAAAGGTTTCAAAATTAACAGAGAATTCGTGTGTGATAAACTTGTAACAGGAAATGTACATAAATTGTTGCGTCTTCCCCCTACTATTGTATTGTATTTAATTCAACACGAAGTCAAATGAAATATTGGAAAGAATAATATTTCCCTCACATTAAACATATCTGAATTAATAAAAAAACATAGTAAGTAAGACTTGTGTAGACAACATGTAATTAAGGTGGAAAACTCTTATTCGTTTATGATTACTAATGTCAACCCTTAATAATAAGTATAGGTTTAGATGAAGATAACAGTGATAACAGTGCCTAAATTTAATGTAAATTCAATATAAAATTAGTAAAGTAGAAATAAATCTAAATCAATATGTATTTAAAAGCCGACCCTGCACCCATTTCTTGGGGTTTGAAGCTGTTGGGACCAACACAATAGATCAGCTAGTTGGTTTATTACAGTTAAGGTCAACGGTATAATATGAACTACACTATAATTTGGTTTATTTCTGTGAATTAGGTTAGGAAAATACTATGACATGTGTAAATATTTTTAAATAGCTCGTTTTCTGTTGCGTCAAAATCATATTATTCGCAATAGTCTTATACAATGTACGAATAATATATAACATACTGTACTTGAAATTTTTCTTTCATTATTACGTAAGTAATATTTTTGATATACTGGTTCTGATCATAGGTGTTTTGGGCGAAGTTCGGTTTTCGCAGAGTTCGAACTTGAAGATCATTCCGACCTGTAATAACTCGGCGCAGATCTTGATAGACGGGGTATGCAGAAGGTTGTCATTCTGGGTTCTATGAAACTACTTGGAGCACACGATTTAGGAACCTGAAGCTACTTACCGTCCGTGGGGAGGAGTAGCATCGGTTAACTGACTTCGTGTTTCTGGTGCGATTGGTACGAATAAGTGATATTTTTGATATACTGGTTCTGATCATAGGTGTTTTGGGCGAAGTTCGGTTTTCGCAGAGTTCGAACTTGAAGATCATTCCGACCTGTAATAACTCGGCGCAGATCTTGATAGACGGGGTATGCAGAAGGTTGTCATTCTGGGTTCTATGAAATTACTTGGAGCACACGATTTAGGAACCTGAAGCTACTTACCGTCCGTGGGGAGGAGTAGCATCGGTTAACTGACTTCGTGTTTCTGGTGCGATTGGTACGAATATATTTTAAAAAATAATTTTATTGTCTATAAGAGGTTTATAATATGAAAGTTAAATCAAGACTGAACTAATATCTAAGAGAATGAAGTACATTTCAGCACATGTCCTGAAATTGCTAGAATGAAGCTTTCGTTGGAAGGAGACCTTTTCTTTCTTGTAATTCGATATCAGTTCGTGAATTATCAATACGTTATCTTCTCTTCTGGATCCAATTCTTGGAAAAGTAAATTATTGCCAAAATGATGACCAAGTATAATAGTACAGTACAGATGCTCAGAATATGATAATTACCAATTGGATCTTCTATAATAGGAATTGCCGGCTTTAACGAAATTTCTTCAAGTTTATACTAAAATTATGTATGTTCTATTTCCTTCGAAGATTATCGATAACAGGTTTTCCATAGGTTTTGTCCAAATAACTCAGTTCTTGATTATCAAAGATTGTTTTACACCCATTCTCTTTGATGAGGAAGATTCCACTTAGATAGAAGATAGAAGTTTGGGGCTCGGGCTAGGATCTTAGTGTTTTCGAAAAGGATTTGATGATTAGTGTCAAACTTGTGTTCCGCAAGTGCAGATCTACTGTGGTCACGAAGCCTTGTACAGTGCTCATGTTCTTTCACACGAGTAGCTACTGTACGACCTGTTTCACCAATGTAGACTTCACCGCAAGAGCAGGGTATACTATAAACACCTTCTAAGTGAAGATGAGGAAGAGGATCTTTGATAGGTTTGTGGCTCATGTTGATTTGAAATTTTAAGCGGTCTGTGTTTTGTTATGGCTTTTTGAATGTTGTATTGGGAGAAATTATTTGATAATAAGACAGATAAAAGATGTTTCAATTCTGATTTTAAGGATTAGGGTTGACATAAGTTAACAGCTCTGTGGACCAATTAGTTTATGACACATTGCTTTTGAGCAGGGTGGTGGTGGGAAAGGCCATTGAGGTATCTAGTGGTGTGAGTGGATCTTCGATACACAGAATGTCCTAAAGTAGTCGTCGACATATCTAAACCAACATTTTAACTTGAGCAGATGAGTTAATAGCATCTTGCTCAAGAGTTAACACTAAGATATTAGCAATGACAGGAGAAACTGGGGAAGCCATGGCAGCTCTCGAGGACTACTAGTAAAACTTGCCATCGTAAGTAAATATGTGGAAGATACACAAAAATTAATTAACGGTAGTAAGTCCATTGAAATTTTGTTGGCAGGTAACAGTTGAGAGATTATGGAAAGAGTGTCTGGAATAGGAACATTGGTAAAGAGTGATTCGAAGTCGAAGCTAACGAACAAATCACCTGGATCAACTTTTAGCGTTTGGAGTTTTTCAACGAAATGAAAGGAATTTAAGATAAACTGTTGCCTACAAGAGGATTGAGAATAGATGACAGATATCGAAAGAGTTTATAAGTAGGAGATCCGATAGTGCTGATAATTGGTCTCAGGGGAACTGAGGTTTTTTTAATTAAAGGCAAACTATATAAACGGAGACCTCTTGAATAATGGGAGATAAGACATTTCTTATCTGGATCATGTGTTCCCTACTTTCTCCTGTTATAGCTAATATCTTCATGGAAACTTTTGAGCAATATGCTATTGACTCATATGTTCTCAAGCCGAAATGGTTTAGAAATGTCGACGACACTTTTGTTATTTGGCAACATGGTCGCGAAAATCTTGTTCCCTTTCTCAATCAGTTGAATTCATTACATCCCAATATCCTTTTCACCATGGAAGTTGAGTCGAAGGGTTCACTCCCCTTCCTAGATGTATAAGTTAGTCGACAGACTGACGGTACTTTAGGACATTCTGTGTATCGAAAACTCACTCACACCGATAGATACCTCAATGGTCTTTCCCACCACCGCCCTGCCCAAAAGCAATCTGTCAAGAACTTCTTGGTTCACAGAGCTATCAACTGATCTCAACCCCAACCCTTAAGATCAGAATTAAAACATCTTTCATCTATGTTATTATCAAATAATTTCTCCCAATCAACATTCAAAAAGCCATAACAAAATACACTTCACCTAAAATTTCAAATCAACTTGAGCCACAAACCCCCACCTGTTTTGTCCACTGCCTATCTCCCATATATTGAAAATATAATAGATCAAATTTCCAAAATCCTTAAAATACATCATATTTCTACTCGGTTTTCCACACTTCCAAAACTATCTCAGTTTTGAAAACCTATCAAAGATCCTTTTCCTCCTCTTCACTTAGAAGGTGTTTATAGCATTCCCTGTACTTGTGGTAAAGTCTACATTGGTGAAACAGGTCGTACAGTAGCTTACTCGTGAGGAAGCACATAAGTGCTGTACGAGGCTTCATGACACCAGTAGATCTGCACTTGCGGAACACAAGTTTGACACTAATCATCAAATCCTTTTCGAAAATACTAAAATCCTAGCCCGAGCCCCAAACTTATATCAGCGAAAAATCCTCGAATCTATAGAAATTCTAGAACATCCAAATAATCTAAACCGTGACTCTGGTTATTACATTCCGATCATTTGAAAACCCATCGTCGAAAATTCCACTTCGCACATGATCACACAACGGCAGGGTCAGGTGCCAGAACGGAGTTAACCACCGGAATAAAGGCAGTGAACAGTGTAGCGTAAAAGATTTCTTCCTACAATAAATACGACTACAGGAAGCAGTAGAATCAGTTTCAGTTCAAGCCTCAAACCTGCCCTGAAGATGCCTTTTGTGGTGGTTGGGGAAACGTCGGCATCAAGTCGTGACGCGGAATCCACCCGGAAGCCAAGATTTTTCAAAATTGATTCAAAGTCTAAAATATTTTCATATTTCAATTCAAACGGGAAATTTTACTTATAATAATTTGATATTTTCTGTAGTTCTAGAAATAATTCATTAGGCTTCAAAATACCGGGATGTAAACTCTAATATTCATAAAATGTAACAGAATTTTCTATATCTTGCCAAATCTCAAATATTGCATGAAAAAATATCTACACGATCAGCATTTTGTTTCATGATTCCATTTATTTCATAAATTTTGATTTAATAATGTTCTCATTATGTTGAATGTCTTGTATTGTGTTATTGAATTGCTTAATAATTTTATTATTCACGGAGTATTTAATTTTTTCAGCTGGGAATGTAATTGCTGTTGATTATATTGAATATGTTTTAATGTTTTATCAATTCTCTCTCCATCTTGTTCATCTAAATTTCCCGTTAATGTCTTTATAATGGTTTCTAATCCATTCATCAAACTTCTTTTGTTTCTAATAGCCGTATTTACATTAAAATTATTCATTTCATCTGACTAAAACTATTTTATCATAACTATCTACTGCCTTAGTGATAAGTGTATTATTCATTGAACCTATCTTGAGATTATCATAACGTAAATTTAAATAGTTAAATTCTTCATAAAGGGTTTCACGTCCAATTAACGAACAAAGGTATGTTTAGTACGCTGGAGTTTTGCAGGACCTAGATTGATTGGGAGTATCCCTAAATTTTGGGTGATGTTTCTTATTTCTGTTCCTTGTCCGATTAGGAGGAACCTCAAATAATTTCAAACTTATAAGTTTATTTAGAAGGTCTTTTAATATTAGACAAGTGAATATTTACTGTGTTATGATGTGTTGATATTAATTTTGCTGTTTTTGAATCAACATTAACATTTTTGAGATTTTCAGTCCTATATTAATTTTTTGTTTTACATTGTTTTTATTTATTTTTAACATGAACAATTTTGGGGATATCTGGTGAAGATTCTATTGTCTCGTTGATTTTATTAATGATGTGTGTTTTCTTTTCCTGGATATCTTTATCAATTGTTTCGTATAAAAGTTTAACCTTGTTTTTATGATTTATGATATAATTTTTCATTATTTGCTTCTCAATGTCTATATTAAAGACTGATTCTGTTTCCAGATGTCCGGTTATTATTTCATATGGTCTTAGGTTAGTTACGGAATGAATAGAATTATTATATGCTAATAACGCATAGGTGACTTTAGATTATATGGAGTCATTTTTATATTGTGTTTGATTATTCAATAACCGAATGTGTTCTATAAGCGTGGAATCAGAGCATTCTATCAAACCATTTGATTCGAGATGTTGCGAGCTAATAAAATTTAATTTTATTTTGTGAAATTCCAACAATTCTTTCACCAATGAATTTTCAAATTCTAATCCATTGTTCTGCAATGCCATGGTGTGTAAAGTATTCAATAAGTTTGTTAACAACTTCTATACCTTGTGACGAACTCAACTTATTAGCTTGTGCATACTTTGAAAATGGGTGAATAATAGTGAGAAATTTTACGTTTTCTAAGCTCATGCTATCCACAGGTAAAATTTGGAAAGTTCTTATTGCCGTGGGTGTGATATTAAATTTTAATTTCAAAGGTTTTCTATCGTATTTTGCGATTAAACATATTTCACATTTATTATTATAACTCTGAATAGATCTACGTTGATTCGGCCAATAATATCGACTTTTATTTGATTTTTAGTTTCTTCCACACCTCTATAATTTGTTTTACCTTCGTGGTAGTTTTGGATAGTTTGAAATAATTCGTTGTATTGAAGTACTGTGCTAAATTTTTTCATAATTCAGATCTTCAAAATAGATATAATATTTAACTTAGGTACGATGAATTCTTTAATAAAATCGATCATTTCTTGTTCGAAATTATTCTTTGAAAATTTTATTACAATTCTTCTTTTACTTATATACAATTTTATAACCGTTCGACATGAAACGGTTAAGTTAACTTCTGAAATTATTATTTGGTTTTTCCGATAATTCACTGGACAATCTGCTATTCGTATTACTACAATAGGGTCCTCGTGATTTAAATGAATGGTGTCACTATCATCTTCAACTCTGTCATCAACTTCTACTATCAAAGATTCTGTTTCATCATCATTTTTTTCCATATTAGATTTATCTAATTGTCTGTTCAATTCTTTCATGCAGCTGAGGATAACACTAGGTTTATCTTTTGTATCGTGAACCATGTTGAGTTCAATTCGCGATAATGCATCTGCATTTTTATTCAAAGATCCCTTTTCTTAAATAATTTCATAATCGTATCCTTCTAACCTACACCTAACCAATTTTCAATTCGGCTCTTTCAGAGAGAACAACCCCTGTAATGATTTATGGTCTGTTATAATGTAAAATTTTCTCCCAAATAAATATGATCTAAGATATTATTTTTACATACATTGTAACATTCAATGTATTCGGGGTCTTTCTTATTTATTTCTGCATCTTTCTTCAAACAATTTGTAAGAGGTTTAGTTAATACCTCTAGAAAGCCTTTTAGTTTTTTTTTTTTTTTTTTTATTAATGTATTTAATGGCGAAGGCAGCTAGGCCCTTTGCGCCATAATGGTAATGTATACTACCTTTGGTACTATGTATCGGGACCTATATTGAGATTTTACTAGCTTTCATGAATTTATCGAGTGTGGAAAAAACATTGTGATCGTTGCATGCTATATTCAGCAATGATATGTTAATTGGAAAAGGAACCTTATGCAAGCAGTGAAGGTTATGTAGCAGTACATGTATATTGTTGTTCTCTTGACATCCGAAAAACATATGATTGATATCACATATAGCTTCGTTATCGCATCGGCACTTATTGGAGTTTACAATGCCACATTTGAAAAGATGTGTCTTAAAATGACCATGGTTAAAAATCAATCTAATTATACGGATATACGAGGCACGTGGTATGTTCAATAATCCAAGAAATGGACTGGCTGTTACCAGAGGATGTAATATATAGTATTGGGTTGGTTTACAGCTGTTGATGTTTTTATAACGTTTTTGCCATTCCGTAAACATTCGTTTCCTCGATATATTAGCCAGGTCATGTATTGTGTAGCTATCTATTATCATGTCTGGTCTGATTATTGATTTTTTTGCCAGCATATCTGCTCTGACATTCCCCGGTATACAACTATGTGCCTTTGACCAGATATACCTTAATTTCATGTGTTTTTGTGAACATTGCCAATCTAAATCTATGATTTCTGCAATTAAGCTACTCAGTTTGGCCTTCCTGATATTACTAATGGATTTGATAACTGATTGCGAATCGGTAATTATGTCCACTGCTTTTTTATTGTTATCCTTAGCCCATATTAAGGCTTGTTTTATAGCTGTAGCTTCTGCGGTGAAAATCGATGCTTCACATGGTAGTTGGATACACATGCTCGTATTAGTGCTAGGAATATGAAAGGCGCAGCCTGTACCGTTATTGTTTTTTGATCCGTCTGTAAATATATGGCATGAGGTATTGGATAAAACAGAGTTTAAAATGCGTTTATTAAGGATAGGATTTAACTTATCATACTGTGGTACATGTATTGTTTTTCTATTAAATAAGGCTTCAAAGTGGATTGAAAAGTAAGGCGGTCTGTTAGAATGGGACATATTTTTGTGTAAGGTGGCTGTGTTGATAAATGCTGTAGTTAAGGGTGGGCTTTTTTTTTAATCCAATAAGTGTTTGTCAAATTTTCTGCGTTTAGTCTCGATATAGTGTTTAATAAAAGGTGTTGTTCATTTGTAACTAATTTTGCAATGAATTTTCCCGCCATGTAAGTTCTCCTAATATCCAGCGGAACCTGTCCACCTTCGACCTGAAGGGCACATACAGGAGTAGATTTAAATGCCCCAATAGCGAGTCGTAAGGCCTTATTCTGAACAACATCCAATTTCTTAAGCAGGGTAGTGCTTGCCGAACCATACAAAATAGATCCATACTCCAAAATCGATCTTGTATACGCTTTGTAAAATATTAGTGATACTTTGGGGTATGCACCCCATTTTGTTTTATTGACCATTTTGAGTATGTTCATGCTTTTTTCACAACGTGCTTTAATGTCTTCAATGTGGTACTTCCAAGACAACTTAGCGTCTAGAGTTAAACCTAGATATTTAATTACTCTAGCTACGGGAATTTCATTTTGACATAAGTTGATGGTGCTTATATGTGGAATTTTGTGTCGGGAAAAATACGCTACTTTGGATTTCTCGGTAGATAGAGTTAGACCATTGAAAAAAGTATATCTTTTAACATTATACATTATATGTCGGAGTTTAGCATTGCATTCTGATATGGTACTGCCACTGCAATATATAACGAAATCATCAGCATATTGTATGATTTTAATGTCATCGTCCCACATATCGTGAAAGTCCGCTGTAAAAATATTGAATAATAGAGGGCTAAGAATTGATCCCTGAGGTAGACCGTCAGAAGTGAGGCGAGGGCCGATAATATTGGTTCCATTTTTGATATAGACTTCTCGGTATAAAAACAAGTGGAGGAGATTTATTGCACAGGATTCTGGAATGTTTAGATATTTCATTTTTTCTAGCAAGATGTTCAGTTTAACGCAATCGTAAGCTCCTTTGATATCCAAAAAGAAAGCCGCTATATATTTATTTTCAGAGTAACAAAGTTGGATGTCACCAACCAGTTGGCCAAGGCAATCCATTGTGCCTAGTCCCGAACGAAAGCCGTATTGACTTCTAGGCATCGTCCTATTTTCTTCTAAAAACCACTCTAATCTATTTTTGATAATTCAGAAAGCCTTTTAGTTGTTTCGTAGTATTTGATAAGGAATAATTTTGAATCGCATCAATTTTTTTCTGGATTTGGTTTGACACCATCAGGCGTTACAACATGACAAGTTTTCAAATCTAACCAATTGTGAATAACACAAGACGAGATATTTCTACCAGCATCTCTTTTAATTTTAGTTCTGAAAGTCATCAGTATTTTGCAAAGTATAAAATTTATTTACTAGTTTCTCTGAAATTTCTAGGAATCGAGGTAATAACTCTGTTTCACCATTGGAATCAGGAATCATAGCTGAGGATTCTGTTTGAGAAAGAGAATTTGAGCATGAACTTGATTATTTACTGCCATTGTTACCTTTTTCCTCTTGAATATTGGAGATCTAGATCGAATTCATTTATGTAAATTTAAAATTGAGTCAGAATCAGAACTTTCTGTATCACTAGAACCTCTAAATGACATTAGTACATACAACAGAATTATTCTTCACTCCATGTAGTCTTGAACCATTCACGACGATAATGGACTGTTGGAATACGAAAGCTTACATTTCGCGTTCGGCTACTCAATCCGTGAAACTTGAAATATTAATTTTACGATAGGTAGTCAATAAATCGTAAAAACGAACAAAATTAAATTCACTAATTTATTTAGCTATCCTACCGTTTGCGCCACTTAACTTTCAAACTATTGGAAACAGGTTTTAAAAAAATAGTTTTATTGTCTATAAGAGGTTTACAATATGAAAGTTAAATCAAGACTGAACTAATATCTAAGAGAATGAATTACATCTCAACACATTCCTGGAATCGCTACTGTATGCATGAATCTAATAACGCTGATTCAGATTACAACGTTTGCTGTTTATTCGAAGAATTAGTTATATAAATGCGGGAAACGGACAACCTTGGATGCAAACTGTGATAGATATACATCATTTTCCGGGTGTCTTTGTCGAGCCTATGCAGCTCATCGACTGTCGATTTCACTACTCCAAAAGAGTGAAGCAGGACTGGAACGGCAAGCATATTTGTTGCAGAGGCCTTTTTCTCACTCGAAAGTTCGGAATACCAAATCTTTCGAACAAGGTTTCTGTACTTGCCGCAGAGAGCCACCTTTACATGAGAAGCGTCATAATTAGGACTCTCCAGTATTATGATGTTCGAAAATGCTTCCGTTGGCAAGCTACATATTCTCGTGCACTTCCGGATGTCATCCTATCCTCAAATGAAACACTGCGCACTTGTTGAATCCCAACTC
This sequence comes from Endomychus coccineus, assembly GCA_958510875.1. Lineage (NCBI taxonomy): Eukaryota > Metazoa > Arthropoda > Insecta > Coleoptera > Endomychidae > Endomychus > Endomychus coccineus. Next base: position 192,197,178 of record OY294067.1, on the reverse strand, counting down.
CATGCCTACGGCTCGGGTATATTCTTGAGCCACGTTGAGAGCTTGATTGAGGTTTTAGTCCCCTGAGGCATACAGTTTCAGATAATCCATGTAAAATAAATAATTGATCTGATGCCTCCGGTCGTTAGGTGTCCAGAGTAATATCCACGAGTCCGTCTTAATCCAATGTAGAGCGGCAGCCGTGAGATGTTGAACAATATGGGACTCAAGGAGTCTCTTTGGAAAACCATCCTCTTGAATGTTACCAATTCTGTCAAGACTCGTCGTGTGCCTGATGTGATGGCATAACGAGTCTTCCAGAGTGGCAACAGATGTTCTATGCATCTCACTAGTGGGGTTGGTACCACAAGGCATAGGAGCAAGTATACTAATAGCTCATGTGATGTTAAATCAAATGCCTTGTGGTAGTCAATCCGAGCCAGGGAAAGGTTGCGCTTGTAGAGTATGGAGTCCTGAGTGACAGATTCTCCCGGTAACCCTCCATGCCTTTCTTTGCCCCACGCTGCTCGCTGATGTTATTAATTACCGGACCGATCGATCCCAACAACCTAGCATACAAGATAGTGTAAATAATTTGTAGCAGGTGTTGAGACAAGTGATCGGCCGGTAATTCTTGGGATCAGACAAGTCTCCATTCTTTGGAAGCAGCACAGTGTACCCCTCGACAGCCCAGCTTGGAATTTGCCGCTCCTCTTTAAGCCAAGAGTCAGAAACTCTGGCCAGACGGCGTTGAGGGGAAGGAAATTTCTTTGGTATATGGTATATGGTATATGTTAATGCCGTCAGGGCCGGGAGCTATAAAGTTTTTGGTACCAACAAGAGTTTGTCGGACCTCATTCTCGCTTGCTGACACGCACAATTCTGTTTGAGGGAAGTTGGTTTTCTGCGCAGAGCATTTCGAAACAAGGAATTCTCCCTGATGCGTCTAAAGCGTCTGGAGGGATTTCTCTGTACCATGCCCAAGGGTCGAATCCTATCCACACAATGTTGCTTGATGGTCTGCAACACTGTACGTTTTAGTGTGTGATGTTGGCGGGTATACGCCTAGTTTTTGGCGTGAACTCCCTAATCCCTCGCCGACTGGATTTGGTCTCGACTTTGTGTAGGCGCCGTTCAGTTTTCTTGATCTGGTCGAGCGGTCTCACACTCCGCGCTCCGGAACGGGTCCCTTTGTGGTACCATACACGGCTCAATTTCCCAAGGGTCGGCGAATTCTGAAAGCTCGTAATTAATCAACGTGTCCAATTCTACCAGCTCGTGTGGTCGTACGGAGACCCTGACTTAATCGGGGTTCTCCTAATTCTAAGATCAGCTGCGGTATTTTGAAGCAGGCGTGCTCTACCAGATCTGTTGCGACGCACGATAGGTGGTGCTGGTGCGGATAGATCTGGTTCTAGTGCTGTAGTCTGTCGGAGATTCGTTCTTATATAGACGGTTCTGCGTAGAAAGAATACTTGAATCAGCAACGTCTGTGGCTGACCTTAGGCTATCTAAGGTCAACCGGGCCTACATCCTAGACCGGAGGTTTAACGCAGCTTGCCTAGATGGCGTAATCAACATCTTGGTCTATCGCCGCGACATGATGGGTGTGCAGCTTCTCCACCTACTGTCGGCATGTTCGGCAAAAGTGGCCTCAGCGTATACTCATCGCCATAATGTGACCCTACGGGTGCTGCATCTAAGGCACTCGTACGGAATAGATCGAAAGCCGGTGCTACCTTACATGCCAGGAGATATTGAGTCCGTTGTCGGAAACAAAGAATGCCAGATCTACTGCAATTATCCGTTTTCGACCGTCAGGTCGATACAAGCAAATAGGTCTGACGTTGTCCTCCTCGATAAGCTAACCAAGATTATGTATATCATCGAGTTCTCTGCTCCGGCAGAGAAGAACATAGTCTTGGAAGAGGAGGACAAAGTATCGAGCTCCGCACGCTATACCCAGGCCACACGGTCGTATTAGTGGTTCTGATCATCGGTGTTTTGGGCGGAATTCGGTTTCCGCGGCGTTCGAACTTGAAGCTCAATCCGGCCTGTAATAACTGGGCGCAGATCTTGATAGACCGGATGCAGAAGGCAGCTATTATGAGTTCAAGAAGACTACTTAGGGCACACGATTTAGGAACGTGAACCTACTTACCGACCGGCAGGGAGAAGTAGCTTCGGTTAACAACTGAGTTTAGTTTTTCTGGCCTCGATTGATGTGGTGGCGTCGAGGTGCGCAGCAGCCCCGACCAGGTTTTAAAGTTTAAAAAACGGAACGACGTTGTCGAGAAACTGGGAATGTAACACCAAAAACTATTCAGAAAGAGAATATCATTTTAAATTTAGTTGATCAACAATTAGCGTAAGGAATATGGCACGACAAACAAATACGTCTTCTGCAAGTAGGTACTTGGAGGATTCTTAAGGAGCATCAGCTACATCCTTATAACTACATACAAATTCAAGAGCTCTTGCCAAACGATCTACCGGTTAGAGTTGATTTTTTTGAAACGTTACAAGGAAGGACAGTTCTTAATACCAATCCACATTACCAACACTCGTTTAAAATTAATGTTTGGGCAGCAACTTTAGGTAAAAAATTAATTGGTTATCACATTCTTTCTGGAAATTTAATGGTAACGTTTAACTCGACTTTTAAGAAAAACATTCATTGGAGATATTAGAAGATTTAACGCTTAACGAGCCAAGATCTCTCTTTTATGCACGATGGAGCTTCCCCGCATTTTGATAGAAGGTGTCGTAATTGATTAAGTAACCATTATCCGAATCGATGGATTGGTAGAGGTGCAGAAGCTCCGATTCGTTGACCTCCACGGTCATGCGATTTCAATCCTTTGAACTACACAGTTTGGTCGTATGTTACGGGAAAAATCTATTGTACATCAGGAGTTACAAGACAGAATTGAACGACACTTTAATGACCTCATAGCTGATCCTCAACCGTTTAGAACCGTTCTTCTTTTACTAAGCCAAGTACTTATCTTTCATTCTTCTACCTATTCTAGCAACGGGGCCACCTTTTTTTTTAAACATCCTGTATATGGGATGTAATGAAAGAATGCTGCGGTGGTAAAAAGAAAGAGTATATTGAAGAAATTGAATTGAGCAATGTAATTATTAAAGATAAAAAATTATTGTTGACGAGTTCAATAGATATTTTAGTAGTGTCAGCAAAAACTTAACAGCAAATATAAATACTGCTACCAATAAAATTAAACATATTAGCAAGGATATTCAGGACTCAATTTATCTTGAACCAACAACTGAGAGTGAAATAAACCAGATTATTCTGGGTCTAAAGACAAAAAAATCTTCAGGAGAAGATAAAATAACATCTAAAAATATGGAAACCATAGCAGACCTCATTATAGACCCCCTATGCAATCTTATAAATCGTTGTTTAGAAGAAGGATTCGTACCAAAAATATGTAAATGTGCATTAGTAACACCCATTTACAAAGCGAGGCATACAAATTACATGTCCAACTAAAGACCGATATCAGTATTTTATTGAATACTTGAGAAAGTTATAGCAATACGTCTTAACAAGTTCATGAATAAATTTAACATACTAGCTCCTAATCAATACGGCTTTCGTGAAAATCTATACAAGATGCTATCGCTAACTTATTAAGTAAGATTCACAATGGCATCGATAACAATAAAAAACTCGTCAGTATTTTTGTTGATTAACGAAAGCCTTAGACACTGTATATCATAGTCTCTTGGTAAGCAAGCTAAAATGTATTGGCATTCGTGGCGTAGCATTATCTCTATTTCGAAGCTATCTCATTAACCGTACTCAAAAAGTAAAATCGATGAGCATATCAGCAGCGAAATTTTGATAGAAATAGGAGTACCCTAAGGTACCGTAATAGGACATACACTATTCTCGCTATATGTAAATGACCTTCTACTTACTCCAATCCTTCTAGGAGGAATGTCGGCATTTGCAGACAACACAGTAGGTATTTACGGAAGTAATACCTGGGATGAAGTCTTAATTATATGAAAGTATAACAATAATCTACTCTCCATCAATATCACGAAAACTTAATACTTACCTTTAACAATTCTAAACAAAAACTCACCCGTTTTTAACTCATTAAAGCTTAATACTTCTGAAATTTAATTAGTAACATCTATTAAATCCCTAGGACTAACTATAGATAGTCATCTACGTTGGAATTTACATGTTAATAACATGAATGAAAAATATAAGTTCAGACTTTTGAGCAACATTATCAGCCTAAGCGAATTGTAAATTATTTATTAAGATTTAATAGATTCATTTACACAATTCGGAATTATTTCATGGTGTACGCAGCAGATATAATTATCTAAACATAGAACGACTACAAAATAGGTTCTTAAAGATAATGCTAGGGAAAAAACTTCATTATCCATCTCATCTAGTCTACAAGGAATTGCAAATATTAGATCCCAGGCAGGTCTACTGCAAAGCAGTGCTACTTTACTTTGCAAAGAATAAACATCTGTGTCAAATAGTTTCACACCACGGTACCCGTAGCCAAGGTAAAATACAATTACCAAAACTCCAAAAAACACACTCGATACGAAAGTTTACCTATTTCGGACCACGACTAATTAATTTACTTCCGCATGAAATTAGCCATTGTTATAATTATACTAAATACAAACGTCTCATTAATAAATGACTTCTTCAAAATACTAGAGAATATTTTCATTCCCTCTTCAATTTATAATAAAGATCATTTATTCGATGAATAATTTATGCCCATAAATACTCAGTAATAAAACACTAATTTGTATAACATACAATTACAGGAACCTGTAATCTTTATAAACTATTTTCTCAAATGATAGCCTGTTATACACAATTCATTTATCAATTTCTTTTAAATCCGCTTCGTCCAGTGAATTAGATTTGCCTTTGAACTCAAACAAGCCACAATGTAGTTTTGGTTTGCGCTGTCTCGACCCCCCCCCCCGCTCTCTCTTTCTCTCTCTCGAACTGACTAGCTCATCTGAGGCGCCTGTCGGCTGCGGTTTGCGTTGCGTCTTTGGTGGTGAACGCGATTTAGCCGGGGGTGGTTTGGGAAGAGGAGTGGTGGTGGCGAGGGCTACGAGTGTATTGTGTTGCATTCTACTGATGGTACAAATTGCCAGGTTCCCTTCAATTGGCACTGTTAGTTGATAAAAACTAAGTCTAAACTATTTATGTGCTTAGATTCACATCTTATTCCTCTGTTAATTGATATTTCTTAATCCTATCGCTCAGAAACAATTCTTAAAGAATCAATCAATGTAGCAATCCACATTTGGGAAACATTCATAATGATTTTCAGGGAGCTTGTGACAGAAAATGAGCAAAATTATCCTTAAGAGATATTGATAAAATCATATGTTGTCTATGACAATATCGGTACATCTTTAAATAACCTACGTAGAAGTCACAGTTTGTATTAAGATCAGGTTTTGTTCTTTCCTTTTTCAAACTTCTTTCATCTTATTTTGTGATGTATCGTATTGAAGTTATTGAAATCGTTTATGAGCTATAGAAACATATAGGAGGTGATAATCATACATAATTGGATTAATGAATAAAAATGTAAAATAAGGAAAAAAAGGAGAGGTCACATTATAAATTTTACCATTGCAATTATTCAATTTATATTTCTTTCCAGACATTCAGAACCCGGAATTGTGTATAAATGGAATTACTCCTAGAGCCAACTACCAATGTTATGTGTGCGAATGTGCAAAAACTCTAGAGAAGAAGAAGGAGCAACCTCCAAATCCTCCGAATAATAATAATAACAATAACTTAGAACAAAGAATCGATCGTCTTTTAGAAAAAGACCCACTACATTCTCTGCACGGACCTAAATGTGAATGTGTTGATTGTTTATATCATAGTACTGCGGGTAAAAGTGCTAGGACGACTACAAAGAACTGTAAATGTAAAGATGCTACTACATTGGAACATGTGGATCCCAGTCCTCGCCACTGTCTATGCCAGCCAGGTTCTCACGGAGGCAAGAATAATCAGAAGCATGGAGCCTTGTGCACGTGTGTGGATTGTATATGTGATCCTTGTCACTACAAACCGAAGAAAACTGCAGGCAAATCTGGAGAGAAATGCAGCTGTGAAGAAAAGGCATCAACAAGTAACAGACCACCATGCGATTGCCCTATATGTATTTGCGATCCTTGTTTAGATCCAAGTAAAGGTAACGAGGATGCTAAAAGTTGCAAATGTGATCAAGATGAACCTATACCGCCATGCGATTGCTCCAAATGTATCTGTGAACCTTGTTCAGATCCGATGAAAATACTCAAAGCTGATGGAAGTTGCCTTTGTGCAAAACCGTTAGAACAACCTGGGCCTATATGCGATTGTCCAGAATGTACCTGCGATCCATGTTTAGATCCGAATAAATTACGTAAAGTTGCAAAGAAATGCACGTGTAAGAAATCGGTAGTAAAAAATATTCCCTGCGATTGCATCAAATGTGCTTGTGAACCATGTTCGGATCCCAATAAGCTACACGAAGAGACTAAAAGTTGCAACTGCGAGCCCGAAGAATACTCAGAGGAATCAAAAAATACAAGCAAATGTGATTGTAAAATGTGTGAGTGTGCTCCTTGCTTCGATTCTAGTAAGAATGTAGATGATGTATGTTTCATCGATAATTGTACTGAACTTTCAAAGAAGAAAGGGGACAATTCTTGCATCGAGAATAATTGTCCCAGCATTGAAGAAAGATCGAAAGAACCATCACAAAATCAACCTACCTGTGACTGTAAATCATGCGATTGCAAATCATGTGCTGATCCATCACGTCAGAAGCCTAACCAACTACCTTGCGATTGTCCCACATGCAACTGTCCTTCTTGTCCAGATCCAACCCGTAAGAAAAATTCTGCAGTTTGCGACTGTCTAGTGTGTGAATGTATTGCAGCATGTGATTGCGCACCCTGTGTATGCAAGACGTGTCCCGATCCCAAGAAAATAGAGACGACTAGTATCTATGATAGTTTTGAATGCAAATGTGACCTTAGTGGTACGCCCACTAAAACATCAAAGACTTGCCAATGCTACACATGCCTCTGCAAGGATTGTCCATTCGACAATAAAAGCGGATTGAAACCTCCAATAGACGATGATGCTTGCAAATGTACTCCAGAACGTGCCAAAGAAATTGAAGAAATAACTAGTGCTTTGAAGGATATCCAGTGTACATGCGACGAAGCAGAAAACATCGGGACCAAACCTTTCATGAAGAAAGCCTCAGATTTCGAAACTACTGTCTCAAAAATGCAACTGAAACTGGGGAATTTACAAAAAAAATGTCTGGAAAAGGATAAGATAATCAACGCTATGACGACAGATCTGCAGGAAAGATGTCAATCTGGTATATTTGCTAATTTACTGCGAAACATGGCTTGCCCGCGGGTAGATAATGCACCCGATTATACCAGAGCCTACATATGCGATTATTTACCTCGTCCCCGTAGTAATGGCCAAGGTAGAAAACCTAATAGAAAAGGTGTTTGTCCATCCGAAAGAAATCTGGAACCAATATTAGAACTAGATCGCTATGATGGCATGGAAGAGTGTAATTGTCCCAGAAATGTAGATTTGACAGGAATGGAAATTGTTGATATTAGAAGAGTTACAATAGACAGTTTCTTGATCAAATGGCAACCGCCTTGCAATCTTAACAATGTTACAGGATACCAAATATATGTTAACGATGTGCTAAAATACAGAGTCTTAAGCCCCAAAAGAACAAACGCCGTATTGGATACCTTAGATTTGAAATGTTCGCTAGAATTTGCGTTGTTTGCTGTTGCGCTTACGGGTCTATGTGAACCACCTGCTTTAGCTACGTATAAAATGTAAAAAATTCAGATACAATTTTTCGAATAAATGATTTCATCTCATTTTCTTATAAGAAAAAATATTAAACCTAGGAATCACTCTTAATATTCTGGGCAGTTGAGTTTAAAAATCTTGGTCAACTTGAAATTTTCCGAATTCCCATTGGTATCATAATTTATGATAGATACATTTTATCAGACAATAATATAAATCGAAAACAACAAATTTTGCTCTTAAGTCAAGCTATCTAAAACAATGACCTCCTATATTCATACCAAAGACAATTAATCTATTATGGAATTCACCCGTCTGCCAGATCAGTCAATAAAATGGCAAGAAGTGAATTTCAGTCAAATCTCGCGAATAATTTGCAAATAACAAATTAATTAAAAAATATCCCAGAATACATGAATAAAAAATCTGTTCAAGGTTTACCATCATCAGAAGCAAGACAGATCTTAACACGAGTACATAGGGGTTAGTAGTTAGTCAGTTAGCCAAAACCAGTTGGGCCTGACTTTACTAAACTCTTTGTAGATTAATGTTCTGTTCAGCCAAGACTTGTCTCCTTTTTTTTATAAATTGGACATATTTTTGAGACATTCCACAGTTTTGGAAAGCATGCAGGCCGAACCGATAGAGTAAACAAAATTGATAACGGGTATGAAAAAACAGAGCAATAATCTTTTAAGATAAAAGATGGAATAACATTAGGACCAGCAGTAAATTTGAAAGATTCATCATAGCTGTAAACTTGAGAAGTCGAGAAAGATGACTTAAAGTAATCGGCAAAAAATTTGACTATGGAGTTAGGTTCAGAGTGTTTGCTATTATAATTTAGAGAACTGGGAATAACTGAAATTTGTTTTTTATTATTAATAAAGAACCAGAAAGATTCAGGATCACTACACAGACTATTTCTATAATCAATAAGTAATTTTTTTGGGCTAAATAAATATCGTATTTCAATTTAGATCTTAAACTAGAGAAAGTTTCAATTACGTTAATATCACTTGAATGCTTACATGCTTTCCACAAAACAGCTTTATGATGTAAATTTCTAATTATATCAGCAGTGAACCACGGAGGATACTTATTTTTGTCTATAGATTTGTAACAGAGAACAGTACAGGAAAATATCTAACAGTGTAGAAAGCAAATTCCTTATTGTCACATCTATATCGATACATTCAGATAAGAATGACCAGTCCATCTCCAAGATCATTGTGTACATTTCAATAAAATTAGCTTTTTTGAAGTTAAGCATATGCTGTCATTTGATAGGAAATATATTGTCGAATTTCATCATTTTGACTGGTAATTCTATCGAGAGAGCATCGTGATGGGGGTCTTCAGGCAATAAGATATCTATAGATTCAGAATTGAGAAGTGTGACTAAAATAGCGATATAGTATTAAGAATATAGTCTTTATCTTGAATGCCTTTAGTGAGTTGGTTACTCGGGACAAAAAGTAAGAATTTAGATGTTTACAGGGTTCCGGTTCGTACTGGAAAAGTTCATTGCTCATTGTAAGGTAGGTATATTTGGGAATGATGGTAGTAGAGTTTTGTGTTGGTATGGAATTGGAATATAAATGATAATGGATAATGATATTCAGGTGAACAAGAGGTATATTCAGTTCTTTGAGTTTACCTAATCCTAGTAATCCGTCAAAATGTTGTGAAATTTGAATAAATGAAATTTTAGAGGATCGTGGTGAAATGTTCGCACAGTAATCTCGTTGTGATTGTTGAAAACTTATGAATGGTTCTTTAAAGATTATGGCCGGCTAATATCGCAGTGCTATTTCTGGGATAGCCAATAACTTTGGTTAACAATAATTCTGCGAATTCTGCATTGGTTGTTGTGTATGCTGTTTGAACATCTGAGGTCTCTGAATAGATTGATAAGATGTTTGCAAATATCTGATGTTATTGTCTTCAATTATATTTTTTTCGAATTCGACTAGATAATTTGGGTTTCATGGACCTAATTACTGTACATTGGGGTTCTCTCAAACCAACAAGTAATGTATGAAAGGCATGAGAATCGTACAGACTTTTAACAGCTTCATTTGCTTCATTCAACTTAACATATCTATGCAGAATATTCAATGTAGAAACTTTTCGTGAATAAAATTAAAGTGACTGTTCACTTGTAAACATCCCAAATCCGAAAGTAAACTACTTTGTTTCCTCTGGTGGCCGAAATGCGTTATCAGTACATTTTCAATAGTATTCCAATCATTACTTGGGAAGTATGCAATTTAAGTTTTTTTTTTGTGCGGAATTCAGGTTGGCAATATCATAATAATCGTTCAATAAATCTGTAGCTGTTGGAATATATCTATATAATTTCCATGGGTTACCATCAAAGAGGTTAATATCAAAATTTGGTCTAGTCATTTCAAATGTTGAATTGTTTGAAATACGATTTTTGGTTCAGTAGTTAAGTTTAATGTTTTCAATGTTTTAATGTGAACTAACTCAATATCTTCACCATCACCATCTTGATTAGGTAAAACTGAGTTTGACATGTATCGAAGAAGATTTAATACTCAAGGGATATCTTCAGATAGATGCCTTCGAAAATCCTTAAGACTGTCAATTAAGTATTCACTAACGATTAACGTTTAGAAAAAAACGATTCTATTTATTATATTATATTCGCGTTGAATTCAATTTAGTCAGTGAGTTAGACAACTAAAGAATCAGTGAGTGAGAACAACTAGTTGTGCCGCCAAAAGTAAGTGTTCCGCCAGTTACCATTGAAATATTAGGTAATTTACCTAACTGATGCATGAATAACCGTTTTCAATAATACTCACATGACTATTTGTTTTTAAGGCTATAATGAAGAAATAGTCTGCTTGGACCGTTTTTTTTGCGATTATTGTTTCTGAGCTTCCTTGTGCTTTTGCCGGGTCGGAATAAATTATTATTATACAGAAAGACTCAAATATTTATCCATATTCAAGCTATAAATACAATTATTATTGGGAAGTTCCGTGTTTGTCTAACATGACTTTCTACAACATCGTTTAAGTACTCAATAAGTAACCAAGTATTAACTGCAATTAAAGCCTGCAATTCTTATACTATTCCGTCTGCCCTATTGACCCCTGGTTACTTACTTCACTGAAACTACCCCCTGGGACAAGGCTATCCATAGATAGTACAGTGATACGCTTTGTGGTGAGGGCCCCAGCAGAAGCCCTCAAACGAGAAGTAAACTTAACAAAAACCTGGCCCCCGAGAAATCAACATGAAAGTCAATCGGATTCAGATCTGGTAGACTTGAAGTAGTATTGAAGCCGTAGTAAGTAATTATCGCCAAAAAGTAACAAGGTACGTCACAACGTCATATCTGAACATGATGATACAGTATTGTCAGGTGGACAATATTTTCAATGTCTTTTGAATACAACTAACCATTTGATTCGATAAACTATGTTACGAGCAAAATCGGGAGTTCTTTACTTATTATATTAAATAATACAAATTATTTGTAGTCTTAAATTAATTCGCAAACAGTTGCAGCGGTTACCAAATGTCCGAAGATAGAAGTAACTGTATGTAATTATTTAAAATAAGAAATATATTATTAGAACAGTATGTTTCCAACATCCCCCCCCCCTGAAGCACTATAAATGTACGATCAATACAAAATTTCCACAATCTTCAAGTTGAATTAAAATTAGGTAATGGGATTTTTTGAAATTATGTTGTATAATAAGATTCCTAATTGAATTAAATTAATAGTACCTAAACGAAATACATTTTGGTATTAAATTCGTTTATTAAATGACGAAATGCAGCAAAAGGTATTATTCTTTCATAAGATTTATTGTTACAAAATGCTAAATTCATTTCGAGACATTACTAGACCGATTATTATTAATATAAACCTATCATCACTATCATAACCTAATAATCCAATACAATTTACAACGTAACTTAAATAGTTCTTAAGATCTAGTTTTTGTAACTCACTTGATAAAGACAGTGTGTCGACACAATTCTCGTGTTATTCGGTATATATTGTATTGATTAATATACATTTTGGGAAATTTTAATTTCAAATGATTACGTTCAACTATGTTAATTATTAATAACTTCCATCAAGTAAAGATCGACTCCGTTAAGAAAAAGATGATTTATGTTGTTACTTTTTACCCTGACAATAGATATAAATGCCGATAGAGATAAGTGACCCGGGGCGGACCGCTAAAAATGCTTTTATGACAACCTTATGGAATTAATTATTGGAGCAATTTGATGCCACAAGTAAGTATCCTTAAAACCTGGCCTTGATGTCATAACATGTTAGTGTAGTTGCTACATTTGTTTGAGGCCTACGAGGTCAATTCAAATACTAAAGAGGAAAAGCCAAAGGTATTTTTGAATAATTCATACAAAGATGGATATCAACCTAAAGGCATCAAAAACATTGAAGATGGTCCAACAGAAATAACACGACAAGGTCAAGACAAATTTCATATGGAATCGTACCTAGCGATGATAGATAAAATAATATGCGTGCTTGAAAAACGTAACATAGCTTACAAAGAAATAAGCGATATTTTTGGATTATTTAGACAGTTATCAATCCTTTCTCATGAAGAGATAACTGCAAATGCTACAAACCTAATTTTTCATTATTCTGACGATTTGGAAGACAACTTGGTTCACGAACTACTACCGTTTTCCGATTTGTATTTAATCAAATTCAATCTATTTCAAATTGTAATTAGCCATACATTACTCTTTCACACACAACCGATCCAATGTTTTCTGCAGTTTTAATTGGATCTTAAAACACAAGTCGGCTGCAGACGCATTTCATTAATCGAAATCATCTATTCATTTCTAAATTACATGGAAACACTAATTCAATTAACAATTTTGATAAAGGCAATAAACATTGTCGAAACGTCAAAACAGAATTTTTATTTCATTATCAGTATATATACGAACCAATATACCAAGAAAACATACAAATATTACAAATGATTCAAGAATATCAACAAAAGAATATATATATATATATATATATATATATATATATATATATATATATATATATATATATATATATATATATATATATATATATATATATATATATATATATATATATATAACAACAATGCCGCAAGTCGAAGAGACAACAAATAAACAAAGAAAAGAAAAATAAGCTAGAATTAGCAAAGACTGTAATAAGCAGGTTAAACGAACTCCTAGATATTAACGTGAAAGTTGATGATATAGATGATATTCTTACTATGGGGAATTTTAAAATCCCCGAAGTTCCAATTAAGCTTGAATTTATATCATTCTTAAGAAAGAGTTCTAAAGATTTCACCCAAACTGAAAGGGAAGAAAATATTCATTGGTAATGATCTAACACCAAGCCAACAAAAGGAGAATTCAATTCTGAGGGAGCACTTGAAGGCTGCTGGACCTCAAAAACTAAATGCATTTATAAAAGAAAATAAACTATTTGTAAACAGGACATGTGCTGAGATGTACTTCATTCTCTTAGATATTAGTTCAGTCTTTGGTTAACTTTCATATTGTAAACCTCTTATAGACAATAAAATAATTTTTTTTCAACTTCAAGTATCTCAAAAACTAAGCGTCTGTGCATATATGTTAATAGGAACTTTTTTTTCTCAAAATCATATTTTCTATCGACTGTTGAAGTTCTGCTACTAAAACCTGGGACATCCTGTATATGTCACAAATCTCAACACGTGATTTAGTAGCTTCCACAATATTTTCACTGAAAACATTATCTATCATCTCAAATGTAGGACATATATGAGATATAAAATATGAGGAATTATGGATTGATTATTGAGTAGTTTTTACTTCATGCCAATTCCATAGAATAAGATTTTTGTAATAAATACGTTCTAGATAGGAATATTTAGCATCTAAAACTAACAGTAGATTGCATTAAATAAAAAATAGAGGCAAATTCAACTAGAGGCGTTCCATACTTTATTTTTCATTCAAATATAATAAAAATAAAAGCTTATAATCAACATATTTACAAAGATAAAATTAGGTATCTTGCTTTTGGAAGTGAGAATTACAACAAAAATAGTTGAGATATACAATTATTTTCGACTGTGTTAGTACCGCCGAAACTGCTTTTTGAATTTTTCAAAATGATAATCATCTGTAGCCTTCTCATTCTTTTTGTTTTGAGTGCATTCTTCCGTTACGATCTTCACTTTCTTCTTTGGAACTTCTTTCTGATCTATGTTAACTGAAATACATGAGCAAATAGTTTTAGACCAGTCGAATGATTCAATATTTTGGATTATTTCTCTAATCAAATGATATTTAACCCAATAAATAATATACAGTTGCAATCCGAAGACTGAACTATCGGTTAGTCTCGGTACTTATGCAACTATTTTCCAAGCAGAGGTACATGTCATCGAACTCTGTGCACGAGAGTTATAACAAAGGAAACGTGTTCGCAGATGGATGAAAGTTTTCTTGTACAGCCAAACGGCTCTCAAAGCGATTGGCTCCTATCGTTGAATGCCTAGGCAACAAGAACAATGTGAACCTGATCTGGATACCCGGCCATTAGGACACTAAGGGGAAATGAAGCAGACTATATGGTCAGGAAAGGATCAGAACCAGTGCTATCATCTTGGACTGAAAGTAGAGTACTTCAGTACTGGCAAGCCTTATTAGGATTAGCCCTCTCGTAAGAGTTTATTATAGACCCTCCGAAAACAAGAGCTAAAATAATTCTAGAGCAAAACTGATTAAACCTACATATTTTATGCTAATCGGTCTATATACAGGACAATCACTATCTACAAAGGCAAAAGCATGGAGGCGAACGGTCAAAGTCGACTATGCATCGAGGATGATGAAACGAAGGAACACATTCTCTATGGATGCCGGGGTTGGGAAAGAAACAGATTCGAGATGTTCGGCAAGACACATCTTTTACCAGAAGATCTGAACAAAACCTCAACCAGCAACATATCATGGACTTTATAAAAAGGCTATTTGAACTATAATTAGAGGTGAGCCACAATAGCTACTCACCATATACATAAATACAACTTTTCTGTTTCAATATCTACTTGCAATCTGACAGTATCCAAATGATTTATATATTGATAAAATATTCCAAGAATTTAAGATTTATAGTTTGATGACATGAAAAATGAACGAAATAGAGTACTTACATCTATTATGTTGAACAAAGTTAACGGCCATGTTAGTAGGTACAAATTGGGATGGACCATCTTTTTTGTTACTATTATCAATCATAAGTTTCAATTTAGCGTCTTCTGTGGCTTCTATATTCTTTATTTTCGCTTCAATTCCAAGATCTACTTCTGGAATACCACTCAACATTTGATTAGATAACATTTCCTCAGATCTTTTTGTAGATGATTCTCTCAGATGTGGTGGAACAGCTTGTAAAGCTGCTTCTTCGGGACTTGTATAACTGTTATCTTTTGATGAATCGTAGGGAGGTGATTTACTTTCAGAATATCCTTTTCTTTTGGATAATTCATCTTCAATGAACTTCATCATTTCTTCATCTTCATCTCGTTTATTTGTCTCCACGGAAAACTGTGTTCCTATGCCGGTGTCATATGCGTCATCTACTTGTTTAACTTTACCACTCTTCAAAGCCTGCATATTCACCATACCGCCAGACTGAATTTTAAATGGATCTTTCTAAAATATGAACACAAGAAAGTTAACCTGAAAAATTCGGATTATGTAAAAATCATCTTTAACACGTCGATTTATATTTTTAATTACCCACATTTTGGTGTGAGAAAAATGTTTGGATCTCCATAGACACATCCCCATCTAACGCATCTTTTTTTCAATCTATCCTTTGCAATACTTTAAATGAAAAGTATTCTAATTGGAATATACAACGGTGTAGAGAAAGTCAATATACAGTGTATCCAAGATAAGGATGTATATCATGGGAATATCGGAAACGGTAGTAGATAGTTTTCGTTAAATGGGAAAAAGTTACATAACCAAAGGGCTATTCATATGGCAGTATAAAATTTCCAATATCATTTTTGATTTTTCAGTTAATTTGGAAGAACCGAATTTCCTATTTTATTTTTTTCTAGTGCTACTCATAACACTGCTCTACAGTTCCTGTAAGCAGAGGATGGTAATACTCCAATAAAATCAGCAACGAGAGTTGAAAGCAGTAGAAATAAAGTTGGAACGCAACCTCCTTTGAAATCAATCTGATATTATTTAATATATCTCATATAGTCAGATAAGTGATACCATACCTAATGATTGCCAGTTATTTCCAAAATGCAACGACATACATTTCCATATTTTTACTTACCTCACTATACGTTGTATATATTGTATATAGTGTAAGGGATCGGCCCAAAAAAAGTCAAGTCACAGTCTATTTCATGCTCTTGAGCAAATTTTGATAGTTCATGTGACATCATTTTCTGTATAAAACAAGGTTATAGTGTGAATAACTTGAGAGTCAACCTGGCAGCAGGTGTGAGTAGTAAAAAACACGGTCGTACATACAGGTTTGGGGACTCGTATGTTTGACATGGGTCTCTTACGCGTCGCCAAACTCGTAGTCCCTCGCTCAGCCACTAGCTAGCGCTTGGATCGAAGTATGGCAACAATCACATTATTAAGTAAAATAATTTTTCTCGTAACGCAATATTTACTATTCTGATTTGAGAAAGGAATAGAACTGTTACTCTTGTCAAAATGTATTACTCACCTTAAAAATAACTTCCCCTTTTTCGTTATACATGACGCACACATAAAAGGCCTCGTTAAAACGATTTCTACCCGGAATCGCAAGCATCCACTTTTTTCGCATTTCCGCATCTTTCGGCACTTTGAAAACAGAAGTTTCTTGCTTTACACTTTTGTACCCCGTTTTACATTTCTGCACAATGCACGATTTCGTAATTTGTTTCTAAAACCCAGGTATTCCTTGTGTTTACAATTTATTTATTTAAGAATGACAGTTGTTACAGAATTTCGACTACTGCGCCATCCTTTTTGATACTACGCGACAGTCGACGCTAAGCGGACCCACTTCTCACATAGGAAACAGCCTCGAGTCTCCAGACCTGTATGTACGACCGTTGTAAAAAACATTATGTAGACTATTTGAATAAAATTTCAATGCAACATATAGTATTTCCTGACGTCTTTCATTAGCGGTTTCTAAATCATTTCCAATATATTTCCTCTTTCTAGAAGCATACATTTGATCCGCAGAAGTGTACGAAACATATTTTGCTTACAAAACTGAGGGAAGTCACGTGAACAATTGATCAAAGTTCATTAGCACTTGTTATTTTCTTCCGAGTTACAGACCAGCCTCTTGAAGAAAATGAAAAATAGTCAATTTTGAAAAGACTTAAAATTGTATACTTGTCAGTTAGAATGAATATACGTTTTTTCCAAAATCAATATATTTTAGTATCTGGATTGTTTGAAAAATGTCCTTCCTACCTCTCCCCCTTCAAACAAAAATTGTTTTTTTTTGTTTTTTTTAAACACGGAAAATATTAATTTTTGGAAAAGACGGAAAATGTTCATTTTAACTTAACAAACAACTTCCAAGTATAAAATTTTGATTTTGTCAAAAATTGACCATTTTCACATTAGATATCATTTTTTCAAAGGGCTGTAGCTCGGAAGAGATGACTTTTTGCGTGACAATGGCGGAAATTTTGATCCCAAAAACTCAAAAATACTACTAATAACGAGGAATCTTATGAAAATTTGCTTCGAGTAAGTTTTTAATTTTGTTCCATCTCGAACAATAATTAGAAAAAAATAAAATACAAAATCTAGAAATTAAATTTTCCAAAATTACTTGAAAATCAAAACGATATTCCATATGAGTGACCCTTGGTTACACTTTTTTTCCCCATTTAACCAAAACTATCTATTACTGTTTCCGAAGCCCGTTATCTTGAACACACTGTATATCAAATGGTTCTTAAAATAGTTTTTATTTTCCCCACAGAAGTATGTTAGTTTTGAACGAGCTCAATAAAAATTATCCTTTTTTTACAATGAATATTTTATAGCATAAACTTTATTATCAGTGAAAAACTAAACAAATAAAATGAGGAAAATTTTGTATCAGTGGCGGCTCGATAGGTGAAGTAAGTGGAGCACTAATTCACCTTTAATTTAGTTTAATTCAGTTACTCACATTATCCGCGCAAAAATAGTTATAACTTAAATTCGTTTGGTAATAAAATCTAAATTATTTTATATTTCACATTTTACAACAATTTTTACATGGGAGAATGTTCCAAAAGTGAAATTTGTCAGCTAAATAACAAAGTCATCTTCTCCGGTCTTTGGGTTTGAATGGTGGACGCCAGACAGAAAATCAATTTCCAGCCAACAGTATTTTGATGCACGTGTTGTGCTCCCACAACAGCTGTACTTATCGAGGTGAAACAGCGGTACGGAATGATTGAATGCGGGTGGAAGTGGGAATAGTGAGAAAGACGAGGATGGATGAGACTGCGCTGTATTTGTCTATTTTGTCTATTATATTGTCTCCCTGTTGTTTGGTTTGCCGTGTAAAATAATTATTGGTACAAAAGGAGTGTGGTTTTGCTGACATTGGCAATGTAAGTTGTAAGTCGATCTTTACATTAATATGAATCTTCTGCGGAAGATTTACGATATGCCTTAGGTTTTGAGCGGTTAGGTCAACTATTAGTACTGATGAGGATCCTTTAAAAGAAAATAGTAGACCGTCTGTTCAAAAATTTATTGAAAACTGCAGCTTAACAGGGTTTTTTGGAGTTACCTATTCGCGCGATATTTCACTTGGAAAAACAAGCATTATGCTTTCTTCGACATCGTGAAGATCTGTTCTTCTATAATCGCGGGAATTTTAAAGAACTTTTGAATAGCAAAGTCCTATTAATATTTAAGAACAATAAAGAACAATCGCCCCCGTGTGTATTCGAGAAATAATTCCACTTCACATCCTGACCAACGGTAAGAAAGTACCTATACCTATAAAAATTAATATTGCTTCCATTGTCTGTAATTTGTGACGGAAAATTATTTTTTTTGTAGTTTTTTAATCTTTATTTGCCACTGAAAATTATTGTATCAAGAATTGCGTTTTTTTACAATAATTTTTACTGGTGGAAAATTTCTCAAAAAAAAATCAATTAAAAGCGCAAAAAATATATGTAAAATCGTATTTTCTTCCATTGATATTGCTTCATCTGTTCTTGAACCCACGAGCCGCCACTGACTGACTTCAATAACAGATGATTTGTTTCAATTGGAAAGGATATTTGTTTATTGAAATTTTACTAAATCGACAGTTTAAACACCTGATTTAATAATTTGTTTATTATTAATAAATGACGTTTGCATACTTCTGTTGAGAAAATATAAATTATTCTAAAAAAGATAATGGATATTGTCTTTGTTTATACTGTTGTATAAAAAAAATACCTTTCATTTAAGGTATCACAAAGGGTCGTTATTTGAAAAAGTAGGGTTAGGTGGGTGTAACTATTTACATCAAAACATTGCAAGTTCCATCCAAAAGCTGAGTTATAAAAAATAAAAATTGATTTGTCAAAAATGTGTTTTATACAATGCGTAATGTTCAAGTTATGGGCATGTTTTAATACTTTTTACTCACTCTTTATAAATGTTGAAACAACAATGTAAAGAGAATTATCGATGGAACCATTTTTTTGTAATATTGATGAAGAAAAATATAGTTTATCGTGAAGTTAAATTATCCCAAAATATTCGGAGTTATTATGTGAACGTGATCGATATCGATGTCACTTTTGGATAGAAAACCATACCATGGTAAATGCTATTCTCATGAGGACTTAATGGATAATAATAATTAGCGCGTTGAAGAAGAGATAATATAGACACCATAACAGAAAAATTTGAAAAAATGAAAACTATACGAAACTTTGCGCAGATTTTAGCCATCGGAATAATATTAGTCACCTAGTTCGGTTAGCTGCATAGTTGAAGCATTGTGTGCATTGTTAAAACTCCTGTTCGATCGCTTTTTTTTAGTAGTTCGGCAAGCGCTTCTAATGTTTATTCTTTTAGTAGTACTGATAAATTCGCAATTAGCGGAAACCAACGGGGGAATTGGATAATCTACCAATTAATATGCAAAGAACCATGGGCTTCGTCAGTTGATGGTTCTATCTAAGTTTATGGCAAATGCCAAAAATATTATTAACTGCGTTTCATATTTGATGAAAGTTCGATGTACACATTCAGATAATAACAATACAGTAATTTTAGTGCAAGAACAAAAATATTTTGTAAAAGATGTGTAAATAAAGCAAGTTCTTTTCTTAGAGAAGAGTAGATAATTTAGTTGCAATTTAATTGACTGGCAAGCTAATTTACGATTATGGACAGTCAAGCTAAGAATTAGATATATTTCTAATCGTTTTAATCATAAACCATGAATACATTGAAAGTTCAACAAAAATTTATTCAATTCAACTATTGAACATATTCAGAGCTCACCGATATAGCTTCATCTTCTGCAGAAACTTTCTTCCCCAATGCCAGTCCGATAACACTAACTCCCATTGGTCTTTTTCGTAACTCTTGAAGTTCTTTCATTTCTCCCAATTTGGCACTGAAATGAATATTTAATAATGTATTATTGCAACAGGTTTGCAATGGCGTGCAAACAGGGGTTGCAAAGGTTGCATTTGCAACCCCAATGTTCCTAAAAAACATTGATCATTCAAAAAAATTTTGAAAAAATTATAAAACGAACAAAATTTTTTAGTCACCCTGGTCCATACCAGTATATTTTTTTTGTTTATATAATTTATATAGTTATATTTTTTGCAACACCAATACGACATGCCTTTGCACGCCACCAGGTTTGTTGATTAGATATGATGCTTTTATGGTAAACTTTGTAATTTGAATTAACTGTGCAACTGTTGTGTGAATTAGAGCGTTACGCGAGAGGCGAGAATGTTATTTTGAACTCGCGCAAATCAAATCTCTTGACCTCCAAATTTGCCACGATGACCTATCAGAAAGCATTATTTGAACGAACTAATTTTTAAGTATTTCCTATCAATCTATTAAAGGTGGAAAATGTGGAAAATTATGTTGTTTTAACTTGCACGCTGCCAAAACG
Source organism: Endomychus coccineus (assembly GCA_958510875.1). Classification (NCBI taxonomy): domain Eukaryota; kingdom Metazoa; phylum Arthropoda; class Insecta; order Coleoptera; family Endomychidae; genus Endomychus; species Endomychus coccineus. Next base: position 192,176,098 of record OY294067.1, on the reverse strand, counting down.
AGTTTAGATGCAACTAAGATTCCTTTGCGGACGATGATTTTTACTTTTTTTATTATTACATACTCCTAAATCAACCGTTCCAATGTGATAGAAGTCTTTCGAATTATCTCGGTTGGGGTGATTTATGCTCAATTGTTCATTAATTATCACATTCGGTCTTTCCATTATTTTGACTCGGATTTCCTGTGTAAATTGAATAATTTACTCTAACTCCGTTATGTCAACGTTAACAGTTATAAATCAGAAAATAAGATCATTCGGCATTTTCAACATTGATGTTTAACAGTAATTAATAATTAGCATTAGTGAAAAATGTAATTTCGTAAGTCTTTGGAGTGTTACACATTACCATTACATTGCAATACAATTATGGGCCGATATATGGAAAGATGAAAAACGAATGGAGATGCACATGCACTCTCAATAAATTAACAAAAATTAAGAGCAATATTTCATAGATAACGAAAGAACTGGATATGCAGCTTATTTTACCGCCTCTATCGGTAATTTTACTATTAATAGTTATTAAATCGTATCGTAAGTTGTTTGAAGTTGAGTATGACTTGAACTTGGTGTTTTGATTCCAAGATACTAAGGGGTTTTCCATTAAGGCCGGGTAGATGTTAAAATTGAATAAAACAAGTTGTGTGTGAGATATCAACGAATTTTTTGTTTTATTTGAAAGGCCTATTAATGACATTATGTGTGAAATAATACATCGTTTAAATGGCCGCCGTGGCTTCGGTGGGTGGCGCGCATTCGAGAGGTTCAATTTTCGACGACTCTGGCGCATAGATCCCGTTGAATTTGAGCAATGGCAAGGGTTATGTTGACTTTGAATGCACTGGTCTTTTACGGCCTATTGGCATAGACCTGCGACTTAAGGAAACCCCACAAAAAAAATCTAACGGGGTCAAATCGCACGATCTCGGTAGCCAGTTCACGTCGCCTCTGCGTGAGATAACCCTGCACTCAAATCGCTCGTGCAGAATGTTCATTGTGGCAGCAGCTGTGTGGCACGTGGCTGATTGTACAGTGAACCAGTCAACTCAAATTTGGCTACGAGACGTTGAATATGAATAGTCGACTGGGAAGGACGACCATGCAAACCGTAAAATGGGCGCAACGCGCGCATCGTTGCCACAAGAGAACATCTGTTTTGATGATAAAGTTTTATGATTTCAACGCGTTGCTCGACACTGTTACTTGCCATGGTGGTTTGTCTTGAGTGACTGAATGATAAACAATAGATTTGACAGATGCAGCCTAAATAACATGGCTGCCATGAATGGTCAAAATCTACCCGTCCCTATTGGAAAACCCTATAGATGGCCACAAATTCGCATCACCAGCGCTCTCGTATAATCTCACATTTGATGTGAAATTCAAGCCCTGCAATACTTCAAGAGGTTAAAAATATAATACAGTGTATTTATTAAAATCAGTTGAGCTTTTATACTTTCCCCTCTACCTGAAATGTTAAGAGGTGTAAGACACTCTGCTAGCGTAAATAAAATGACATCTGATTTGATTTATGAAATATCTTGAAAATTCTATTAATGATATAGTAATGATTATTGACCGAGGTAAGAATTATATGTAAATTCTTGGGAAGTAGGTCACATTAACACACATGTTTAATATATGTATCATGTGTGTTTGTATAATGTATCAAAATAATCACTATTTAAACGAAATTTCTTAAAACTGATTGTACTAAGCACAAATCATCTTTATCGCATTAATTTCAATTAAAAATACCTACGTCGCCGAAACGAACAAAACACGAGTAATTTGGACATTGTGTTACAATTTCAATTACTCGTGTTTTTGTTCGTAGGCATTTTTAATTGAAATTAATGCGATAACGACGCTTCCTATTTCAAATAGTGATGATTATTTTGATATATCTTCTGATGCTGGTCGTGAGACCGAAACGTACGTAATTTACATATACTTTATGATAAATATATAATATGACAAACTTATTAAAATACCATAATCGTATGCCATTTTATAAGCATCACACACATTAATATACAACTTCATCTACAATAATGTAGATGTTAGAATTCTCTGGAATATACAAAATCGTTTCCACCGAAATCCAAATATTTTTTGCATATTTTGACTACACGAGAAGAAATCCTAAAATATTCGAATAACATCGTGTGAGCCAGCGGTGGAAAGTTGGGAGGGTGACTAGTTTGAGTTCGTCTAGTTTGTTACGTGGACTGTATGGTTGATATTTTTAGTCCACCTATCTGGAATCTCTAGTGGTGGAACAAGAGACGAGATTTCTGATGAACACCGACCATGTAAATATCTATAGAAAAGGGAAAGATCTCCCACCTTTCTACGATGTTCTAGAGAGGACAATGAACTCGTAAGTGTGACATCATCAATCAAACGAATAGCTCTCTTCTGGATAAGATCCAAAAGAGCTCCAGCGTATATTTGTTTGGAAGACTAACTCCAAACATGTGAACAGTACAGTGTAAAGTAGCTCTTGGCATGGAATAGAAAACCAAGTTTTTGTGAAGCGGTTCTTGTAATGGACCTCACATGACATGAGGGTGCGGTTAGTGGTGATCCCAAGCATGGATATGGAAGACTTCATAGGAATAGTTGTACCTGACATCATCATATTAGGGATTGTGGGATACGCTTTCCTGGAGAAGACGGAAGTTTGAGTTTTAGTTGCACTAAACTCTACTAGATTATCAGATCACCATTTCAAAATCATTGCCAGATCTCCATTAATTGCGTCAACCTGTCTGTCTCGCACCTCTGGCTTGTTTGGATGGTATAGGGGCTCTAGATGAGAAAGCGGTATGAAGTTGTACCATCATCTGCAAAGCTGTGGATGGGACAGGTGGTCACTTCCAACAGATCCTTTAATGGAGCAAAAACAAAGTTGGTGCCATGACAGATTCATGAACATGCCAATTTGAAAAAATTCATAATATTTAAGAAGAATCATGAACAATTGTGAAATTTTTGTATTGCTAGAATTGACATTAAGATTGAATAATTGGATTAAATCAGGAAAAGAATAGCTTCAACCATCACCGTATGCAGAAATCTCAAATCTATTTCTGTTCGTCGATGTTCTAAACTGATACATTCAAAATGTTCAAAATATCGGAAATATCATAGTCCTTCCTCTGGTACTCATGTTTGACTGACCCTGAAAAGTTATTTTGAACTCCCACATTTCTTTTAATATCTGCTTCATAATAATGACACCATAATACACGTAATTTGATTGATTTATGAACAATATTATCAACGTGTGTCTTAAATGCTAATTTTGTGTGAAACCATAACCAAGATCTCGTATACTTGGTAAGAGTATACAATTGGATTAAAAATTCTTGAAAATGTGACTTGTAAACATTTATTTATATTTATTTTTTATATGATGACATTGGATCTGAAGCTGTTTACACCTTGTTCGGAGGTTAGTAAATTCAAGATAATGTTCCGTATCTCCAGTGACTTTGAATCTCTTATGAGCTATGTATTTTCAATCATTAATTCCTTGAGTTAAGAATTGTATCACATGGGAAAATTAGAGGTTAGGAATATTTTCATTGGCAAAAACATGTCAATTGTAGAGTAAACAACCACTTCATAGAATATCTGAACAACCTGATGTAAATTCAAATTTCTCTAATCAACCTGATCTAAATCCAAATGTCTTTATAGTATATTATTCTAATCAACACTGACTAAAACGTAATTACTTTCAAAATAATTGACATTTCTGAAGTATAATAGTACTCTTCATATTGAATTTGCTACTGCTCTGTATTAAATTCTAAGTTACAGGTAATTGCCGTGTGAGGTACACTGTTTGGGAATTGTAAATCCAATGGTTCAGAGATATAAATATCTTTCATCGAGGAAAACGTAAAATCGAAAAAACATTTCGACTGTTAGATGCAGTATTTATTTGATGGAGATTACAATAACTGAAATAGTTTTGTAATGCAATCGGGACCGTTCACATTTAAACCAAAATCGTCATTAAACCAAACATAATCAGGTATATTATCATTTCCAAGCAAAATTAATTTCGTTATTTCTGTAACGTACGAGAGCTCGCGGCCAACAAACATAATGTAATGAGGGATTTCAGAGGTTCGATATGTTTTTTAAAAGTACTTAGGTTAATAAGTTTATTACCGCAGGTATGCCGTTTTCATATAGGGGCATCAATTAAGGGTTGATGACCCAAGGGGTATTTATATCATTATAATCGTACGGTATCTTTCACGTTGATTTTTTGATGTCGTAATATGTTCGTATTAGATTGGTAAAACACAACTCTAGCAGATGATGTCTTTTATCTGACAAAATTCCTTTGAAACGCGAGAAAAAAAATATTTAGATTTCAGCTCAAAATTCGCACCAAATTATTCATCACTTGAAGAGGAATTGTGCGTCTATGTTTATATCATATTAATAATCAACACGAATGAACAGAAGTAAACAAATGAGGGAAAAGAAGCGAGCACGTAAATCCTATCCCAAAATAAATCAAAAGTTATCTGTATAAAGTAAAAACATAAAATAATTCGTTGTTCTTCATCATTACTCGATAAATCTTCTTCGTCTGATTTCTCATCAGCTTCATTTTCAATATATTGACCAGTAGTTCTTCCAAATGCTCGGGCATTGAGAACCAACGAACCTTTTAATTTCATAATTGTTGTTTTCTATCATCCACCCATTCTGGGATGGATCATGAAACTTTGCCGTCGGTTTATCGGCGAAATGATAAATTTAGACTATCTATTTTATTTTTCAAAGACATGCCTGTAGTCTTCCACAATGTGGATATTTAAAAAAGCGCTTATTCAATCATGAGTGTACTCGTCATGAGCTAAGCCTAATCTATAAGCAGCCGCTCTCAGAAATCTATTTTGAGCCCTGTCAATGGCTGCAATATCAATAGTATATTGGGGTGACCAAAAAAAACTGATGGGTACTCCAATATAGAACGTACTGTATTCACAGACATACCAGTTGTGAAACTACATATAAAGCTTATAATTCTGATATCTTTTGACATAATATTGCTAATATGGCCATTAATTTAAATTGTTGAAATGTGACCAAAATGAGCTGGGATTCTCATTGATGTTATTTTCGGATTTCAGCAGATAAATTCTATATGCAGAGCTTCTCAAGTTCTTACACCCATTCCTTACTTCAAACAATAACAAGTAAATAGTCTAAATATGCTCCTGATACCCTAAATTTCCTGTGAAATTTCTCTTTTGAATAATTAAATTACGCAATTTAGCGTTAAACCGCACAGGAATTTAGATGTTCTGATGTACTTTATGGGATATATAAAGTTATCACTTCCCATAATGTCTCATAAAACCACTGATCAGCTTGGTCAAGAGTAAAATTGCTTATTAAATGCCAATCAGCACTGGCCAAATAATCCTTTGATGAAGTGTATTTTTGACGTGACAACGTCTTATAATTCGATGGAGCCGGCTGCACGCACGAGAAAACATGACTCATGCGGCGTTACCTCGCTCTGATGCGTTCCATTTAAGCATGCGGCGTTACCTCGCTCTAAGGCGTTCCATTTAAGGCTTGAAGTGCAAGCGAGAGCGTCTCCTGCTTGAGTGAGCGATGCGTCCGCGTGGACAGCTGCTATACAAAATAATACATTTACATGTTTTCGTCAAGTATGAAGTGCAGTGAAAAGTGAATGTGGTGTCAATTGTTTATAGCAACGATAATTGCGGCGATAAAGGTAATGATTCTTTCGATATTAAATATATGTTCAGTGATATATTGTCGAATATTCGTGCTTTCATCATTAAAATAAATATTATCGGTCCGCTAGTGCAGCGATTGTAGGTTATGCTATAATTGACAAAACTATAACAATAAGTTAACAGAACTATTTCCCGATGAGTAAAAAATCAATTGCTTTACTATTCGATCGAAATAATTATCGAGCGTAGCTATGATTTCAAAAAATTAAAACATAAATGTTAAATCTTCCACATATCATAACAACGTGTCTGAAATGACAGGTTGGACCAGCCAGCCGTCAAAGGGAACAATTTTCTCCTATATCAAACACATTGAGGCGGGCTTTTTAAAAGCTAAATTGACATAATTGTATTTATGCGTACAAATAAATGTAACTTGATCAATTCAATTGTGATTTCCATTTACCTCCTTCTCTATATCCATACAAAATATCTATCAAACAAATAAAATTAAAATTTTCTTTTGAAAAATGAAACCATTTCATCAGTATTTTCTTATGACGTTGTCACGTTCAACTATCGTCAGTAAACCGACTTTACAGACAACCGATTTTTAAATCAAAAAAGTACTCCTCATATTTAGAACGTTTCTATTCCATACTATGGCTAATTCTTATGGAGATAGTTGTATGGTGAATACTATTACTCAAAATCATATGATGAGTGGCTTTGTCAATCTCAACAATGTCCAAATTGAAAACACCAAATCAAGGAGAACATTCCTACTATTCGTGATGATATTAAGCTGAAATAAATTGTTTAAAGAATCTATTAAATCATTAGCTGGAGAGCTTCGTACACACTCAACGGTTAGACGAAAATCATTATTAATCAATCTAATCTGCGCCAAATTAAAATAGTCCACAGCACTAGGTGACAATTAGGATACAAATTAAAGATAAATGTAATTGAATGACACATACCAACAAACAAACTTACATCATAATTAGATGGTAAACGCTGTTCATTTAAGAAATATATGACCTCATACTTGGTTATTTTTACAACCCACTTGACGTTATTATCGTCATACCAGGTATATTTCATTTTTACAGTTGGCAATACGTTACAGAGTTGCCGATATTGGCTTTATTGAATTGACATAACAGTTTATAAATTGTTGTGAATCTGAATTTTGATAGAATTAAACTTTAAAAGTAAAGAAACAATTCTTCCCAGGACTGCAATTTTACGTCCATAGATAAATGAAAGTGTAAGTACGTCTATTTGTTTATCTCGACAAGACATGTATCTTTGAAAACGGTACTGTCGGTCATTCCTGGCAAGATTCTAGAACTAAAACTTTGATAACGATGGAAGTTGGTGGCGCAGTATAAAGGGTATGTTCTACGTACTTCATGCTGGTTGTACACCAGTTTTTTCCTAGTGCAAAACTAATATTATCATGGTGAAATATGTATCAAAACAACTTCCTAAATTGGTTTGGTTTTGAACTTCAACTTTTAATGAATTTAAAAGAACCAACCATCGAATAAACAAGCACCCTCAAGAAATGAGACATACACACATATTTAAGTAGGAATAATAATAATATACCTACATTACACTGTTGACACTGTTGTCGATCTTGGTAAAAATGAATAAGTTACAACCAGAATACGTTAGCTGAAAAATATGACCAACGAGTGTTTCGTCTACCCCCTTCCCTACCATTACATTATAAGTACATCAAACCAATATGGGTTATAGATATAGCTGAAAACTACTACAGAGAACAGAGATTACATGGCACAGATTGTAGTTCGGAGGAAAAATCAGTGGCTACAAGGAAAGAGGTCCCAACACCAGAAATATGGACAATGACTACACGAAATACTCATAAAATGAATAATTTTGTGTTATTGTTAATGTGCAACTATAGTGTTTGAGGCAGTGAAATAATATTTATTATTTTGATATCGTGCTTGTGCAATAACCTCAAATTACATCAACAATTTTAATACTCACAGCTGCATATTTAATTCAAATAAATGATATCGTTTTAAAGCTGTATGTTTAATTTTTCATACTTGTATTTGAAACTTTGTTATAAGTTTTATTTTTTATATCAACAGAATTCTTTCAAAAATGTTATCTTTACAATTCCACTGGGTTCTCGTTCAACTTATGAGTAAATTCAATACCATGAGTAATGTGTTTTTATTTGGTACTATAAAAGTAAGTAAGCTCTTTATTTCAGCATGTTGAACAAAATTAACCCATATATCAATATCATTAATACAAAAGTATGCTATAGAAAATTAAATAAAAGTCCACACGATCAAAGATAATTAATAAAAAAGATAATCTTCCAACTTGTATGGCTTCTATTTGTTGAAATATTACATTCATCGTGCATTATCATGAAGATTTTGTAAATCGGGTATTTTGAGTGTTAGGTTCCTGTTAAGTACGAGCGTACTTAAAGTACAAGATGATAGTAGCACTCAAGCAGTAACATTATATATTCGGTATCGGTACGACAATCCAGAAAGTGAATGTAAATACTAAATAGTCTAAGAACTACCCTGTTCAGCATTATTGTTTGTTGATAGTAATATAGATTTATAATTATCAAGTGCTTTCTATTCAACAAAAGGAGTTTGTGTTATCTCAAGCAAAATACACTGGTCCTTCGAAGTCATTACTCCTCAATGAGTTCGAAACATTGGTCCTTCGAGCCGGATCGTGACAGCATATGTGGTGATTACATTCAAGAAAAAATAATCAACATCAGAATTCCCCGGTCCAGAGGGTCGCATCAGTTGCTGACAACAGAAATCAAGGTAGGCTTTTATTCTTGTTAATATCGTTTATAATTTCCTCTCCGCATATAATGATGGAAAACGACATCAAGGTTCTTATTGCTAGGCGTGGTCTAGTTAAAGCTGCGGTAACTAGAATTAAAACTTTTGTCGATAAATTAACCAATATTGACGATATTTATCACCTGAAAACTCGTTTACCGAATCTCCAAAATGCATTTAAAGAATTTTCTAGTATTCAAGATCAAATTGAACTCACAGAACAAAGGGAAGAACATTTCAAAGAACGCGATGACTTTGAATCAAAATATTATGATTTAGAAGCACGCTGTTTGAAAATAATTGAGGAAAAATCTATATCGGCCTCACAAGGTTATATTCCAAATCAATTAAATCAATCGGAAATACGTCTAAATCCCGTACGGTTACCTACGTTAGATTTACCGTCATTTTCGGGAAATTACTCAGAATGGACTGCTTTCTCTGATACTTTTAATTCCTTAATTCATAACAGTAATTTGTACAGTAAGGTTGAAAAATTGCATCACCTCAAATCATGTGTAAAAGGTGAAGCTCAGAAGGCAATTCTATCAATTTCGATTACTGAAGACAATTATGACATCGCATATGAAACTCTAAAAAACCGCTTTGATAATAAACGGCTTATTGTACAAGAACATGTTTTGGCGCTAATAAAAGGACATCATTTAATCCACAATTCTGCAACGTCTATGAGAAATTTATTGAATATCGTAACCATTAATACACAGGCATTAAAGTCATTAAAACAAGAGGTAGAAAAATGGGATACGCTTATTGTTATGATTATAGTTTTGAAATTTGATTTTGTGTCTAGACGGGAATGGGAATCGACTCTATCTAACGAAATTCCAACTTTAGAGCAATTAATCAGTTTCATGAAGAAGAAATCATTTTTATTAGAATCACTCAACTCTAAGGAATATGTCAATCATAAACCAAGAGACAATAATAACCGATTTCCAAACAATGTTAGTAAACCGTCATCAGCAACAAGTTGCAATACAAATTTAGTGAAGGAACGTAACCCACTACACTGTTTTTTGTGTAGTGAGCCACATGCTATTTATCAATGTACAGTATTTATGAATCTTAGTATTCCTGAACGCATTAATAAAATCCGCCAATTGAAATTGTGTTGAAATTGCCTCAGAAAAAATCATTCCGTTGATAGTTGCAAAGCCGCGAATTGCCGACATTGTAATCAGAAGCACAATTCATTGATCCATGTAGAAGTTTCTACGGGATCACTTCAAACAATTGCAACGCATGTTAAGGATAGCATTCGAAATCAAGTGTTGTTATCAACGGTTCAAATTTATGTACAGGGAAAAGAGAACAGTCCCATTCTAGGTCGCGCTTTATTGGATATGGGCTCTCAATCAAATTTTATCACAAAAAAGTTATGTGATAGATTACAATTGAATTATTTAGATGTTCAAGGAGAAATCTTGGGAGTGAACGGATCTCGCAGTGAAATGAATAAATTAGTCAATCTTGAATTCAATTCTAAATATAATTTGAAGAAATCAATTCATTACGCGATGAGTTGATTAAGGTGTTAAATTTAGGCGGGTTTACGTTGCAAAAGTGGGCTGCTAATGATTCCAAGAATATTACCTACTTCCGACCAACCAAACACTATTTTCAATTTTGATTCGAAGGGAGATGCAAAAACGTTAGGTTTATATTGGAACTGCAATTACGACAGTTTAAGGTATGAAATATCAAAATATGATATGAGCGAGAATTATACCAAAAGAAAAATTCTGTCTATCACATCAAAAATCTTTGACCCTTTAAATCTAGTCGGTCCGGTAGTAGTTCAAGCAAAATTGATAATTCAAGCGTTATGAGAAATGAAATTAGGATGGGACGAAAAAATTCCGGACATATTGGCAGTTAGGTGGAAGCAATTACTACAAGAATTACCTGCATTAAACTCAATTAAAATTCTAAGATCCGTAATCAACGACTTCCCATATCAGCTGATTGAACTTCACGGATTTGCCGATGCGTCCCAAAAGGCGTATGGTGCAAGTATTTATGTTCGTACACAAAGCTCCAACGGTACATATACCAACGAACGGATATATCCGAGTTCGTTGCAATATACTATGTGCGAAATCGAGAGTAGAACCACTGAAAACTATAACAGTACCGCGGTTAGAGCTATGCGCGGCATTGTTATTAACTAACTTAATGAAGGCAGTTCTAAAAGACATTAAAATTGCAATTGACAACGTATACATGTGGACAGATTCCACAATCGTCTTAGCATGGTTAAGGAAATTACCATCAAATTTAAATATATTTGTCGCCAACCGTGTTAGCGAGATTTAATCAAGCAATTTCAAAAATTGGAATCACGTGATATCACAAGACAATCCAGCGGACATAATTTCTAGAGGAATGTCACCTCAAGAATTATGTAAGTGTAGCATGTGGTTTCATGGGCCGAAATGGCTCCAACAAGATAAAAGGTTATGGCCTATAACACGGACAGAAGTAATTGAAATTCCAGAAATCAAAAGAACGGTACTTTTCAGTCACACTAAGAAGCTTCAATTAATAGACTTTGCTAAATTCTCGTCATATAAAAAATTACAACGCATCGTGGCTTTAATTTTTCGATTTATTCATAATTGTCGGAATAATAAGTTAACAGGTCAGTTACAACCGGGAGAGTTGTCCAAGTCAACCATTTATATAGTAAAAACGTTACAAGGTACAGAGTTTTCAAGGGAATTGGCTGAACTTGGCAACAGAGAGTTAGTAAATAAGAGCAGTAAATTAAAAAATTTGAATCCATTCCTGGATGAAGATTTGATAATAAGAGTAGGTGGGCGATTACGTAATGCAGATATTAATTATAACCAAAAACACCCAATTGTACTACCTAGACAACCTATTTCCAAATTAATAATAGCTCAAGAACATCAAAATTTAATGCATGCAGGGCCGACCGCAACCTTAGCGTCAATTAGATTAAAATTTTGGCCATTGGCGGGTCGCGATCAAGTACGACACGTCATACGTAATTGTTATGTTTGTTCTCGTTTAACACCTATGGAATTCACACCCCGAATGAGCGACTTACCGGCTGCAAGAACTGAAATCGTTCCAAGAGCTTTTTTTAATACAGGTGTAGACTATGCCGGGGCTTATCTAGTTAAGGACGGTAAAATTAAAAACAAAAGGACAACTAAGGCCTACATGGCGCTTTTTGTATGTTTTTCCACTAAGGCAATTCATCTCGAATTAGTGGGAGATTTAACTACGAACAATTTTTTAAATGCATTAAAGAGATTCATTGCGCGTCGAGGACTAATATCACACATTTATTCTGATAACGCTACCAACTTCACGGGAGCGAACAATGAATTAGAAGAACTATTTCAAAGCGATGAATTTAGAGACAAGGTTTTAAATCAGGTTCACCATAAGGGCATTCAGTGGCACTTTATACCACCAAGAGCTCCTCATTTTGGAGGACTTTGGGAAGCCGGGGTGAAGTCTGCGAAATTTCATTTAAAAAGAACTTTAGGCGAAATAGTTTTAACATATGAGGAATTATATACGTTATTGACAGGGATAGAGGCTTGCCTCAACTCCAGGCCGTTAGCTCCTTTAAACGAAGATCCTAACGACGATGAGGTTTTGACACCCGGCCACTTTCTAATTGGAGCCCCACTAATCATGCAGCATGTGGAGCAAATGCGGCAACACTTTTGGCAACGATGGTCCAAGGAGTATTTGAATCATCTCCAACCACGCTCCAAATGGCAGGTAGAACATGGGCCGCAACCTACAATCCGTACGCTGGTATTACTCAAGGATCCAACACCCCCCTTATGTTGGAAGAGGGGTCGTATAGTGGATGTGCACCCGGGAAAAGACGGTTTTGTGAGAGTGGTATCAGTGAAAACTCACAATAAATTGGTGAAACGTGCAGTGCGCACTTTGTGCTTACTACCAATGGGCGAAAACCCAATAGAATAATATATTTTCTGGTACATAAGGGAACTATGTTTGTGAAGTACATTTTGTTACAACATTTAGTGTTTATTAAGACTAATCAATGGTTATCAGATTATTCCAGTTCTTATTGCTATTTTTAGTTTATATTCATGTAGCGTGTAATTCTGGACAGTTTTTGTTGCTAATATTGAGTTTCAAGTGAATGTTCGATTAATTTTAAACCGATGGTTCAAGGCGCCCGGAATGTTAAGTACGAGCGTACTTAAAGTACAAGATGATAGTAGAACGGTGGGGGAAAACTACCCCAGCCGCGAGTCTCGAGTAGCCAGCAAGCACTCAAGCAGTAACATTATATATTCGGTATCGGTACGACAATCCAGAAAGTAAATGTAAATACTAAATAGTCTAAGAACTAACCTGTTCAGCATTATTGTTTGTTGTTTGTTGATAGTAATATAGATTTATAATTATCAAGTGCTTTCTATTCAACAAAAGGAGTTTGTGTTATCTCAAGCAAAATACACTGGTCCTTCGAAGTCATTACTCCTCAATGAGTAAGAAACAGTTCCAATATCGATTAATAATATTGACTTGAAGCTCAAAGTTTATTTTCCATATATTTTCTAATTCTTTCAGGTCTAGGTTAAGTTTTATTTTAATAATCCATCAAGTAAACACTCCAAAATACTTTTATAATAGGGATGAGGCTTCTAATAAATATGCTATGTTAACCGCGACTCTAAAGCGGCGTAATAATTCAATAGCCTGTCGAGCATCATCGATTTTAACCCTAAGACCTCTAACATAGTAAATTGAAATATCACTGTTTCCATTCACAGCAATCCTTTGAATCACCTTTTCTCTTGGTTAAAGTGGATCATTCAGGAGGGGTCCGATTTCCAAAAAAATTTGGTCTAAGCCTCTAGGAACTGGCCTACCAAACTGGAACTGACGGAAAACAATATTCTGAGGCCAAAGTGCTGGATCATTGATTTTTTCGAAAAACAAGATCGAGGAAGTCAAGTTTTAAAGATAGATGCTGAAAAGATTATTAGTTATGTCAGTGAAAAATAACATTGATTTTGAGACAGGTCTTATATATCCACTAACATTGGTACCATTATCACTCAGTCACATTGATGGGTCTATGAAGAAAATTACAAAATCGACCTTTTATCATTGGCTGTAACAGAATGGTAACACTAGTGAATATCCTGCTAAAGTGCTAACATTACTGTCACTGTGATTGATGTTCTTTTCTTTCTTCACTTGATAGCGAAAGAGCTTTCACAAACGTTGGCAATATTGATCGGTAGATATTGACCAAATTATCCAATTTACAAGAAAGCAAGCATTCATATAATATTTGTTGCGATTATTTATCCTTCGAAAGCGCCGAGGGAAAAAGAAGAGGAGGCTAAGATTAAAATTATGTTATTGTAGGTCCATAACAAAGGAGGACATAGGACTTGTTTGAACGACAAGTTCAAAATATCTTTTGTAAAGTATTTAACAGAACGTCAAGCGAATATTAAGCTATAATTGCGGAGAAAACCGTTACAACTGTTAAAACTAATGCTGTAAATATATAGTAAGCAATGAACAAATGGAAAGAACAACTAGTGTAGTCATTCTGGCGAATCTTCGGGATAAAATTATAATGAGTATATGGAATATGCTTGTTATTATCCATATTTTCGGTACTTTTATCACTAGACCGCTTGAAGAATGCCTGAACTATAACAGCGCTGGCAGGATTGTCATATGGTGATTGAAGGGGTTTTGTTGAATAATAGAATTACTTGGTTCATTTTGACTAGTATATTGAGTAGGAACTACATAGTCAGACAGTTGTTGATGCCTTACTTCCCTGTCTACTGCTAATAATCAATTCCTATCGATTCCACTGCGATAGCTCTACTCCTAATTACCTAACTATTAATTTTACCACTACTACAGCCTTTGATAGTGCCTTCCACCTTCTATTACTAAATAAAATAAAAGCAATTGGAGTGATTGGCAATTACCTCAGCTGAATAAAAGTCATAGTTAGAAGATCGTCGTCAATGTGTGAAATTGTATGGGATAATGTCGCATGAAGTTACTGTCTTATCTGGGGTACCTCACATATTGGCCCAATCCTCTTTTTTTTTATTTATAAATGATGTAACAGTTTTCAAATTTTGAAAATGCTTGTTGTACATAGATGACTTGAAACTTGTAGCAGTTGTGGAATGTACACAAAATTGATATGCTGTGTGATCTCAACAAACTAGTTAAATGATGCAGTGATAATATTCTGAAGCTTAATTTTTCAAAATGCAAAGAGATACGTTTTTATAAACTACATGAACCTGTGATATATGAGTACAAAATACTAACATCTAGAATCGGTTGCAACTATGAACGATTTAGGTTTTACATTCGACAGTGATTTTGTTTTAAGAAACATATAGATAACATTATCATTAAAGCTTTCAGAATGTTGGTTTCTTAGAGACGAAACTGTGATAGAATTTGTCAGTTTATAACTGTTTAGTTCATAGTTTACTGGAGTACAATTCCACAATATGGTCTCCATCGTATGACTGTCATAAAAAACGCTTAGAAAGGGTGCAAAATATGTTTGTCAAGTTTCTGCTTTGGAAATTGAGCTTTCCATATAAAAATGTAACATATGAAATAAGAATAAAACTTGCTGGTATTGAATGCTTGGAATTATGTAAACAAAAATCTCTTCTTTTCTTTTTGCATAAGTTGCTGAACGGTGTTGTTGTTTGTGAGATAAACTATCTTGAAATTACATATCTCAAAATAATCTCAAATAAGCCACTTGATAAATTGATTTTCATAAAGTGCATAGCATATTATTATTTTTCCAACATAATTTCAAAATTGTAATCTAAATCATTATGAAGCATAATGTTTGTAAATGAGTTATTTACTGCTATTTATGATTGTGTATTTCTAGTGTATGTTTTTAGCTCTGAACATTGTTTAATAATAAACATAAAGTAATCCCATGGGTCGAATGTTGTGGACGAACTCGATTATCCTGATAGGATATATGTTTTAGATACATACAGATATTAATTTTCCATTGGCAACAGTCGAGAAATGAATTCAGGTCAAGTTGCTAAGTTAAGAAGCATACAAATTTATACGAAAAAATATGTTGAGAAAATGGATTTTCAATAATACTTAAATGTCACCTAAATTTACCTTTGAAATTTAATCTAAAATGTATCTAGTGAACTAATATCCATTATTGAACTGCAACTGTTGAAATACGTACCTAAAGAAATCAAATGTAGTAATTGATAATTATAGTTTCTCAGAATAACAAGAAAACAACTTAAACATGAAAATGGATCTTTCTTCATTAGATATCAGCTAATGTCTGCAAATTATGTAAGTATATGAATTTTTTCTACCTCCCTTTATTCAAAATGGTAAATTAACCATTTTTAAATATGAGCGATGAACGTTATTATTATTATTATGAATAGATTTCACATGCACTAAAGTGATAAGTAAATCTGCCAGTTATATTGCAGTTTGCAAATTAAAATATTAAAAAACTGAATATTTTCCAAATCAAAATTTGTACCTAACTAGCATGGCATCATCTTCACTATCAGTTTCAGATTTTACTCTTGTTCGCAATGGTTTTCTTACTTTGCGTTTGAAGATTATCTTTCCCAAATCAACAGTTTTCTCTTCTGGGATGTTACTCATTTTAAGGCAGTGTTTTTCTAGAAACAATATTAAATCAGATCAGGTTTTTCATATTTTACTTATTATAGTCAATAATAAGAATGCATCAACATCAGTTTTGTTGATAACTCAGCTTCTGTAATGTTCCTTATGCTAAGATGGGGTCTCAAACTACTCACAATAGAATTAGACTTCCACTTACATATAATGTGTTTACACTTTACAGAACTTAAGAATATGGAAATAAATAGAAAAGGTTAGGATGTTAGGAATGACAATGACAGCAATGCCATGACATTAATGCATAGATATTATGTATACCATATATCTAATTATATAAAACCACGGTCGTACATACGACCATGTATAAAACTAACATAATAGATTATCCTGAGAGAAAATATATGATATATTTCATAGACTATCCTAAGGACACGCAACATCTCATTCATAAAACTTTATTGATTTTGTCGGAATGATTTCATGAAGTATGACAAAGAAAACCAACAGACCTCTTTGACGCCGAGTCATAGCATAGCTATATAAGAGTCCTAAGACATCAGTTGGAATCAGTAAGAGCTAATTAGCAATAACTCCGAACAGCGATCGAGAAAATATATTGCCACAGAGAGAATTTCTGTGGAGATTATAAAACGTCGTACTTGTTACGATAATCTTAAAAAACATAGACATTATGGTAAAGGCACTGTTTGAAAACGGTAAAGTCAGAGAGAGGGGGAGATAGATAGATAGAGAGAGAGAGAGAGAGAGAGAGAGAGAGAGAGAGAGAGAGAGAGAGAGAGAGAGAGAGAGAGAGAGAGAGAGAGAGAGAGAGAGAGAGAGAGAGAGAAAAGAGTACTACTTCCGATAACTAAATGTTTTAGATACATATTTAAGAATCAATCTTCTTAGCTTTAAATCAATATCTGTACAACCAGATTGATATAATACATTTCCTTCTCCTGCTTAAATTATACAGTTTTTTTTAAATATTACACATTAACAATAACACAAAATTACCCTATTTATCAGTATGTCGTGCAGTCTTTGCCCATGAATCCGGTGTTACTTTTCGAATTACCATATGTACCAACGTGATCCCTGTACTAGCTTTTCGTTATAACCCAGATGTGTTCAATTGAGTTGAAAATGTAATATTAAGGGGATATACTAAGTACTCGATGCACATATCATTCAATTAACATAGCTATGTATATTGAATTATTAATTTTTACGAAGTTGAACAACTTTGGTTGCAAGAATATGTCATCATAATGTATATTATTCTTACTCAACCATTCTTGTACATCACATTTTACGTTTCTGGGGTGGAGGGATTTCTTCAACATAAGATACTACTACTATCAATAGCCCCACACACAAACTTTCCGAAAAACTTAATTCCTTTTTCAAAAATATATGTCATTTCAAACCCAAATTTGCAGTAAAAAACTCTGTTGAACTCGCAAATTCGATAAAAGCAAAAATTATACCTAACAGCGGTATGTTGGTATCCTTTGATGTTTCTAATATGTTTTCAAATATCCCTCCCATTGAATGTCAAAATTTAATCACAAATATCTTAGAAAAGTCACATATTTAGTCCAGTAAATGAAGTCCAAAATCGACCTGAATATTTAAAATTTTTTTCTTATGAGCCGATTTTGATCTGTGAGGGCTCATTTTCTTCGTAATGATGTCTAGAACAAAGTGCGGGGTTTATTTTTCGGACTTATTGTTTATATTGTTAATGAACAATAATTAGTGTTAAACAAATGCGTGTCTCAGAGCATTATAAGAAAAAAATTAAAAAGTAGAGGTTTTAAAGCAAGTAGGTAATTGAATATTTTCAAGTGTTAAAGTAATAAACAAAGGTTCACAAAGCTTACTCAATGTTCATAAACAATTTGTTAATTAACAAATAAAAGAAAAAATGAAATTAGGTCTGGTTATGTGATATTGGACTCGATTTCGGATATTTTCAACTCGATGAACACGAAATCGGTAATATAATTGCAATGAATTGTTTATTTCATTTGTTAATAAACAATTTGTTAACTAACAAATAAACGAAAAAATTAAACTAGGTCTGGCTATGCGATTTTGGACTAGATTTCGGTAGTTTTATTTATTATTTCTTCTCCTTTGTTGTCAATCTGCAATTATGATATGTTTTATGATATTAAACAATTAAATAAAATAAACATATGAGATTCGCAACACTATAGCAGACTTTTTTTTTTACAGATACCAACCACATCAGAAGGATGGTTGGAAGTGGCAAAACAATTCAATAATATAACTTTCCACATTGCCTTGGTGCTCTCTAGATGGAAAACACGTCATTTTGCAAGCACCAATAAACAGGGGCAGCGAATTTTTTAATTACAAATCCACATTTAGTATACCTAGTTCTCTTTGCATTAGTAGATGCTAATTAAAACTTTCTGTACGTCGATATTGGAGGTCAGGGGCGAATTTCGGATGGTGGCATCTTTAAAAATTGTTCACAGTATAAAAAACTACAGATAAATGAATTAACGTTGCCGCCTGCAGAACCACTGGATGGAAGACAATGCGAAATTCCTTATTTCCTTATTGGAGACGAGGCTTTTGCTCTAGCTGAGACACTGATGAAACAGATTTCGGGTTTACATCCTAAAGGGTCGAAGCAAAGAATCTTTAATTATAGATTGTCTCGTGCTAGAAGAGTCGTAGAGAATGTATTTGGTATTGCATCCTCAATTTTTAGAGTACTTCGAAAACCCATGTTGTTACCTCCCGAAAAAGCTACGTTTATTGTAATGACAGCAGCTCATTTACATAATTTCTTAAGAAAAAGCTCCACTTCCCGTTCCCTGTATACACCAAATGGATCATTCGACACAGAAGTAGAAGGAAGACTTGTAACAGGAACGTATAGAACTATAAATAATGAGACTATGATTTCTTCATTTCCCTCAAGAAATATTCCTAGAAGACCACCTACAGACGCTAAACTAATTCGTGAACAATTAGCGGATTACTTAACAGTAGATACAGTGGGCTATCTTTGGACCAGGAAGTGTGACGTCACTTCCGGTCTGTGCTCCGATGTTTGTAATTATCAGGTCTCCACTTCCGGTCTGTGCTGGCGATGTGTGTTATCGGGTAGATAACGTTATCGGCTAGATAGCGTTATCGGTGATTGTGAGTCACCCGGATGGGCATCCAGTGTGTGTAATTAGTGTTATCAGGTAGATAACGTTATCGGCTAGATAGCGTTATCAGTGATTGTGAGTTACTCGGTTTGTGCTGACGATTGACATTCGGTGTTTGTAATTATTGTTTGAATGTATATACAGGATGTTTGTAAAGAGTGTGTTATGTTGTATATACAGGTTGTTTGTAAGAGAGGTCCAAGACACGTGGTGTCATGGCAGCTATCACGTGAACCTTCGGTGTCATGGCGTCTGTCACGTGATCCTTCGGCTATCAACGAGGTGTCATGGCGTCTGTCACGAGGTGTCGTGCTATCTGTTGACGATTGGCATTTGGTGTTTGTAATTATTGTTTGAATGTATATACAGGATGTTTGTAAAGAGTGTGTTATGTTGTATATACAGTTTGTTTGTAAGAGAGGTCCTAGACACGTGGTGTCATGTCAGCTATCACGTGATCCTTCGGTGTCATGGCGTCTGTCATGGCGGCTATCAACGAGGTTCCATGGCGTCTGTCACGAGGCGGTCAACGAGGTGTCATGGCGTGTTACATCACCGAGGTGTCTGTCACGCAGGACGAGGTGACATGGCATCTGTCACGTCTCGAGGTGTCTGTCACGTGGGTCTTCAACGTGGCGTCTGTCACGCGGTTGTGAATCGATCATAACGTCTACGACGTGTACATCAAATTAAAAAAAATGGTATTCTTTGGTGAGAAAGATTGAGAGGGATCCGAACCCACGTCATTTTTTATCTGAAAAGTTCATGATTTCATTATTTTACATGTATACTTACCAGTTCGATCGACCTCTTATCTCTCACCCGCAAGAATACCATTTAGTTTTGATTGTATATTTTTGGTTGAAAGAGTCAATAGCTTGACATGCGCGAGTGTGTTGTTGTGTGCGACTGCTCCAACAAAATCGAACTCAGTTCGTGATAATGTCTCCTCGATTATACAACAGTTTTATTCATAGTGTGCTTACCACCGTGTACGATGCGAAGAAATTCGTAATAAGCGTATGTCCTCCGAATTTGATGGAAATCCTCGAAGATTTACAATTACCATCCAAAAATTGGATAATCGCCGGAGAATTCGTAACTTTCCTTGTGGGGGCCTCGACCGATTGGGCATATGCTGATATTTTCTATTTCGGAGGAGATTTCGATCCACCTCCAGAAGATTGGAAAATAATCGATATGAATATAGAAGGTCAGTTCAAATATAAACATAGAAGAATGGGAAAAATCATATTGCATCAAACATTATGCATATATCATACACACGCAGACTTTGCGAATTCGTGGAAAAAGTTCATAAACTAAGAAGTGACTTGGATTTTCACGCAGATAAAATTAAAGTTATAAGACTGCTGAACAAATTAAGTGTAGAAAGTGAGGATGATGGGAGTGGGGGTGTTAAAAACAAATTTTGTGATTCTAACCACAATTCTGAATGGTATTCTATACGCGAACGTTCCCCAACACGTTGAACGCATCTATATTTGTCTGAAGGATGTCGGCGGTGGTGGTGGGGAGTGTAACCGTACCGAATGGATTCCGATGAATTTTCAAAAAATCAACGATAACCAATTGGAGGTATTCACATTTAACATCCCACAAGACAATCGTACAACCATACATTATAAACTTAAACTCTTATTCTTCGATCGAAGTGAGGGGGATATGGCTGAATGGCAAATGATCCGACAATCATCATGTTTACCACATCTCGTTCAAAAGACATCTACACTCACATCATCTGCAATAGAAGAAGAAATCCCTAAAATTTTCGCAATTTTGTATGTTATTTTATCTTCTTTATCAGTGTTATTATTGAAAATGTTTGTTAAAAATGTGAAGAAAGCTATTTACCATTTGAATAAATAATAATTATTATATAAAGGAGGTGTTTTATTAAAACAAACAAAAGATTGATAATAATATTTATTTCAGAATAAAATACATATCATTTAGGTAGTATTACATTCAGAAACCACTGCTGTAATTTATCCACATGGTGAACTGCACACATGTATTTTCCACCGTCATTACGATGATTCAGACAAGTCAAATTGTTTGTTTGCTCGAATTTCCCCGTTTCACATTGAGTACCATCGAAACTATGAACATCTACGATGTGTGGGTAAATATCCAATTCTATACACTTCCTTCTCAAAAATTCGGCTTTTTGCTGTCCTCGGACATAAATATAGTCGACTGCACACAGGAGAATCGATTTGAGAATATTATTTATTTCTTCATAATCCACATTCCCAGATACATAATCGAGTCCATGATAAGACTTTTGTAAATACCATACGGATTTTCGCTCCTTTGCATTTACCGATGAATAAGGTGTGTGCGGTTTGAATAAGGTATAATGACGTTTGAATCCAATTTGTATACACATTTCTTTTGGATGGAAGGCATCTTCAATGAAGAACCCCTGAATGTCAACTAATGCGATTCTCATGATGATGCGATTCGCTTGAAGTTTCGATTTAGACTGACTGATGTTTAATTGAGACTCTTGACAATTTCGGTGAGGGGGTAGTATTCCATCAAGCAATCGTGAATGATGATGCAATATGCCTTGGTATTGGATGGAAATCCTTTATCCGCTTCAATCTCCAATCGTATGTCGACTGTTGATGATTTTACCGCCTCCTCTTGTCTAGAACAATCGATGATGTAAAGTGCGCGTTTTTTGAATTTATCATAAGCCAAAATGGGATGTTTTGTTATGGAATTCGTGTAGCTAGGATAGAAATCGGTATAGTTGTGGTGGGCTAGAACGAAATCTTCCTTGGCAAAGTCCAAGTTCATCCGTTCGTTAGGCCAATACTCTCCGTTCAGCGATAAGCGGATACTTGATATATCCACATGATCGAATATTGTAGGATTAGCTTTCACATTGTTACGTTTATCGGTTTGGAAAAATACGATAACATACCGTGGTTTTTCGACGGACGCGCTAGTTTTCACAGCCCATATTTCTCTCTTCGCATCGGCCGTTATGGCAGGCAACTCGTGTAGCTCGCACTTCCGGAAAGCGAATAGAACAGGAGAATCGCTCTTGATGGATCGCAATAGCTTCTCTCTGATTAGATCGTTGGGATAGATATATTTCACCTTCAATTCTATACTATCAATCAGAAATTTGACTGTGGTAGCTGCGTTCTCAATTATAACACAATCGTTATCGTTTCGAGCACGTACCAATCGAATCGTTTGTCGTCCGAACGTGATTCGGGTGTAATCGTTGAAAATGTTGAAAATATGCTTGAGTGGGATGAGTAAACTGAACGACTTTGTTGCGTTCAATATAACACTATCTTCCGGATAAGTCCAGCTGGCTATAGACATATGCGTCGAATCTGTGGGAGAATAACATGTGAATCCTCGCACAGCGCTAACTATTCCAGGGTCACGTACAGTTTCGATGTCTCTACCGCTCTCGCTGTAGGAACACGAGTCGAAAAGAAAAGGCCCATAATTAGGTACCAATATTACATTCCCCACTCCATTAACTTCGATTTTCCCTTTGATCGCCAACAGAGTATCTTTCATAGCAAAAAAAGCGTCTACTTGATTTATTCCAAACTCTATGATATCGCTGTTATTGAACGCCTTGACGAATGGTGTAATCGATCTGTACTCGGCTTTTCGAATCGATTCATCAAATTTCGGTTCCTGGAAAGATCCACATGTTCACATGTTATATAAAAATCGAATGAATAGTTTAAAGTATCAGAATGTTTGAAATATCGATGATTCAGATATTATATTTGATTGAGTATACTGATGTTGTAGCTATATAGCCTTCTATAAATAAGCCGATGAACTATCACAGTTGAATGTCAATGTCAATGTTAGTGTACCTGCGTCATCACATTCTGTTCATACTGATATGAGAACGCAAACGCGTGTGAGTGTAAACAAATAACAATGAGTGAATCATTTGTACTACACAATCTGTTAACTTTCGGGTAGGGTTGAATGCGAAAATATTGAATTTAATTGAATTGAATTAATATAATATTTTTATATACATAAAATAATATCAAAAACAGGGTAACACCATTAGGCCAGTACAAATGGTATTTGAACAAAAAAAAAATTCGTAACAGCAATCTGACAGCGGGATGTTGTAGAACAAGATATTGTAAAAGAGAGAAAAATAAATCGAACCTACAGCTGCTATCCGGGGCGGAATGGGGTGTGTTTTTAGGGGTTGAAAACAGTTTTTCGTGATTTCTGGCTAAACCGTGCATTCTATCAAAAAAAGTTTAATATAAAAGCTAAAGGGAATAAAAAGATCTACAACTTTGTGTCCACCGTTTTTACCCTAACCTCAAAATTATTCGACAAAAATGCGAAAAACCAATTTTTCGGTTTTTAATTTTCATCTTTGACAAATAAAACCTTATGGAGCTCAAGCTTTGGCAAAAGATACCTCCATTTATTGCAAAAAGGCAGTAATGTTTTCGGAGAAAAAAAAAACAATTTTTTAAGTGCGATTCCTCTTGAAACTACGCATCCTACAGAGTTCTGTTTTGGCTCACTTACTCACTATTACGTCTACTTTCGATAAGTGGTGAAAAAAAGGTATACTGCAATGAGAAAAATGGCGGGAAAATTGAAAAAACCGAAAAATCGGTTCTTTCGTGGTAATTTGCATATTTATCGTTTTATAATTGTTATTAATTAATAAAATCATTTTAATTTTTTCATGTTTATGGAAACTATGATATTATTTCTTTAATTATTGTATATATCGAGTTTTGATAAGATGTTATGCATGTCTAAGACAACAAATTATATCTACTATATTTGTATCTTCGTAATCGCAGGATACGAATAAATTACTTCTACGATCATCGTTTATGGGATTGTTACTATCAAACAAAACATAAGAAATGCACATTACCAATATGCATTTAAGAACAATTTTAGTTTTTTACTCGAAATCAATTAGTTTACTAAACAAAATATAATCATACAATAGGTAATGTAGTAGATCTACAATGATATATACGGGTTTTGTGGAGTGGTTTTCAATTATTAAGACAGTATTTGCATGTTGCACTGAACAAGTTTATATTGCAAGTATTTATATAAGAAAAAAATATTCATCGTTTTCCACGATTGTTAATGATTATTCAAATCAATCTACGAATGAAGATGCCACAGGCGTAGAATCAAAATCACTCTCTAAACTCGTGGAAAATTCACTAAATTTTTACTTGAGGATATCGATGAAATCATACAATTCCAGCAGCTTGAAGGTATGTTTGCATTTTATTCTGAAATAAATATTATTATTATCAATCTTTTGTTTGTTTTCCGATTTAGTTGGAGCTTCACCTACAAATGTACATTTAACCTCGCGCAGGTCGTTTTTTATTATAGTTGGATGTGTGGTCAAAGGCCATCAATTCATCATGAAATGGTGGATATTGTTCGATTTCATGTATCGATGATTCGGCTGAGAATAATTCGAAACGATTGATTTTTATTGTTATACGCGATTGTCAACCTATATCTGAATCAGTTCGAGATGCAGACTTTGCAATTTTTGTCGATATTTCGAAAGCCTACTGATCTCAAAATTTACAATTTTTCAAACTGTACATTTTGCTCAATTTATAATTTTAAATATGAAATGAAGTATCGAAACGATTGATTTTTATCGTAATCCACGATTGTCAATCATTATTTAAATCAATCTATGAATAAAACAAATGCATTACTTGAGTCATGCTTATCAGAAATTATGAGTCAGCAGTGGTGTGTAAATTATTTATATTTGTCTACCGCATTTTGGCGCACATGATGGAACATTGATGTATCTGTAATAATTGTTGACAGACACATTCCTCACATCAGGTCGTTACACATTTGTTAAACAGGGGTGTATCAGAATGAATTTATGTTTTAGAGAAAGAATTTCATTTGGTAATATAAATTATAAGTAACTATGAGATTCATTATATAATTATTGCAGGTAGGTGATGATGAAACACGTTTTGAGTAAATAAAATATAAAATTTATTTTTAATTATTTTATATGTACACTAGATACTTTTACATAAATACAACTGCACAACAACGTTTCAAAAAACAAAAACTGTTGATCATATTTTATTGTTCTAAATCATACAAAACCTTATTTTTATAGTAAAATAACATTTCTTAGAGTGTATTGGTCAATAAACATTTTGGCGATGAAATATTGATAAAACAATATAAGAGTTCTAATGCACTGGCATGATTCCTCATGCTTTTAATCACATCAATAACATTGTGATAGTATGAAGAAAAATCAAATTGTTCGAGAAAAGACACTCTATGTGATAACACTCCATCGTTGATATTAATAATTTCTTGAACATCTTCCTCACACAGCCAAAAATGAATACCATGCTTCGTAACTTGAAGTACTTTTCCATTATTGTCCCACACAAGTTGAACTGTTTGGCAATATTCATCGGATACTATGGGGGCATGATCGAAATCTGTTTGTAAACTTGAGAAGAAATCTCTGATTTTAGTTCGAAGAATTTCGATGAAGTCATACCATTCCAGCAGTCCAAAGGTGAGTTTACAATTTTGCGAAGAATGGATAAGTGATATTGTTGGTGCGAAGATTCGCATAGGACTCAATCCACACTTAATTTCATAACCCCCCTCCAATGGGTATGTTGTATTCAACAATAGAAATTTTTCATCCCGAATTAACATTTCAAACTCTTCAAACATTCGATCTAACTCGGAACTATCTTCGGATGTACCACTATCTTGGTATGACATTTTACTACAACTGAACTGATTGTTACATTTTCTCTAACATACACCCTGAAGATCACACACGCACGCGCAGATCATATAATATCACTTCTAGCAATCCAACTTTTCTCCTTTATTCCCAACCATTTGACGTACATTTTATCATCTTTTTTCCGAAGCACTTTCTCAATCAAAAAGACATCAGGTTGTTTGGTCTTCTGCAATTCTTCCTCGTAGAAACAACCGCTGATTGGGTAGCTCTTCATATCCTCGAGTAGATACGTGACTAGGTTAGTGATTTTAACTTTTATAATTTTAAAGAGCTCCGCCGACCAACTAGGCGTATATGATTTTTCGAAAATATGTTTGGCATTGCTTATACGTACCACATCGCCCACGTTTAATTTATGTGGTAAAATCAACTTGAGGTGTGAGTAGGATCGCTTCAATATCACGCTCTCATTTTGTTTTGTCACCTTGAATGGAGCCATATTTATAGTTCTATGTTTACGTTTATTATATTTTTCCGTGATTTCTTGAAGTATATCAATCCATCTATATTTTCCTTTCAAACTAAATTGTTTGTAGAGCGCTTCTTTCAAGGTTCGAATAACACGTTCAGCAATGGCGGCTTTCTTCACTCTATACGTATTATAATGGTTGATTTTGTGTTTTTTCATCAGCTAGTCAAAATGCTTATTAAAGAATTCTTTACCTTGGTCGCTTTGCAGATTCCTAGGTTTACGTCCTCCTCCTCCCTCAGTCAATATAGAATTAACTGCTTTCCGAACCTCTTCGGCTGATTTCGTTTTCAATGGACGAGTCCACACGAATTTCGAGAAGCAATCGATCATCACCAAAATATACTGGAATCCTCGATTTTCACGAGCATAATTACCCATTTCGGCTAGATCCATCTGCCACAAGTCATCCAGTCCCTTCAAAATTGTACGGCGACGTTTGAAATTTTTTCGGGCTGGCTTATGAATCTCATCGACAACTTGTTGCATCGTTTTCAATTATTGTCTAGTTAAAAATCATCGGTTTATAGGATTTGGAGTTATACGTTTCGGGTTGGTTGATGAGGTGGAGGTGGTAGCATCATTTGGTCTTTTCTTCGAGGGTGTCGTCATACGTTGTTCCAACGCCAGCAGCCTACTCTGCCTACTCATAATATCCTCCTGATGTACATCCATTATGTTATAATCTATAGTGATCTTGTTCAATTTATCATTATGATCACGCAAAATAACGCGTTGACTCTTATGATATGTTTCGAAATTATCAGAGAATTTCTTGAAGATATCGAGTACATAAGCGGTATTCGCTCCAACGGTTTTGAGATCTTTATCATTTTTCTTCTTGTATTCATCCAATTCTTTATGTAAAATCGTAAAGCTAGCATCACTTTGATTTTTGTGTGATTGTATGTTGATGGAGAAACTACTCATCTCTCCAATTAATTTCTGAATCTTATGAGAAAAGTTATCGTTGAAGTTGCGCTCCAAGTTCTCCCCAATCTTCGCACTCGCATCATCGACATATAACTTCATAAGGCTGATAAAATATTAGAGGACGCTGCTTGGAAACGAGTTAAATCAAGAGACGCTAGCGCAGGTGAAAGACTCTCTAGTTTATTGATTACCGGTGGGATGAAGGTTAAACGAAAACTAGGTATGGGTATCAAGAAACGGAGGCGACAACGAGGATGTTGTTTCCGGAAAGATATCGTTGGAAGCATCGCAAAGTCAATGGAGCCATCTTCTTCATTGAGAAAGTCCGCTATGAACGCGTTGAAAGCCGCACGGATTGCGATTAAACGAGCTGGAGGTAAAAAGCGTATCAGAGTACCAAGAGTAATACCACTACCAAAGTCTGGAGGATTCCTCCCACTATTATTACCCATCTTAGGAGCTCTAGGAGCCTTAGGATCGGTTGCAGGAGGTGCAAGTGCTATCGCAAATACGGTGGTTAACGCTAAAAATGCCCAAAAGAAGTTTGAAGAAGATCAACGTCACAACAAAGCTATGGAATCGCTGGGGAAAGGTTTATACTTGAAACGCAACGCTAAAGGAGGATATGGATTGTTTTTGAAAAAGCAGCACGCAAACTATGTTCTCAATGTTTATCTGAGCAGATTTCTCACATCATGGAGAACGAGGAAATAACTCATCACGAGAAGCAAGTGTTGATAGAAGAAGTTTGCAAAGACGATCCATACTTTATGAGATCATACTTATTCCATCTATTAATGTTGAAATATAAATAGAGATGTTTCAATAAATTTTTGTTAGTATCATGTCTCAGTTGTTCACGTTAACAAGCACCAACCATATATTCTCGTTTACACCGCAGAATTCGATTGTGCTGAGGCCAGACAAAAAATATTATTTAGCATTGTTGGGATTCAATTCATACAATTCCATACCCAATATAGAGAACGAGAAATTCTACTATTACGTAGAAGGAGATAAAACAAAAGCGAAGACTAAGACTCTTGAAGCGATAACAATTCCGGCTGGAAACTATGAGATAAGCGATATCGAAGAATTTATCAGGAAAAAATTGAAGGTTAAAGAAGATATATTCTCGCTGAAACCGAATAACAATACGTTAAAGTGTGAAATATTCCATAAAAATCACGATATTTCGTTTGAAAAAAATATTAGGATTTTCGCGGGGGGTATTGAAGAAGGGTGTGGTGCACGTGTCTGATTTATCTGTCAACATAATAAAAGTCACCAACATACGTTTCGAGTCGAACATTACAGTGGGAGCCTTCTATCGAAATAGACCTGCGCATACGATCTACGATTTTCCTATCACCATCGACCCCGGCTATAGGATTGTGGAGCGTCCGAAGAATCCTCTCTATCTACCAGTATCCGATATCGGAGAGATTACCAACATAACTGTACTAGCTTTAGATCAGCATTTGAAACCAATAAACTTTCGTGGTGAAGAAAGTATTCTACATTCACATTTACAAGAAGTATAGAAAATATGGGGTTGTTTGTGGACAACAACAATAAAAACAGTTCCCCCACCACATCATCATCAGTCTTCAACAAAACACCTAAAGTGCGTGACCTACTCACCAGAGCCAACATCGTAATTTTGAAATCATTGGGGTTTCGTCTTAAACAAGAATGTCATTGTCCAAAATGAAGTATGCACATAACACTAGCGACGCCAGAGATGTTCATCATACAGCGATCATCTCACCTATTTTCGACATATACCAGGAACCGAAATTTGATGAATCGATTCGAAAAGCCGAGTACAGATCGATTACACCATTCGTCAAGGCGTTCAATAACAGCGATATCATAGAGTTTGGAATAAATCAAGTAGACGCTTTTTTTGCTATGAAAGATACTCTGTTGGCGATTCAAGGGGAATATCGAAGCTAATGGAGTGGGGAATGTAATATTGGTACCTAATTATGGGCCTTTTCTTTTCGACTCGTGTTCCTACAGCGAGAGCGGTAGAGACATCGAAACTGTACGTGACCCTGGAATAGTTAGCGCTGTGCGAGGATTCACATGTTATTCTCCCACAGATTCGACGCATATGTCTATAGCCAGCTGGACTTATCCGGAAGAAAGTGTTATATTGAACGCAACAAAGTCGTTCAGTTTACTCATCCCACTCAAGCATATTTTCAACATTTTCAACGATTACACCCGAATCACGTTCGGACGACAAACGATTCGATTGGTACGTGCTCGAAACGATAACGATTGTGTTATAATTGAGAACGCAGCTACCACAGTCAAATTTCTGATTGATAGTATAGAATTGAAGGTGAAATATATCTATCCCAACGATCTAATCAGAGAGAAGCTATTGCGATCCATCAAGAGCGATTCTCCTGTTCTATTCGCTTTCCGGAAGTGCGAGCTACACGAGTTGCCTGCCATAACGGCCGATGCGAATAGAGAAATATGGGCTGTGAAAACTTCCGCGTCCGTCGAAAAACCACGGTATGTTATCGTATTTTTCCAAACCGATAAACGTAACAATGTGAAAGCTAATCCTACAATATTCGATCATGTGGATATATCAAGTATCCGCTTATCGCTGAACGGAGAGTATTGGCCTAACGAACGGATGAGCTTGGACTTTGCCAAGGAAGATTTCGTTCTAGCCCACCACAACTATACCGATTTCTATCCTAGCTACACGAATTCCACAACAAAACATCCCATTTTGGCTTATGATAAATTCAAAAAACGCGCACTTTACATCATCGATTGTTCTAGACAAGAGGAGGCGGTAAAATCATCAACAGTCAACATACGATTGGAGATTGAAGCGGATAAAGGATTTCCATCCAATACCAAGGCATATTGCATCATCATTCACGATTGCTTGATGGAATACTACCCCCTCACCGAAATTGTCAAGAGTCTCAATTAAACATCAGTCAGACTAAATCGAAACTTCAAGCGAATCGCATCATCATGAGAATCGCATTAGTTGACATTCAGGGGTTCTTCATTGACGATGCCTTCCATCCAAAAGAAATGTGTATACAAATTGGATTCAAACGTCATTATTCCTTATTCAAACCGCACACATCTTATTCATTGCTAAATGCAAAGGAGCGAAAATCCGTATGGTATTTACAAAAGTCTTATCATCGACTCGATTATGTATCTGGGAATGTGGATTATGAAGAAATAAACAATATTCTTAAATCGATTCTCTTGTGTGCAGTCGACTATATTTATGTCCAAGGACAGCAAAAAGCCGAATTTTTGAGAAGGAAGTGTATAGAATTGGATATTTACCCACACATCGTAGATGTTCATAGTTTCGATGGTACTCAATGTGAAACGGGGAAATTCGAGCAAACAATTTGACCTGTCTGAATCATCGTAATGATGGTGGAAAATACATGTGTGCAGTTCACCATGTGGATAAATTACAGCAGTGGTTTCTGAATGTAATACTACCTAAATGATATGTATTTTATTCTGAAATATTATTATTATCAATCTTTTGTTTGTTTTAATAAAACACCTCCTTTATATAATAATTATTATTTATTTGAATGGTAAATAGCTTTCTTCACATTTTTAACAAACATTTTCAATAATAACACTGATAAAGAAGATAAAATAACATACAACATTGCGAAAATTTTGGGGATTTCTCCTTCTATTGCAGATGATGTGAGCGTAGATGTCTTTTGTACGAGATGTGGTAAACATGATGATTGTCGGATCATTTGCCATTCAGCCATATCCCCCTCACTTCGATCGAAGAATAAGAGTTTAAGTTTATAATGTATGGTTGTACAATTGTCTTGTGGGATGTTAAATGTGAATACCTCCAATTGGTTATTGTTGATTTTTTGAAAATTCATTGGAATCCATTCGGTACGGTTACACTCCCCACCACCACCACCACCGCCGACATCCTTCAGACAGATATAGATGCGTTCAACGTGTTGGGGAACGTTCGCGTATAGAATACCATTCAGAATTGTGGTTAGAATCACAAAATTTGTTTTTAACACACCCACTCCCATCATCATCACTTTTTACACTTAATTTGTTCAGCAGTCTTATAACTTTAATTTTATCTGCGTAAAAATTCAAGTCTCTTCTTAGTTTATGAACTTTTTCCACGAATTCGCAAAGTCTGCGTGTGTATTCTTCAAAAGATATATGCATAATGATATATTTGTAGACTTACTAGATATCCATATCATTATTTTAAGTGCAACAGAACATCTTCCTTCGTAAGAAATTCGAATAACTTCCAACTATTCGCACTAGAACACATAGGATGCACACTAGTGGGGTGATGTAAACAGATAAATTCACAATTTCCTCTCTCTAATTTTGGACATTTACCTTTCAAATTCACCACTTCTACTCGATCTAACCCCAATTTTGAAACGACCCCCGTAGAAACTTAGCTTTTATCTTCCCACATACATAAACAGTAGCATCCGGATCGATATTTTCCTTCAAAATTTCATACAATTCATCATATTCCTGATAGCCCGAGTTCCATGGAATCCCGTGATATTTTTCACAATGAAATATTTTCTTCATTTGCCTCTCGGATAGTTGATCCATCGATTTTGATGGTTTGAATAGAAAATATTTCTCCAACCTTTTCTCACAGTCCAACAAAGAGAGTTCCTTGATATTATATACGTTTGAAGAAATCGGGAAACTTTGAATATCAACCACTATAGACGACATTTCAAACTAGAATGATAAACTATCCAAAATATCTAGTTGCACATGCGTAGATCATTGACATATTTCTTTGATGTTAACGAAATTTCGAAAGAGTACGTCGAAGCACAAAATTTGTAGTGATGGTGGACTTATTCTATAGTTGACCTCCCCTCCTATCTCAGAAAACATTTGAAACATCTTAAAGGTGTAAGAATTGGAAGTATCTCTTCGAATGCTGCGCATGCCCATTATCTCACATGGGTACGGTAGAAGTGCGATCCGATAAAAATCAACATCAATATCATGTAGCACTCTAAAACAATCAAGTATATACGATCCTGGTTTCGGAACGATACCCGAAATTTGATGCAATATGATTTTTCCCATTCTTCTATGTTTATATTTGAAGTGACCTTCTATATTCATATCGATTATCTTCCAATCTTCTGGAGGTGGATCGAAATCTCCTCCGAAATAGAAAATATCAGCATATACCCAATTCGGTCGAGGCCCCCACAAGGAAAGTTATGAATTCTCCGGCGATTATCCAATTTTTGGATGGTAATTGTAAATCTTCGAGGATTTCCATCAAATTCGGAGGACATACGCTTATTACGAATTTCTTCGCATCGTACACGGTGGTAAGCACACTATGAATAAAACTGTTGTATAATCGAGGAGACATTATCACGAACTGAGTTCGAATTTGTTGGAGCAGTCACACATACAACAACACACTCCCTCATACTCTGCGCCATTGACTTTTTCAACCTAAAATATACAATCAAAACTAAATGGTATTCTTGTGGGTGAGAGATAAGAGGTCGATCGAACTGGTAAGTATACATGTAAAATAATAAAATCATGAACATTTTCAGATAAAAATGACGAGGGTTCGGATCCCTCTCAATCTTTCTCACCAAAGAATACCATTTTTTTTTCATTTGATGTACACGTCGTAGACGTTATGATCGATTCACAACGGCCATGTTACCTCGTTGACCACCGAAGGATCACGTGATAGCTGCCATGACACCTTGTTCGAAACCACGTGTCTAGGACCTCTCTTACAAACAACCTGTATATACAACATAACATACTCTTTACAAACCTCCTGTATATACATTCAAACAATAATTACAAACACCGAATGCCAATCGTCAGCATAAACTGAGTAACTCGCAATCACTGATAACGCTATCTACTCGATAACGTTATCTACCCGATAACACTAATTACACACAATGGATGCCCATCGCCAGCATGGGTGACTCACAATCACTGATAAGGCTATCTAGCCGATAACGTTATCTACCTGATAGCACACATCGCCAGCACAGACCGGAAGTGGAGACCTGATAATTACAAACATCGGAGCACAGACCGGAAGTGACGTCACACTTCCTGGTCCAAAGGTAGCCCACTGTATCTACTCTTAACATATGGTCGTATCATTCCTTTGAATGGATGGATGGACGGGCCATTAAAGGCCCGTCGAGACATGTAACAGAACCTCGTAACCGTAACCACGTCGCGTAACTAGTGTGGACGCTTCCCCGTAACAACGTAACAACGTAACACCGTAACAACGTAACGTAGCAGCATAACATCACAGGGATCCATCAGTTGTCGGTTTTTCCCCGTCGCATCAAAGGAATGATACGACCATATGTTACGCACCCCGCTTGAATGTTTGGACGTGTTTCGCACATGTGCGTGCACAGAACTCTAGTTTTAGTTTATTTATTTATTATTGAGACTAGTGTTTCTTTTGCAATGGAGTGGATACAAGAAATCGTGCTCGATTTAATCGAGATTTACAGGGAAAAGGAGATTTTGTGGAATAGCAAACATCCCAAATATTATTTTGTTACGCGATGGAGTTACGATGTTACGCTGAAATGCTTGTGTCTGGACGCGGCTTAAAAGAATCTGAACAGGTACTCGCTCCCACCTCTGGCGTGAACTTGAATTCGACCAGTCTTTAAATTCATATGCTATCATTCCCATAACCAGATTTAGGTCTAACTTTATAATCGTGTTATAATTTTGTTATCTTTCATCCAATACATATTCATCATTTAATTTGATTAACGAGTTTAACAGGTAATTCCCAATCACCTGAAAGCGAGTACGACCTTCAGAAGGAATTTCAGAATGTACGCTTGAATAGATATAAATATATAATTGTACGTATTTCGAGGCGGTCCCTGGGAACGTAGTCAGAAACAGCTTCTAGGTGAGCTGAATTATACACCTATTGGTAGCAACTTGAAAGAAACTTAAGGGTATGCAGATCAACTAAGATCTCTGATACACTAACACGTTTCAACAAAAAGTACAAAGTTCATATAACACATCGATAAAATATAAACGTTACCTGAAATAATGAATACCAAGCCGACTGTTACACTATTTGAAAAGAATAATCGGTGATATACGGTAATTAAGAAGTGAGAAATTATTCATTATTGTAATATGATTTTGTTGAATGTTATTCAAGCCGAACTTTAAATTCAATAACGCACTTAGATTGTTTCAGGCTTCAGTACAATTTACTAATGAAATTTTTAGCAGAAAACCAAATCAAACATTCATCTAAATTTGTATAGCTTTGTAGAAAAGACGAACTTTGTTCAAATCGGTCTCAATTTGAATATATTATCGGTCATGTAAGGATTCAGTCTGTTAATTTCCTGACGCCTATCATTGTATTAGTAGTCTGGAGATTTAACTTTAATAACTTTCAGCTATTTGAAAAGAATACCCGAAGATTTCAAATGTCATTCAGTGATTGAAAAGTCATAAATCATTTATTACAAATGTTATCAAAAACCAAATTCCATTTGAATACAACGCGTTTCGATCCGTAGAGTCGGCCAGGGTTGGTGACAAATTGTAGGTGATGGTTAAACCAAAGAGTTCGGTATATAGAGATGACAAGTCGGATTTATACCGTACTTTGGGAGTCTCCCTTTTTTCGTTCTTTACGCATGATTGAGGCAGACGACTATTCATTTATGACGCTATTGCAGCAGAGTAAAGTTATTTTCGTCATTTCGTTTTGTTTATATTATTGTTTTTGAGTGATTTAACCTCAATTTGTTTGTTATTTATGTATTATTATCTATTTATTTCACAATTTTCCTGAAAATCTTGAACGACGGAAATTGTGGTGTGAAACAATGTTGCTTCACACAAGTTCACTTGCAAAAACTAGTCGACTCGATCGCTTGGGACGCGGAGAGAGGGTAACCGCGCTGGACTCCCAAAATACGTTCTCTTTATATACAAACGATACAACTTGTCATCTCTATATATAGAACTCTTTGGGTTAAACTAAGGCACTATAAACATAGTGCTCAAGTTTATAAGTTGTTCTGTGGTCCTACGCAGGGGTTATGTCTTATGTTTTGATGGAGAAATTATTTACAGGTTCATACTAGTTAAGTAGTTTGTAGTTGAACTACTACTCTTATATATCAATGAGAATCGTAGATTTACATCCTGAATATTGAGGTTGAACATTGATAATTGGAATTTAGAGCATAATTTCAAAAAGAAGCAATGGCTGTGGCAGATAGTGACGATGATAATTTTGGAAGAGATGAGGGTGTTGATTTAACTTGTTTCTTATTTGGGAACATTAACGAGTCTGGGGAACTGGAGAGTGATGTATTTGATTCGGAGTCACAAAAACATCTCTCTTCCTTGGGGAAGTACGTGTTATTTATTTTGTGGTAGAATTATACTTAACGATGGTCAATAGAGGCATACTTATAGCATATCTTACAATGCCAAAATGTACTGCAAAACTTTGAGAATTCACTATTTTATTGATTATACTTCAAAACAAAATTTAATAGGGTATACCTTTAATAGTTGCTACAGTATTTATGATAGTTGAAGTTAGATAATAGTTAATAGTTATGAATAAAGAACAATTCAAATGGAAACATGTGCAGTGCATAAATACTATGTCCACTAAGATAGACAATGGACTCATGACATTCTGATCATAGAAACTTGTATATTGTTTCTCAATTGATCTGAACTTTAAAAATATGAATTTGGTAAACTGCAAATTGTGTAGAAACTACTGTGTAACCATGTAAGAGTGACAACAGCACTATGTGAATATAAAATAGTTTTTGTTATGTGTTGCAACTATTAGAGAGGTATTATAATATGCTATCTGACAGTGACTTAATTGAACATCCATCACTAGGTACTTTATTTATTAATTAATGAATGTCAGTACTGGGTACTAATCAAGCAAACTATTAAAAAAATGATGATGCTTCCTTCTGTTTCCAGATTAGGTTTTGGTAGTTTCTTGAAGGACATGATTTCGGAGGAAAAGGATGAAGATGGAGATAGTGATGATGAAAGTCACGAGATTCAGGGAGCAATCGAAGATGCTAATGACGAATATAGGTGTAGTTCTCAGGGTCCAGATGGTGTAGATTGTAATTTTTCATTTAATATAAGTATTTAGGATTTGCATTAAAATTTTTTAGATGATGTCAAGTCCCCTTCAGCTGTTGATTTTTCTGATATCAATGAATTGGCTGAGGAAGATGAAGAGGTAAGATACTGCACTATTATATAATAAGACTTAAAGTTCACAATGTTACAGAAGAGAATTGAATTTCTGTCAGATGAAGAGTATCCTAGAAGGAAGGATGATGAATTAATGCCTCCACCACCTACTCCAAATCATAGAGATGAGAATGACCAACAATTCTTCAATGACATAGATAAGAAAAAGTTGGAAACGCCTTTAGCTGCAATGCTACCTACAAAATATGCTAATATTGATGTTACAGAACTATTTCCGGATTTTAGGCATGGAAAGGTATGATCTATCTTAAAGTATTCTTCGAATTACAGAAAATATAGGCCTATCTAGGCAATTATTACATTAATTTGCTTTAACTAATTGAAATCATTTATTATAGTAGGTCTATTTATGAACTAGTTTCATTAGGTATGATTTTAGCACTAAAATGCCTAATAAAACGAATTTTTTATAGTTGCATTTTTAATAAAATTAAAAAAACTTAATATATCTCTAATTAGGGAATATTTTCTGAGATTGAAAACAAGTTCATTACATGTGAAGTATAAATTTGAAACTTTTATTAATTTGACAGATGTTCAATTTCGTTGCGTCGATTACAAAAATGTTAACATTTTAACTAAGAAAACCAATTATTATAAAAGATTTATTCTGGAGATGATTCACATAAAACGTGACTCATTAAGTCAGATTTATACTAATTTAGTTAATTAAAATCCTTGCAAATTCCTACATGTGTCTTTATAATGTTAAAAGTATATTTTAGGTAGAATGTTCAAATAGCATTATTTCTTATAAGGTCTGACAACCTTTTTCTATTACCTCATAAATCTTTTACATCTGGTTTGAAAGTGGATACTTGAGCGTTATATTTTGCGGTTTCAGTCGTATGCAGACTTTGCTTGACATGAATTCGTATATTATAAGAAAATTGCTAAGCAGTAGATTCTTGATACACATTCATATACTTAAAACATTAATGTGTTACAATTTCGATTATGTGTGTTTTGTTCGTTCCGGCGACGTGGGCATTTTTAATTGAAATTGGTGCGATAAGGACGCTTTGTGTTAATACAATTAGTTTTAAGAAATCTCGTTTTAGACATAATACGTCTTCTGATGATGATCGTGAGACTGAAACGTACGTAAAGACGAAAATAATAAGCATGTGTTAGTGTGACTATTTCCCGAGAATCTATATATAATATATAAAATATCAGTATATGGTAGTACTTGCGTTAACAATTATTGTATGTTTATTAAAGTACTGAGTATTTAAAAAACCATAAGTATTGGACAAATTAAAAATAGCATAATAATACGTTCACATTTAATAATTTAAAAATGTAAATAAGAGGCACGCCATACATATTGTGATGTAAAAGTAAACATTATTATTCATGGAAACAAACACTCAACATACCTGATTATCAAAATCTTCGACACAATGCGCGTTTTCCAAATTTACTTTCAATAATCTCAGTAACTCAATAATAGAAGAATGAATATAATATTCCAACAAATATTCAAGTAGAGTTCATTTTTGTTTGACGAAGAAAGCGCGGCATCTATATAGGGAAATTGCGAATTGGTTGTAAAAATAAGCATCTATGAGGTAATTTCTTTCTTAGAGCGAATAGCATTTATGAGAGAACATACAACATAAAAGACTGTTTTGTTCCAGACCTATTTCATTGAATGCTGTATGTCCTGAAACTTTTTTCGTGTTCCGTTAATTTCTTCATAATATCAATAAAGAAGTTTTAGATGTATACAGTAAACAATACTAATGGATAGAATTATTTGTCATTTCTTAGTTTCTATATTTAATTCTCAGTTGAACTCAACAAACCTTGACTATTCATAATTGGAAGAAAGAGGAAGTAAATAATGAATAACTCAAATTTACACTTGAAATAAGAATATACTGTAATTGACGACTATACAATGACGTCCTCAGAATAAATGTAGCGGAATAATTCTTAAAATAATATTGTTGTGTACATTAAATGTATGTGTGTATTCACAATAATTTATTATCCAATTCGTAATGAATTTGTACATACTAAATGTCAAAATCCTATAATTAGAAATAGAAAATTGCTATTCCATCGAAAATATGTTGTTGATGAGTTCTCATATTTTCAGTCTATATGTATGTCATAATTTTTATTTCAGAATATGTAATACATGCTATTTTTCAAGGTATTACGATTTTCTCGGCTATTTGGCCCGGGCAAACCAAGCAGTTTACCTAACATTTGGAAAAACGTTAGAAAGAAGAGGAAGAAACGGAAACATAGGGATACTGGTAACCTACATGACTCTGACTCAAATTCTGAAGATGAGAAACCAAAGATGCGAGGATGGTATTTTGATTATGCTCAAATTTCTCCTGAGCAATGCAAAAGCGATGATGAGGTAATCTCTGATACATAATTACCTCTATTGATAAATTGGTCATGGTTTTTTAAACAATAGGTTTGAAATATGTTTGATATATTCTCACTGGCATAGTACTTCCAGAAGTACACTTCCTTGTTTCAAATGGAACATTCTGCATCATTACATTTGACTTCTATCCTACTTATTATTTCGAAATAATTCATATCATATATCGCTATACTTCAACCTTTTTTTAATTTTACTATTTTTGTGAACATTTCTTGTGTTAGCGCTGGTATTTAAAAAAAATGCATATCGAAAAATTTGAATACAGAAGGTCTGAAATTTTAACGAGTAAGTATTCATGATGACTTTTGGAGTGACATCAAAAATGTCATCAAAAGTTACAAAGAGTTTTCAAGACCTTAAAAGTATTTATTGTGAAATGAAACGTCCTCTATATTTATGAATAGCTGAAATTACATTTATGAAAATCAGTACAAAATATTTGTTTAAATCAACAGTGCATGAAACACAACAGGTATCCAAATACATAAACATAAAATACAAGTGCAATAGAGATATTACATTTATGTTACATTCATGGAGAGTCATAAAATTATTGAAAGACCTTGTCGTGTTTTCAACGAGAGCTATCCGAATATTTCCCAAATACACAAAACGAAATGTAAAAGAATTGAAACACAACTCTTACATTTTGGAATTATGACAAGAAAGCATTATCTGAATCCCATTATCGAACATGAAGATAACAAGGTGAATTTATTTCCATTTCCGCGCTTACTCTACAAGTTTCATTTCAGCACCTTCAAATGATTTGGGAATATCCTGTGCATCGATTCAAAGGATGATATAAGAAGGATTGAATTTATGTTACTGAGGATTTAAGAAAATCCAACCTTTCTATTTAAACGTTATATGAAAAGATGAATCAAAATTTACCAGGAAAGGAATTTTATATGAAAGAAATTTACATTTCTCTGCTGAACATAATCCAAAATACACATATTGTTACAAATGCCTATTTTCAAGATAGATTCAAAAAATTTATTTCATATGAATTATACTTCTATTATCCTTTGGTCTTAATCTCAACGACAGCCGACTCTAATACAAGCTGATCTCCTTAACCATAGTTCAATGCTATATGAATGGCCGTCGTTCAAATACACGCAAAAGCAATCTTTTCAAGATTATATTAATATGTTTTAATATCTACATCGCATTGATTACAATGTCTAATATTCATATTTGATTCATTTATTCATATTATACATGTCATAGATAGGTACATAACATAGGTTTCTTGGTCAATCAAGTAACCTAAAATGATGTGTAACTATAATCGTTGATTGTTATCTCGTTTCTACACATTAATCGGATATTTAATTGTTCAGCAAAACCAACGAGAAGATCTAGATTTATCGCCACGCTAATATGTTTTAATATAATTTCGAATGGTTAGGGGTTTGAAAATAAATGGGCACCTACTAATAACATACTCGTACTAGTAACTTACAGAAACCAAATTAGAGCGATTAAAGGATGGATGTTTGATGGAAAGAGTTCAATTAATAAGCCTTTATCACTACAAAATGTTTTTCTTTGTCATAAACATTTCGGATATGTTTGAATTCAGCATATTTTATAATGAATGAATCATTGAAACCATGATAAACAAAAGTATGATCTAGGATTTTCAAATTTAGTCCATTTCCTAGAGAATTTTTAAAGATATATACAAAATCGAAAGTGAAAAAGTATTCTGTTGTAATTTGAAGGATTAGGAATCAAACCACATCCTTTGGTGCATCTGTTTGCCTCACAGGTATCATACTAGTGAACATTGCACAATAAATTATATGATTATCTATTATCACACAAAGAACTTCAAAACCTTTGTAGAATAGAATAGAATAGAATAGAATAATTTATTCATGCTATATACCAAGTATTGGCTTACATTCGTCAAGATAAAAGAAAGAATAAAAAACAAATTCAAATTATGATACAACAAAGAAAAATAAAAACTTAAAACTATTAAATCAGAACTGAAAATCTAAAAATTCCTTAAAAGTACAAAAACAAATGTTCAGTAAGAAAAATTTTAATGACCCTTGAAAAATTGTCGAGTGGGAGCTCTCTATCAGTAGTGGCAGTTTATTGAAAAAAATTGGACCCCAGTAATTAACTCTATTTCTGCTACGTTTTATGCGGTGATAATTAATGTGTAAATTACATTTCGCTCTAATGTTGACACAGTGCATATCACATCGAGTTGAATATTTGTTAATATGTGTTTCAACATATATTAGACAATGTTTAATGTAAATGCAAGGGAGAGACATAACTTTTAGGTCCTTAAAGGCATGCTTACAGTCTTGTCGGTAAGGCAGGTTTTTTATAACCCTAATTGCTTAATGCTGAATCTTGAAAACATGAGACATATTTGCTGAGTGACCTCAGACTAAAATGCCGTAACTAATTTTTGAGTGTATTACACCAAAATAAGTTGTGAATATTACATTAACAGATACAATTTTGTTTAAGTTTCTTAGCACGTAAATTCCTTTAACAACTGATGAAGCAACTTGATCACAATGTTTCCTTCATATTAATCCTTCATCTAATAGTAGTCCTAATTATCATGGCTAAGGTAATAGCTTTTTTATACTCACAACGTTTGCGTTTTATTTCATTTAGAAGATTGGTATTACTGTTCTTCTCAATTTCCATCAAAAGGTGTAGTGACTCCCTTTTCTGCTTAAGATTGTCGTCGAACCAATTGACGACATTGAACTGTTTATTAATATCAATTAATTTTTTTGGAAAACTGTAAGCAACACATTCAGTTAAAACTTTCAAGAATCTATCCAACTTTTCATCCAACGAAGAAGTATCATCAAGAAATCCCCAATTAATTTTGTTGAATACGTTCGTTTAGAATAAACAAACCGTG
The DNA here is from genome assembly GCA_958510875.1 of Endomychus coccineus. Classification (NCBI taxonomy): domain Eukaryota; kingdom Metazoa; phylum Arthropoda; class Insecta; order Coleoptera; family Endomychidae; genus Endomychus; species Endomychus coccineus. The sequence continues at coordinate 192,133,647 of OY294067.1, read as the reverse complement.
ATCTGAAATGTGTTGAACTACACGGGGACAAGATTCTGATAGTGGATAAGTTATTACAAAATTTATGGCAACAGCCGAATGATCAGATATAAAAGGTTCAAATATAAAAGTATCAAAGAATTCTTGTGATACATTAACAAATATGTTATCAAGGCAGGCATTTTTTTTGTACCAAAGTAATCACAGATTTTGTTGTAGGGACTATTTCATTTCCCATTACTTTTAATACTGGAAATAACTTAACAATTTCACTAAAATTTGCAAGTGCAGAATGAGTCGTGGAAGTCAAACCATTTCAGCAAATTCTACATTTTCCTTGCTTGATGCTGTCCCAACTATACTTTTTACATGATAATCTAATCTCGAATTGATATATCCCACCAATAAGGAGTATTACAACTTTTTCATTGGTTGAGAGTGGGGAAGATATGTTGGACAGGTTAATTGTTTTTTCATCTTAATTTGGAGAAGCATCCAAGCTAGATGAAAGGTTCCGACTATATCTCTTAGTAGGCAATAACAAGAAATTTCAGATCAGTTCATAAGTAACTGGTGATTGAATATTTATTATAATGATTGTGAATGCAGAATATTTCCTCTTTCATTTTGTCATTTGTATTATTTGATAGATTATATTGTATAGAATACATGAATCCATCACTAATTTTTAACTCTTTCTACAAATATTTTCTTGAACTGAATCTATTTCTGAATTAGCATAACTATCTAATCTAATCATTTGTTAATTTTCATATTTAAACTCAAAATCTGTTTCAATTTTTGAAATACCCTTTATAAATATTTGAAGGTCTTTATCTACATGAATCTGTTTATCAATTGAGTAATGATCCCTCGTCAGAATTTAAAGTAAAAAATACAATCCTCATTTCAATTAGTCTACTGTTCCAGGAATTGGGTATAGTCAATATCTCAGAATAATGGTTCGTTAAATCATCATAACTATCAATGATCTTGGATCTTTCGAGATTTTCCAATGATAATTCATTTTAATGAATTAGATTTTGTCCTGTTTGAAATGAACACTAAATGCTGCAAAATTTGGGTCGGTGTTTTCTAGGAATGGTCTTTTTAGCCATTTTCTTTTCAATTCATCTTCCTTTCGAAAAGGAAAAACAACTCATTAGTCCCCTTTTCTTTAAAGTAGATAGATAATTAGTGTTACATTCACAACAATTTCTAGGCATAATTGACTGATTATAATAGAACCCTACTTACGAAAACAAAAAAGTGAAGAGTGTGAGTGTGTATATGCGTGTTTGTTTTTTTTTTTGCGGGGGTAGGTGGATATCTTCAAGAGACACTGTGAAGTCCGCGCTTCACAGTATGTGAAGCACCCGTCAGGCATTACTTCGCTGGGGACGAAATGGCGGTTATGCGGACGAGTTTTATCATTATGGTCGGATTCTATTCAAAATTATTTGGGCACTCTATAATAAAAGTGTGTATTTAAAACAAATCACTTTTAATTATATTTCCCGATATATTTTCTGTGTACATGTACATTTGATCCGCATGACTGTCCGACAGCTAGTTTTCTAACAAAAGTGGGAGAAGTCACGTGATCATAGCTCCTTTGTGATTTAAATCCTTAGCAGCTTGTGATGAAATCTCTTATTTCCAGTTACACTTGAATAAATTGATCAATCTTTCGAAATTTTCATTTTTTATATTGTCTGTAACATTAATATTAGAGTTTTGAATAGTTAAATGTATTACTAGTTCACAGCATTACGTCAAAGAAGTTTTAATATTCACAGCAAAAGTGGGAACTTGGTGAATGTTTACGTATTTCCATAAAATCTGGCGATTAATTTGATTACATAAACAAATAAGTCAAAGTTTTTGGGTTTCAAAGAATCAAATAAAGTTGAAATTGATTGATAAATTTTTTTAACTTCAACTTAAAATAAAACAACTATTACAAGTTCGATTTTCACAAGTTTATTAAGAATATGGCTATAGTTTCGCTATCACCGTAGCTTCTTCAAACGTATTACAAAGTACTAACAGGTAACAAGGTAACATAATAGCTAAGCTAATATATAATTTAATGCTAATCGGAGGGTAGATAGTTATTGGAAATTTTACCTAATTGGGTTTACCCCATTGAGGGATTACACTGGTTGTAAGCGGAAGATCTAATTATACAACTTCAACAAGGGTGAATTATTAAGTGTTTGTTGGTCATTTAATAGAATTTCCGAATTCTTATATTTATTGATTTCAAGTGATTCAAGTAGATTTAATTTATAACTTTTGTTGTGAGTACGTAAATTCACGAAATTATCATTAAAGTTGTGGTTTTCGATAATTAAGTGTTCAGCAAAAGTTAAGTCTGATTTATTGATGATGAAACTACTCCTATGATCTTTGATCTTTTACTTGAAGGTCTTTCCTGTCTGGCCAATGTATATCACAGGGCAAGACCCACATGTTATCTTGTACACACCACATTTGTCATCCTTAGATGATGCATCTTTATTATATTAATAAATTTGGATAAATTATTCTGCGTTTTATTCGCTGAGTGAATCTCTAATTTGTTATGAGAATTAGAAATTTTACTGATGGGTGGCCCCATATATGTTAAACTAACATAAGTATAGTTTGGTTTTATTGTGGGAAAGATTGAATTGATCGCTAAGTATAGTTTTTTAAGTATGATCAGATCTATTAACCTTTTTCCTAGTATACCCCCGTCAGACACTTTGAATTTAACAGTTAATCTCCTAGAGAAAAATCATACGAACCCTTGTATTAAACAAGAGATAACCAGTTTACTTTGATTTGTTCGAAACAGAATTATTTCCAGTTTGATAACAATATATATTTGTCTAAAAGTGGTTTAACGATGGGTAATCCGTTGAGCCCCTTATTGGCAGAAATATTTATGGATAATTTGAAAAGCAAAATACATGAACATTCCTATAAGAAAAATTTCATATTTTGGTATAGGTATGTTGACGACATAATAGCATGTTTCACTGGAACTACCAGACAATTGAATACTTTCCTAGAATACATAAATGCAATTCACCCAAATATTAAGTTCTCTATCTAAATGGATGAAGAAAATGCCATTAATTTTTGGATTTGAAAATCATGAAAATTAATAACAAATTAGATTTTTCAATATTTCGGAAACCCATATATACTGACTTGACAATTCACAATACTTCAAACCATCCATTTAAACATAAAACAGCAGCTTACAATAGTTTTATACACAGACTTCTCAACGTGCCAATGTCAAAAAATAATTTTGATGAGCAGCTGAATGTCATTAAATGAATCGCTGTAAATAATGGTTATTCTCCCGATTTAATTGATCAGATCATAGTTGAAAAACGATACAAGTTAGTGATCAATTCAATCTTTCTCACAATAACACCATACTATTCTTATGTTAGTTTAACATATATGGACCCACTCATCAGGAAAATTTCTAATTTTCTTGACAAATTAGACATTCACTCAGCGCATAAAACGCATCTAAGGATGACAAATGTGGTGTGTACAAGCTAACATGTGGGTCTTGTCCTATGATATACATTGACCAGACAGGAAGGACATTCAAGAAAAGGTTCAAAGATCATAGTAGTAGTTTCATTAAAGATAAATCAGACTCAACTTTTGCTGAACACTTAATTATGGAAAACCACAACTTGGATGATAATTTCGAGATTTTACATACTCGCAACAAAAGTTATAAATGAAAATTACTTGAATCACTTGAAATCAATAAATATAAGAATTCGGAAATTCTATTAAATGACCAACAAACACTTAATAATTCACCCTTTTGAAGTTGTATAATTAGATCTTCCGCTTACAACCAGTGTAATCCCTCAATGGGGTAAACCCAATTAGGTAAAATTTCTAATAACTATCTACCCTGTGATTAGCATTAAAGTATATATTAGTTTAGCTATTATGTTATCTGATAGTACTTTGTAATACGTTTGAATAAGCTACGGTAGTAGCGAGGGGTAACACAAACTCGGCACATGTCTCAGGTATATGAAATAAAAATAGTCAAGCTCGGCACAGAGATTAAAAGATTCACTTTAAAATATTTAAACTCGGCGCATGAATAATAATACCTCCCTCTGCTTGCAAGAAATAGATTGATGTGATATTAAAACAAAATTTATTAATCAAAAATATACATAATACATATAGGTACATAGGAAGAACATATTCAAAATTATATTTATACTACTATTTTAATAAAATGCATAATAATGCGATGTTATTTTAACATATTGCAGTTTGGACAACTTACTATTTTTATATTCTATAATTTTAGAATTAACAAAACTGTGACGTTTCTTAGTGGCTATATTTTTAAATTTATGAATTTCGTTAACACTTGCATTTAATATAGATTTCAGTTTGTACTTTAAGAAATGCGTTTACAAAAATAAATAAAGAAGGATGCGTTTGGTACATGGATGCATTAAAATGGGAATGAAACGATTCGCAAGCATTGGTTGTTTTATTTAATGCAGCAGAGGCATCAGCCCATATATGTGGTGGAAACTTCGAATTATCTTCTTCTAGCACATTGTAGATCACTTATTGTCAAATTATTTAAAGACACATCATTTTTAGCTAGCTCCATTCTAATCATTTTGGAAGGTTTTTCTGTTATCACTTTCGCTTTTCTCTTCAAACAATGACTTAAAACTTGTCTTTGTAACACATTTATTAGTTCTGGTTCATGATTATGATTTACACAGGTTTGTTATTACTCGACTTTTTGACTCACCTAAAGTATGAAAATTTGCTTTACATTTATCTTTGATGCAGCTCCACTTAGTTTCTCCGGAAGCTAATTTCCTGGTGTGTTCTTTAAACTAAGATAAGTTTTCATCTTTGACTAAACATTTCATTTAAATCGGAAAAATTACTATGATTTATTTTCGCCATTTTTACATTTTTTCAAAATTATGAGTACATAGACCATCAACTTTACACTAGAAATGACTATGTACTTATGAATACTGATATACCTACAAAACAAAATATGGCTAGCTAGGTACCTAACCCCTGTAACAACTTTATGCCGAGTTTGTAGTTGTAAAAATATAATTTAAAATGCATTAGGATTAAAAGATTAGGATGTGCCGAGTTTGATGCCGCCCGGCAGCGAAAGTATAGTCACATTCTTAATAAACTTGTGAATTGAACTTGTAATAGTTGATAATGGATTTTCATCATTTAATGGCTGATTCTATTCAATTTTTAACTTCAATTAAAACTTTAGCTAAGTCCCGCATAAGCCGGACGCAGAATGAAGCTAAGTGAGTTTCTTTGAACGATTTCAAATTTCTCACGCCAAACGTGCAAATTAATTTATCCGGCTGGGCTACTAAAAATATTTTGTTTGCTTTCGTCTTACTAAAAACTTTCCTTTAAATTTTCATCAAAATTATAGTTTGAACTCAACAGAGCGTCATAATTTCTAACAGTAAAATGCTCGTTTATTTTATTTTTAGGACTGTTATTATTATTCGATGCCTGTGGAGTTGAGATGCATAAAAACAAAAGAACGAAATACAAGCCACTAAGTTTTTAATTTTTAATTGAGACTTTCTCATTACCTTTTAATGACAACTTTGTGAAACGTTTTTAAGTAATTTCCTCTTTTCTTCAAACATCGAATTTCTTTTCGGCTTTGTAAAGGACCAACAGGCAGCGATGAAATCTTTCGGAACGGTTACGGAAAATATGCCGCGCAAAATTCAAAACTTCTATCTCAAAAAGAGATAAAAATCACATTGTCGTTTAGGGTGTTCCGAATAATCTTTAGCAGCTTTTGCATTTGTTTCCTTGGACAGCATTATGGAGAAGTTATCTTAAGGGCTTCATCTATTTTATAATTCTACATAGAAGAAAGCTGCAAATAAAATCAGTTAATACAGAAAATGAATGAATGTATTGTTATAAAACTCTTACTGTTTTTATTTTGTTTTTAATAATTAATAATTATAATTTTTGATTCTACCGGCTAGCTTTTTATCTTTCTAATTTGATTATATTTGAACTTTGAATTTACGTTTATTAAATTTTAAAGTTTATCTATAGAATAATTTTTATATGGAATTAAACACAATGCTCTTTGATTTCACAATATTTACTTTCTATGACTCTTATTATCTCGGGTTATTCAATTTTATGTTTACAAAATCTATGACATAACCTTATAATCACTTTTTCAATTAATATTTGTTTATATTGTTATAATCAACAATCTTCCTTTTTCTTTACAGATAATACGAATAATATGATGTAGAAATTATAAACAAACTTACGTTTAGACAATATCCAAAAGTGTGTTTAACAATGTGGGCAATTTTCAATTTACTTCCTTTTGTTATTTCGTTGATTCACCTTTTACACAACACTAAGTTTTTTTTTACGATAATCACAGGTAACTAATTTAGGTTACTTCTTCTTGAGGATCAGGAACTGTTGATAATACTTTGTTTTATTCTTTTAGATAAGACATAAAACTTTTCGATGCTTTATTGAAATTATGTTGAAGAATGGCAATCGTTGGATACTTCTTATAAATTTGAGGTTATTACTACCCTTTATTTGGTTTGGATACTTGGGATACTCGTTGACTTTTAATAAAACTTATTAACTTTGGTTACTTTGAACCTATCGAAGTTTGGAACACTTGCGTTCTCTGATGTTTATTTTTTTATAAACTTAGGTTAGAAAATTTTGGTGAGTTGCCAGAGGAGAACAGTCTCTACTTGGGTATTAATGCAAACTGAACTTGGCTTTACTTTCAGACCTTTTTATAGGCCTCCAAAACCGACGCTACTTGATGTCATAAACAACCTATCAGGTGCCTACTTTACTTATCAAGAATGCCAAGTTAATTGTTGTTAAACTGACAGAAGTACTCATTGTTACCAGACTGACACTAGAAATTCCTCTCAACCAATTAGAATTTAGTATTCTTTAATTTTTGAATTATTGGAGATTTTCAACTTATTTTAATTGATAGTGATTCCTTCTTTTTAAATTAATATTGCCTACATTTTTCCCCACACTTTGGTATAATATAACCTATGATTGGGTTATTATTAATATGATTATTCCCATATTTATGGTTTTCTTGACAGTTACTTATTCTTAAATCTAATACATATCATATTATATCAATAACATTCTTTTAACATTACATAACTCAAATTTACTAATCCTAACTTATATCTATAACATTATTCAATGTTTTGTACTATCTCATGATAGTTTTGTAATCACTTTACTTATGATTTCTGTCTTCGTTACACAGTACGTTTCTTCACTTTCACTGAAGTTCTTGTTTATCACTTCTTATTCTATTACATTGTTGTTTATTATGTTTTACATTGTTAATATTAATATCCTAACTATTATTTAGCTTTTACTATTGTTTTTAATTCCATATAAATATCTTTTATTTGATCTTTTCTGATTTTCAAAGTTCGGTAAGTTATTATTTTTAAACTTTTATTGTTTATGAAATGAAATCATAACAGTATGTAAGCATATACTGCATTGCAATCACTGGCGTAAGGAGCATACAAAAGATCCTTGACACAATCTTCTGATAAACTATAAAAAAAATATGTCCTGAAAGAAGAATTATTATTTTGTAAAAAATAAAATCTTGACAATTTGGCTATGATCTCCCCTTTTTTTCTTGCTTATATGTATTTAGATAGTGACCTTCACATTGCATTTCATCAGCTGAAGAATTTTTATGGTTTTCATAATTTTATTTATCTCCCATAATATTAACGCTGAAATATTATCAGTTATTTTTGAAGGATTAAGTATTTTGAGTTTCGGAGAATGAATTCTATCTGGATTTAATTTTGGTAGTTGCACTTTTATTAATAACAGTTGAAGATTGATTGATTCCTGTGATGGGTATACTTTTGGTTTTGCAATCTATACCTAATGTATTACTGAAATTCTCAGTAATGAAATTTGCTTTCGAGTTTACGCCTATAGAGCTCTAATTGATGTATTTTCCCAGTCTTATCAACAACTTCAACTATAGTTGTTGAAAATAATGTTTGATGTTGATATTCAAAATTACCATAATTTGATATGGACGAAGTACATGGTTTTGACTGCTCATTATTATAATCCAGTGATATTATTTGTGTATTTTCTGGAATTGATTTATGCAATAATGAATTTTGTTTCTTCTAGAAATATCTGCACAATCTACAATGTCATGCTTTATAATCATGATTATCTTTAAAACAATTAAAACATCATTTGTGTTTTTAAATTTTTTCGAGTCTTGCGTCGACTGATAACCTCAAAAACTGTTATGCCTTTTTGGTATAGTGCACATCTTGGTTTGTTTATTGCCTAACGTTGGTAAAGTTAGCAGGGACATGTCAGCAGCTGAATGAAAAACTTCATAATTACCGGCTAATTAAATGTCCAAAAAAAATTTTCACTGCAATATTTTTTTATTTCAGAAGTTAGATAATTAGAATTGTTTACTGATAAAATGAAAAAAAATTCGTTTATCAGACAGGCAGCTTCTACAATTTTATCATTTTATCAATTAATAATCAGTCTATCAAATATATTAATCAACAATCAACAGCAAATCTATGTACAATTTTTGTTCACTTCACTTGATATTTAGACAGAACCTTCAGAAAATTAATTTTCTAGAACAGTAAATGATTTTTTTATATCTTGGATAGTAGCCTCAAGCCTGCCCTGAAGATGCCACCTGTAATGGTTGGCGAAACGTCGGCATCAAGTCGAGCTATTGTGACGCGGAATCCATCCGGAAGACAAGATTTTTCAAGATTTTTTTATAATTTTTTTCTATTAAAGTACAATAGGTTTAATAAGTTTAATACTCATCAAACGGTTATTTAACAATTATTATTGAACAACAAAAGACAAGTTGATAAAGATGAGTGCAACACTTCTTATTTCATTGTTACTGATGAATCAAAAACTATTCAACACTAGAAATAGAAAAGCCGATACTTGAAATGAACCCTTGCTTAGAATATTATGGTTTTAACATGTTTCTGCGTGGTTCTGTTTGATTTTTTAAATATTGCAGCATTATATGCATTTTTGGGCATTTAATTAATCGATGAAAAGCCGGTAATTATGACATATTTTTCATTGAGTTTATATCACGTCTATGCGTGGTTTTGATAATATTTCGGTAAAACTAGCAGAAAATTTTTTTTCAACACAAAAAATTTTTATATATTTAATTAGCTGATAAATACTACTACTAGTATAGCGGTGAAACTTTTAGAAAAAAATATGTAGTGAATAATGTTTTTAGGTATTTAATTAGCAGATAACGAGCCAGTAAATATGATATATTTTTCATCGAGGTCTACTGAAATGATATAGAATCTGATTCTGCCGATACGTCTTCAAAACCAGTATGGATCCATAAAAGTTCAAATATAATTTTTTTTAATACTGTTTTTACTAATACAAATTTTTGAGATATTTGTCACTCTTCAATTATTGGGGTATCACGTGATTGTTCAATTACGTTTCAGCACTCTTCAAGATTTTGTGAAATTGTGCGATTCATTAGAGAAATTGGGCAGCCTAATGCTCAAGAAGAACCAGAAAAATTGTTGAACGTAGTAGTTTTGGTAATTCCAAGGATGCTAGACACTTTTCTTTGACTTGTCCCGTATATTATGTTGATTTAACAAAGGATGCAATTGTTGCTTCTTATATCATTGACGTTATGATTATTACGATTTCTAGACCCATCTTCAACTCTAAAGGGCTGGGTTATATCTCACTATGGAAGCGTTTCTGATTAAAATAAAATTATGCATGTTTTCTTATGTTTCTATCTACTAGTAAAGTATTGGTATCATGAACTGATTCAGCCTGTATATCATAGATATGGATTTACCTACTTTTGACTGTAATGCTATGCATTTTCAGTTGCATACTATATAACGAATAGTAGAGTACTGACGAAAACAACTGTAAACTCTTGTTTACATGATCTGAGTTTTATTGATCTATATATTTGTTATATTTTTCTCCATTCATGAATACATTTCTATATTGAATAGTAACTTCCGCGAAAAGTTGATCTTGAAAATTGGCTTTCGGATGGATTCCGCATCATAGTAGACTCGATGCTGACAAGTCTATCCTGAAGATTCCGCTGGTAATGGTTAACGAAAAGTCGTTCTTTCTAATTCGATATTCCTTGTGGTATTATCCAGTGAGGTAGTTAGTATTAATTGATTTATGTTGGAATGTAGTTTTGACATTGTGTTAGCTCGCCCCCCTTCCAAATGTATGTTGTGTTATATGACATATTCTCTATTAGATAAATTTGTGTGAAAACTGTTCCAATAAAAATGGCACAACTATCAATACATGTCTCCACAACTATAGTTGTGAAACAATATAATAAAACAGATATTGATTTTAATAATTTAATTGTAGGTATTCCTAATGAATAAAATTATTGTTGCTACACGGACGAGAGAAGAACACATCCTAAATATAATGTCGGCACAGGGTACATATTGAATATATTAATTATTTAAGGAAAAATCGGCTTTGGGCAACTTTGGTTTGATGTAACCATTATCCAATTACCCATTTAAACAATCGTTAGGCTTTTAAAATAAGTAAATCACCTTCAAGTACTTTCAGAAGAAAAAATGTTTTTTCTATACAGCTAGGGTCAACTGCAGATTCAGTTTGAGATTTCTAATAGGATACTGCTTACTATTATATATGATGATGAACTACATGGATAAATTGCATACTGTACTTGATATTTAGAAAATGAAGTTCACCAATAAGCTTTATTATTTTACAGGACAAATTCTTAAGACTGGTTGAGGCCACAGCGATTGACAATAAACCAGATACCCAATCAAAGGATGATACCGGTCCAAAAGTTGCAGATTGGAGATTTGGTCCAGCCCAAATCTGGTATGATATGTTAGAAGTGCCAGAAACTGGTGATGATTTTGATTATGGTTTCAAATTGACAGATCCAAAGGTATCTATACAAGGCTTGTTGTACAATTCTTTATGTGAAAATACTAATTCCGGTAATTACATCCAGCAGTATAAAAGAAAATGATTGACAGAGTCTCTGCTCTTATTACGTACGTCATTACACATTCCATTTTACTTGACTTTCATTCCACATCTGTTATTCAAAATATTGACTATCGCCCCTTGATGTATGGAACATTTTTTGGGGCTATTCAGTGGAATTTGACATTGTTCATTAAAGAAAAAATCATGCTTCATGTTCAACCTAACAGCAAAGGAGCATGCAAACCTTGTTCCAAAAATCACAATGTTTTTTCTGTTGAGTAACATAGAACCCATCAAAGGAATGTAGACATGAGATAAATTAAAATATTTTGTTTTATGTTCCATTAACAAAATCATTTTGAAAACAGTATTCCATTATTCAAAGTAAATCCTGCACACGTTGATGGTGAAATGGATGAATACCTTGAAGTTTGAACATCCTCCCTATCTAAAATCATTCAATTTGGTATTTTATTGGCCAGTTGTGTACTCACGTTTCTCATTAAGTCGCCCTAGGCACGGTGGAGTTTCTGGATACAGTCCTTATACTAATTTTCGAATTATTATCCAAGACATTTAGAATATTTTCCATGTTATGTTCTCTTAAAGGTCTTCCTTTCCGTGAAAACGTCGAAAATTGCCATGATCACTGAAATTTCTATGAATATCGACAAATACTTGTCACCCAGGTATTTTCGATTTGGAAATCGTCTTTGATATTCTCTCCCAGCCTCACTCAAAAAATGCATGTTGCAAGTTCCTAATTTGTGAATTGTGGCATTTTGTAACAAAAAAAACTACATTTACACAATAATTATTTAGTGCAATTTATTTTTTTCATATGCCACTAAGATTTAACATTGCAACGTTATGTATAATGTGTGGGATGTAACAATATTTTTAAATCGGTTTTACCCAGCAAATGGTACATCTGATCGATACGGAACAAGAATACCTTTATTCTGTGAAAAGGTCTAAATATTTATAATTCGAGACTAAACCGTCGAAAAATTGGCATAGGAAAAAGTCAGAGTAAAATTTAACTTACCCCCAACCTGTTTTATACACTACCGAATAAAATTTTGAAATTGTTTTTTATCACAAGCATCGCAAATTATGGAAAAATATCTTTCAGTTGGAAATATTCCTGAAGTGTCTTCTGAAATAGCAATAGCTGATGTTTTTTCCGAGACATGGTATAGGCGTGTCTTGGTCACTTGTACAAAAAGTTACGGTAAAATTTAACGTACCCCCAACCTGTTTTATACACCACCGAATAAAATTTTGAAATTATTTTTTATCACAAGCATCGCAAATTGTGGAAAAATATCTTTCTTTTGGAAATATTCCTGGAGTGTCTTCTGAAATGGCAATAGCTGATGTTTTATCCGAGACATGGTATAAGCGTCTTCGTCACTTGTGCAAAAGTGGTATTTGTGCTCTCAGAAATGGATTGACCACAGGAATCGATTCTCAGCATCAATCGAATTAAAAATTGCATATCATGTATTGAGGGTAAGCAAAAAATAAAGTGGAAGGGTAAATCCAACAGAGCAATGTCAACGTTCTCAGACCAATGGTGGAGCGCGTTATCTTTTATCATTCACACGTGATTTTTTCCGGAAGTTTTGGATATTTGCCGGAAAATGAATGCGAGGTTTTGGGAAAATTCAAAAAATTTAAAACACTGGTGGAGAAGCAAACTATCTCTTATTATCCCTAATAAAACGGGATGACTGAAAGGTTGAATAGGATTCGCCTAGAGAAGACCAGAGCTATGCTCCTAGATTCTGGTATGAGTAAGCGTTATTGTGGTGGTACTATTAAGACAATTTATTTGAAGAATAGATGCCCATCATCTGCTATTCCAGGATTTACACCAGAATAACTCTGAAGTCGATATCGGTAATAATAATCTTTGGATCGAAGGGTTTTTCGTTGATTCCAAATGAACAGAGAAGCAAATTAGATCCAAAATCAAAGCAATTTGTCATGGTCGGATACTGTAAACAATCTAAAGTGCATCGACTTGCTGATATACATATCCAGGTAGAGTTAGTATCGAAACGTGATTTTCTTGAATAGGGATCGTAGGAGAAGACCACGGTCGTATATACAGGTCTGGGGACTCGTATGTTTGACATGGGTCTCTTACACATCGCCAAACTCGTAGTCCCTCGCTCAGCCACTAGCTAGCGCTTGGATCGGTAAAACGATTTCTTTCCGGAATCGCAAGCAGTGTTACTAAGTATTCTGATTTGAGAGAGGAATAGAACTGTTACTCTTGTCAAAATGTATTACTCACCTTAAAAATAACTTCCCCTTTTTCGTTATACATGACGCACACAAAAGACCTCGTTAAAACGATGTCTATCCGGAATCGCAAGCATCCACTTTTTTCGCATTTCCGCATCTTTCGGCACTTTAAAAAACAGAAGTTTCTTGCTTTGCACTTTTGTACCCCGTTTTACATTTCGGCACAATGCACGGTTTCGTAATTTGTTTCTAAAAACGCAGGTATTGCTTGTTTACAAGTCAACTGACAGTTGTCAGAGAACACGGTCGTATACGTGCCAGAGAACATCCCTCGCCACCCGTGACGTCTTTTGATACTACGCGACAGTCGACGCTTAGCGGTCCCACTTCTCACATAGGAAACAGCCCCGAGTTTCCAGACCTGTATGTACGACCGTGGAGAAGACTAATGAAGAGGAGAGTAATTGCAATATGAATATTGCGGATATACCTTTTAGTAAACGCAAATAGCACTTTTTAGAAGGAACAATATATAAACTTTCCATATTACGTACATATATGTTCCTAATAAGGAACGAAATCCCGAAAAGTTCCCGTCTAACCATTGCCTCAACAACCCTTATTTATTAAAAACCACACCCCGATCGTACATAGTGCCGGTTTTTCTCAATTTTCTCATAAATCGTTGTTCAAACGTAAAGAACATTTTAGGTATTCACTGAATTAGCAAAAAGCGTTCTAAGTTTGGCCTAGCTCACTGGTTATTTCTGCGGAATGACTTAATAAAACACTATTATATATGGTACTCAAAACAGTAGGAGAATGATTAAGGAAAGATAGGACATGAACTTGTGATTTTCTATGTGGTAAGGTACACGTTATAGCATACATAATTCTTTGCCAAGATGGGAAATATGGCAACTGTAGAAATTTTTCAAACATCCATACAAAATCCTGACATGAAGCTGTCGCAGCTGTTTCAATAGCAGCTTCAGTGTACAGGTTTCTTATAAAAATTTATCAATCCAAATTTTAGATTTATGGTAAGATTCCATATCTATTTTTCTGCGACTGACAATTCCATCGGAAGACAGAACAGTTGAAAATTCAATTATTCGATTATTACTTACGGCGTCGTATGGTGTGATGCAGTGTATCCCACCCATCGCGTGGATTGTGTCTTTACCAGTTTTTAGATTAAAGTCGGCGTTATCAAACCCGAATTGTGAAAAAGATTTCGCGTTAATATCGGAATTACATAATTAGACAGTGTTAAAACTGAGAAACATCACTATGATTAGAACAAAAACCTAGATGTGAATTGGCTTGTACTATTTTTCTGGAAGCAACTTTGCGAACCACGTCAAGTCCAAGCAACATAAGAGATGTGAGGGAACGTGGTCTAGAAGCTGATATGATCGAGTGAGGAATAGCTGTACTAGTTACTTCTCAACGTCTATCTGTTTACTCCTCTTGTTCTTTATAATAATTATTGTATTTAAAAGCGCACCTAACGTCTCTGGTACAAGGCGTTCTGATTCGTCTGTAAAATGTGAAAAGTCTTGATATTCCGTTGTATTGTACACAGTGGTTCGAATATCTTCACGAATAATATTTGCGGCAGCTTCCACGATTCTCATATTCTCTTCTTTTTTGTTGTTGGCCCTTTCTGTGTACCATCTATTGATAAGTTTTAAACCAGATCCCCGAAAGCACATAACTTTTGCTCCCGAATTCTTGCAAACACGACTCCATCTCCATATTCGTCCATTGATTTGTTTTGCAATGTTTTTATGATCACTGAACAACCTTCTGCCATATTTCCTTCCATCTTTCGTATTAATTCCGGCAAAGTAAATTGACAATCGTCAGAATTTTCTATGAATTCACATACATACCTAAACGCTGAATTGACTTCGTCGTATTGTGGACAAGCCAGCTTTTGACTATATGGTTCATTTGCCAAAAAATTGGAATAACACGCGCTTCTACTACAAATCACACTATTGACACCTCTCGAAACTACTTCTGTTAATTCGTCAGTTCTGTTCAAGCACTTTTGTGAAATTCTATCCCTTACTCTAAGCGAACGAATTTGGAACATTGCCTCGCGTAGATTAGCTCTATTCTTTTTTGGAGCAAGAATGTCACCTTTCTCAGCACAAAATAGACAATTGTTCTTAAAATCAAATTGTTCAATTGATCTTCCCAACTTTTCCCCAGCTTAACTGTTGCCTGTGCCTTTTTGAAAGAAGTTTCGCATGTTTTTTCTTTTATATATTCGCACCTAGAAACTTTATGCAGTTATAGCAGTAACATCACTAGGCTGCTTATGCTCTTTTCGACCTTCACTTACAGCTGTTAAGTTTGCAATGCCTTTTTTCACACTGGGGCTTAAATTAAACTGGGTGGTTCACGTTGATAACCTTGCGAGCAAACTAGCAATCATGCGGAATTTATTCATTTAGTCTCAGATGAGATAATACTGGATAGCATATTACTTACTTATTGTGTCCAACATGACTTATTCGTTGCTGAGTTGGGAACACCCAGCACATGCAACGAGGATCTTCAAATTGCACAGGGTGTTGCATATAACAAAACGCAAATATATAGATGATGTTAAAGACAGCTTTGTAGAACTTGCCAACTTTTCCTTGTTTGTACATTTAGCAATGTCTGAAATCAATGTATTTTAACATTGAAAAGTATAGAAGCCGGGAATATGTCCGCAGTTTAGAAATGACTCAGAAAACGCAGGAAATTAGATGTACCAGGTAGTTGACTATGTTCTACTTGAATTTCTGCGAATGGGCAGAAGGACAGAATGGAGATGACTGGAATCCTCACAGGTCACTGTCGTATTAACAAACACCTTCATATCATGGGCATCGCATATGGCCCTGTATGTAGGAAATGTACAGAGAGTTGGAAGAAACTGCCTCACACATCTTTAACATTCCTGAGGCACCGTTACTTCGGCGAAACAAAACTGCTTCCAGCGGAACTTATGGAAACCAGTGTAAACAATATTCTGGGATTCTGGCGGGAGACAGACCTGCTATAATAAAACAGACTTCTGTTCATGGGGGCGCACTGAACCCA
Organism: Endomychus coccineus; assembly: GCA_958510875.1. Taxonomy (NCBI): domain Eukaryota; kingdom Metazoa; phylum Arthropoda; class Insecta; order Coleoptera; family Endomychidae; genus Endomychus; species Endomychus coccineus. The sequence continues at coordinate 192,117,165 of OY294067.1, read as the reverse complement.
ATCAAGCAGCCTAAGTGTATCTAGGGGTTAAACCTCTGCCCTGAATGAAGATGATGTCGTCAGCTCAACCATAATAATAATGCTTGTCACGTAGTTTGACGTTGGTGCCTTTAGCATTATTCATCTTAATATTAATTTTTAAAATTCAACAACAAACGTGCATCAAATTATTATCAGTCAAAATTAATTTTACTTTGATACTTGTTTCCTAGGCAACCCCCGCTGTTATTTACGAAGCATGCTTTGCTTGTAAATGATGTGAAGTAAGATGGGAATGATTCAGTGCAAGCAAATTCTTAAACGGGTTTTCATCGAAAACATCTAGTTTTATCGTGATAGAACTAGAACACCTTCTATGGAGATTACTTGATGTTCTCAAAATTCATAAAATAATTTACGCTGGAGAAAAATATTAATTTAAAAGAACTAGCAGTCCTAGAACTCCGTTATTTTTGAATTTCCGGTAAAATGTTATATATAGCACTAATTTTTCAAAATAATTGCCACGTAGGGATACCTAGTATAGTGGCGTTTCAGTTGAAAATCTGAACTTGTTTTCTGGAACCAATTCGGAGATTAACAGTCTCAAACCGCCCACAGTATATGACACCATAGCTTACTAGGCCATCATGTAGCATTTGTCACGTGACCAACTCTCCTACTGTACTATTCGAATCGCGTTATATTGAAATTATATTCGACTTTGAATAACATTTAAAATTACATTGATAAATTATTTGTGACTTTTTGATTACCGTACGACATTTGAGATCACCGGCTATTCTTTCCACATAATCTGCAATTAACAAAGTTAAACCTCTAACTACACTCTGATACAATGAATATAAGTCCCAGAAAATTCAATTGAATGAATTCATATGATAATATAATCAAATTAAGACTACTTTGAACAAAGTCCGTGTTTTCTTAATTGTCAATCAAATTTAGATGAATCTTTAAATTGCTGTCTCTACTAAAACGAATCTTTGGAACATCATTCACATTTTCATTAAAAAGAATAAAAAAACAAATGCAGTTCGGAAGTTTTATGGAAAAAGTTTGATTTTGACTTTTGGAATAAAGTCATTATGATTTAAAATATCATCTTTGAGCCAGGATTGTTACGTTTGATTAGACTTTTTTTTTTGACTAATAGAAACTTGATTCTGAAATAATAGGTATAGAATATTGAACAAGTTTTGGAAGTTTTCTAGAAAACACAAGTACAGATCCCTCACGTTTTGTTATCTTGTCTTTTCTGATAATTTCACTGTCAGGAAAATGTTTCCAACATACATATGCATTTTTAGTGGGTACCAAAGAATCTATGAACTCTCGTCACCATTTTGGTTTCAAGCTCTTGTCCGGTGGATAAGCAAATGTTGAATAATCAGTCTTATCACAAATACTGGCATAATTCCTATTAGAATTCCTATCAGAACAAGAAAAGTTACCAAATGCTTGAGACATAAAGGAATCTGGTATTAAAATGGTCAAATCTCAATAAACGAGTCCACTGGGAACAAAATTCACAGAATAATGATACATTTTGTAGAGAGAAGACTCAATCAAAGAAATTGTATTTGATGAAACCGAGCCTGCAGAAGCAGATGCATTCCCTGATGATGCTTTCCTTATGGTTACCCAGTTGCATTGGGAAGATGACGTCGTTTGGGATGGTAATGATATCAAACATAAGGTATGTGCTTAGTGTGATGAACCTGGGGGAATCGACTAATGATATACTGTAAATATTTCATCATCTGTTACAAATCAAATTCTGATAATACAGGTACTGCAAAAATTGAATTCCAAAACGAATGCAGCAGGATGGGTTCCAAGTAGTGGAAACAGGACAGCCCAAGCCTTCAGTCAGCCAGGAAAAGGAAGTTCTATGGGTGGGAGTTCAGTCAGAATGCAATCAATACCAGCACCTCCTTTACCTGGAATGAAACCGAAGATACCAATGTAAGATAAATTCTCTTATTAATTTCATTCGAATAGTTCACACGATTTCAATAATTGTTACCTACCGGGTCACGCAATGTTACCGTTTGATCAGAAGGTGTAGTTTGCCAGGAGATTTATAAAAGCAAGTCGGCTGAATGACGGTAGGTATTAGGTGCAGAATGGACTCCAAACGTTGGGCCTCTGCTACATATTCGGAACCCAGGAAAAAATTTTTTTCTAAATAAACTCAACCCTTTTTTCACTTTAGTTATCTTGTTCATCAAATATATAAATGTAGAAAAAGTTGTTCTGGAAGATTTTAAGAAATCATTTCAATGATGAATATGTATATTTCTAAAGGCAAATCGAAAAAAAAGTTCAATGGTTAAATATTATTATCAAAAAATCTTTTCACCTTTTACAAAATAATCATAGAATTCAATTGATCTTCATTGATTCAATATCATTTTCGATTTAGAAAGAAGTTGCTTCTATGATGAATCAGTTCATTCAATTAATGCTGAATATCATTAGATTGATCAATAAGTTTGCAGCATCACAATCCCAGAATTTTTTTTCTTTAGGCTCCATGTTCAAAGTGGTCTAGTGCCATAAATGCTTTCCGGGACTTACTATCACATCAATGTAAGAATAAAACAGGAACTTAAGAAAATCCTGTATTATATGGAGTTATATTTTCACTTTACTCTTGTAGAAGTTGTTTAGCTAGAAAAATACATTTGACTGCACTTGTAAAACCTCAGATTAGTATCTGCGATTTTACACCAAAGCTTCTTCAAAATTCAATAAAGATACTATTAATAGTAAGGAGAATTTTCTGTAACTATAACATCCGTAAAAGCAACATTCTACGACAATTGTTTCCACTTCAACTTTTTGGTGCTATTAAAATTGCTTCCAGGTTATTCCGATAATTTTAAGTTGCTGGTAGAAATTGTGCGGACCATTGTGATTCATTCCGGTAACTTCCAGTGTGCTATACAAAAGAGTTCCTTATTCAAATGTCATAATATCCGCATTGATGGTAACAGTTAACCACTTCACTTTTATTTTGTACGCATTAAACGATGTACAACCAACATCAATAATTGAATAATCACATTTTGATGAAATAATTATTTGAGGGGCACTACGTATAGTTTTGTTTCGGTCTATACGACCATTATAATAAAAATAGTAGATTTATTCTAAAGGCAAACTAGAAATGTGTTGACGCTTGGAGAATAGATAAATAGTGTGCGTGGCAAAGTTACTCTTCACAAATGATTTGATTTGGTTACTGATTTTTATATAATTGTTTCACATTCTATAAGATACTCTTTACATTTGTGTAAAAATAATGAAATAAATAATCTATTTCACTTACTTTACCCAACTAAATAATATCCAAATTAATAATGTTTTTAAGAAAATGTGTAAAATCAAAAAATCCGCTTGTGGAATCGAACCCGAGTCTACTGCATGACAGTTCGGATATCCTAGCACTTAGAACACAAGGCCGATATTTCTAGAGATATTCAATTAAATTATCCGTCTAAAAGTATCTCTCAAAGGTAAATCAGGCTGAACTAAGACAATTCTTGAAAAAAGATATTGACGTATTTTTTTGACAACCTATATTTTTTGACATTTTTTGCAATTCACATTTTCCATCCAAGTAAATACAAAGGTATCTTATAAAACGTTTTTAAAATGTAGAAAACATGAAATTACACAATCCAATTCGACCAGTATTCGATGTGTTGTAAAAATATACAAAATCCATCTTTGAACGATTGCTTATATAAGGGTCCTAACTTTTTGAAATTAATTCCCAGTTTTATTGAGACTTCGTTAGAAAAAGATTAGAGTAACAGGAAATATAAGAAAGCCTTTTCAAATGATTGAAACTATAGAGACTATTTGCGATTTCTGTGATGGGAAGAATCTAAGGAGGGGCTCCGAGTATTAAGACATTAAAGAGTTATTTTCAGTAGTATTGGCAGCTGTAATAGTGTATCATCTAATGAATGTTGATAAACATCATGAATTTTGTGTTCAAAAATTATTCAAATCCTTGTATGTTGATAATTGTACTGCTTCAGTGGATAATTTAGGAGAATATGAGTAATTTAAAAGGGAAGGCACAAAAATTATGGCGGATAGTATGTTTGAGCTTCGGCAATGGGAACATACTCCTCCAGAAGAATCCAATAAATTTGTTGTAAATTCACCCACCTCTGTATTGGGATTGGTTTGGGATAAAGAGAATGATACTCTATCATGTGGCATTCTTTTGTCATTTATTGTTTGTATATTATAATTAAATTACCTCCGCTACTGGCTCATATATCGCATCTTGGCGGTCCAATTTTCGAGCATAGGTCGACCGATTTGGCCAATAATACGCACAATGTTATTCAATGTTGACTTTACACATGCCCACAGAAGAGGGGCGTCAAGACGTGATGGTCAATTGACATGTCCATTTTGCTGAATAACTTAATCGCCGTACGTTTCCGTCTACGAATACATTGTTTCATTCGCTGTATGGTATGTACCTCCATCCTTTTGGAACCACATCGCCTCCACATTCATATCATACCACCTAGCCTCCGCATTCCTACCACCTAATTGGAGATCGAGATGGTCTCTTTTTATGGCTCTATATCGTTCGCCATTGACAGTAACGCGCTGACCTGCATGATTTTTGAAAAATGGGCTCTTCAAGTTCATAGAACGGACCAAACAGTGCATTTATCTGGTAGTAATGGATGTTGAAGAATCGCTTCAATCTAAATGCTACAATTTTGGTTGTTGACATCGTTATGAAATTTGAGAAAATGTAAAAATTTCCAAAGGTTCATGTAACGGCTTGTGTGCGTAATATGTATTAAATATTGTGAAATTATATCAAATATATTTCTTGATATATTAACATAAAACACTTTTACTTTGTGTTTTAACACATATATTATAGAAACAAATAGTGACTATAGTTTCGACACTAGCGTGTCATCTTCAAACGATACTACGATACTAATGTTTGAAAATCTTGGCTATTTATGGTACAATATAAGACACAAGTAACAAGTGGGGTTTCGGTTCGGGAAATACATTGCTAGAGTAGTAGAATTGAAATTGGATAATGAGGTAGAGTTAATATTGTGATAAGGAAATTTTAATGCGAAGGTATACTAGGAAGACACAAGAGGATTATCGGAATTTTTACGTCATCAAGACATCAAACAGGATGCTGTAGTATACATCTAATTGATCAGTATTGATCATTTAAAATTTTATCATTATTTTTAATACCAAAATTTCTATTGATTCTAGTGTGTTTAATTTAAAGCCTCTATTCTTATTATGTAAAACTTTAACTTCATGTAAATTTGTTCCTAAAATATGGTTAGAGAAAGATGAATCTGTTTTATTAAATCTAAAAGATCGAAAATGTTCCTTATGTCTAATTTCTATATTACGACTAGATCTACCGATGTAAAAGTTATCACACTCTGAACAGTTTCATTTTTACGTCGGTAGATCTTGTCGTAATATAGAATTTAGATATAAGGAATATTTTCGATCGTTTAGACTTAATAAAATTGATTCATCTTTCTCTACCCATATTTTGGAAACAGGGTACACTTCCAAATTTAAATGAAGATAAAATTTTAAATAACGAAAGTAGATTCTTTAAGTTAAAGGTATTAAAAAAAATATAATAATAAAATTTAAAAAATGTTTAAATGATCAATTAGATGTGTACTACAGCATCCTGTTTGATGTCTTAAAAACGTAAAATTTCCGATAATCCTCTTGAGCCTTACTAGTATACCTCCGCATTAACATTTCCTTATCACAATATTAACTCTGCCTCATTATCCAATTTTAATTATACTGTTCTAGCAATGTATTTCCCCAACCGCAACCCGACTTGTTACCTGTGTCTTATGCTGTACCATGAATAGCCAAGATTTTTCATACATTAGTATCGTTTGAAGATGACACACTAGAGTCGAAACTATAGTCACGATTTGTTTCCATAATATATGTGATAAAAAACAAAGTAAAAGTGTTTTATTCTATTATATCAATATGATAAATTATCACAAATTAACGGCTTCCACCATTGAAGTATATTTCTCTATACTTATTAAACATCTAGGATACTCTACAGTCTTTTCTATAGCAAAATTTCGATAAAATTTATAACGTATGTTGAAAAATGACATTGTCAGTGGTTAGATGGTTAGCTCCATTGAGTGGTTCATTTAAAAATCTTATTGCAGGAGCGTTTTGCATAAGCAAAGGGAACAAGATCAGGATGATACGTGGTATTCTATATTTCCTGTAGAGAATGAAGATCTTGTCTATGGAAAATGGGAAGATGATGTCATATGGGATGCTGAGAATATGAAAAATATTCCAAAACCATCGATATTGACCCTGGATCCGAATGATGAGAACATTATATTAGGGATACCCGATGATATTGATCCTTCCAAACAAATAGCTGGTAAATGATTTTACATAAAAGTAATTACTTTATCACCAGAAATAGTTATCTGTCTGGTACTTAGTGCTACATTGAATCAATATATATGAACCATATCTGTTAAGTGAAGAGTACCTTTTTTCATCAGGGTTGTAAAAATGTTCTTCATTAGTCTTCAAACAAAACATGTTTTTAATGTTTAAAACAGGTTTTTTCATTTAACACATGTTTTCAACTCTGCAATTAAAACATGTTTTAAACAAAAAACGATATTTTTAAATGTTTATTACTTTTTATTTCTTTCTGTAGTTTCTTTTACTTCAACGCTCTTATTTACCTGTACTCGCGACCCGCAAGGATTTTTACTTTTTATTTATTAACGAGGGGGGGGGGGGGTTCCATTAATGCGCCTAGGATGAAACCCTTTTTAAAGGAAGCTTGGAAATGGCTTAACTCTGCCTCATTATCTTTCAATTTCACTGGATCATCGGTTCGTGGGAGAAAATCATACTTTATTTCAATTAGATATTGCAATAGAGTTAGCTGAAACTTACTGCCCAGATGCGATTTCTACCGTAATCAATTTTCGAGTCAAATGTCCACTTTTCACACAAGACATATTTTCTAAACAATTAATAGAAAATATAAAACCTCTAGCTTGGTGGAGAGGAAACAATTTTGCTTCTACTATGATTCTCATTGGGGAACAATTGCACACAGCAGATGCATCATACGCCGAAATTGAACGTCATTTTTCGCCATATGGCTTATTTTACTCAAAATTAAGAAATCCAATGAAAAAGCAGCAAAATTTATAAATAATAAAATTTGTGTTTTTTTTTTCAGTTAAAGTTGGTAGAGTTTTATTAACATTTTTCTTGATAATATTTTAGAGATTTTTCGATTGTTCCTTTTAAACATGCTTAAAACAGTTTAAAACACCTAATTTGAAACATAGTTTAAACTTTAAAACTTAAATTAAAACTAAGGCAAGAATTACCAATTTAGACAAACATTCATTCACTTTTAATTTTTTCTGAAGTTTGGCATTTGTCTTATCTCTTGGTACAGTACTATTTGTGGGTGATTTTATATGATATTGCAGGCCAAGCAACACCAGTTAAAGTGAAAATACCTCATCCTCATGTGAAAAAATCGAAAATTCTTCTTGGCAAAGCTGGTGTGATCAATGTTCTGCAAGAAGACACACCCCCTCCAGCTCCAAAATCACCTGATCGTGATCCTTTCAACATTTCTAATGACATGTAAGTACATACTTCTGGAAATATCCTTCATATGAGAAGTGTAATAATTCCAATTCAAAAAGGAACGTGATTCGAAAACGCCAAAATCCTTCTCGATCAAATGGTAAGATTCAATAGAGTGCCCTGCAATAACAATATGTATATCAATTGACTTTTTGTCGCCCTTATAAAAGCCAAAGTTTGGCAATCTTGATTCGAAAAGAAGAATTTGGTCTTGTTGTGTGTCATAATATTTCTGATGCTAAGAACTCAATTTAACTTTCATAAAGTATATACGACTAAGATCTCCCGTCAAGTATCTAATAGTGCTAAGGCTACTCTAGACTGACCAGTGACAACACAATCCAACAGTCAGCACGACCTGCTCATACTGCTGATGAGCCCTGATACGACGAAACAGCTATCCAGAACAGTTGGATTGTATTGTCACTGTCGTTCTAGAGTAGCCTTACCACTATTATTAACTTTTTTTTTAAGGAAGCCAAATAATACCATACACCCTGAAGTGCACAAACAAGTTTCCTTTGGGTCGAAATGAGTAGTGCAGCATTTAAAATATGTTCATTTTACAATAATAAAATCTGAATTAAAAAGCATCTAGTAAGTATTATTGCAATAATTTATGAAAGTGTTGAAATCTTCGAAAATGAGTAATCTTAATTCAGGAAGATGAGCATTACAACAATTATGAAAGATTAAAAATAGTGATTGAATAATTATCAATCTGTTGGGGAAATGCAATTGTGAATTTCTTCTGTAGGTTATCAACTTGGAAAATTATTTCTTATTCATTCGTTCCTTGGTTCTTATGCCACTTGACTTTTTTCTTGGGTGAAAAACAAAATATGGCCTAACCCTTTCTTCAACCTCGTACTGAAACTACTTTTTATACTAAAGCTACTATTTGGAATAATAATTGAAGTATGAGTATTAAAACCCACAAATCTTTCTTTGACTAGCTCTATTTAGAGTGTGTTCAGCCTTTCTGCCAACAATACGAAACATACCCTATTGCCCTTTAAATAACAAATCTAGGGTGCCGCTGAGAGTCAAAAGAGAGTGAACTTTATTCTTTTAAATGAAAATAAATAAGCGTCATTGGTTTGGTAATAAAATAAACAATATGGAATTAAAACAAAGCGCATATATAAAACGATAACAGGTATATTGATTGTTAATAACAAACAATTAAAAGATTGCAGTTTACAACAATCTAGCAGACTTTCGGGGTGTCGATGATATATCAAAAAACAATATATAAAAATGTAGTGCTAGAATGAGTTTACTTTACTTTGAATTTTGGACCAACATCTTGTTTGTCCAGGAAATGAAACTATGCAATACTAAATGGATAATTACTCCCCTGTGAAGCTGCCGGTGGGTACAAAGTAGTGGTTGATCCGAGGTATCTCTAGTGAACTATTGGGTCCAATATTCCCCTATTGAAGAAATAGAAAAATATATGAATAATGAGTTCACAAGAGAGCTTATACTAGTAATTTGAAAATATTCAGTAATAATGATGGTTTTAATGTCAGATCAAAAGTACTTATTAAAGCAGAGGTATTATATACCAGCCAAGCAAGATCAAAAATAGAGTTGAGGATAAAATTTTAATTGTGACAAATATTATTATTTAACAATTGAATGAGATTTAGTATGTTTTAGAATGGTGATTAATTATTAAAATAAATTGAATTAGCTATGTATTGAATTAGAATGAATTTAACATGCTACTAATTTAGTATTGTGAAATCTCTCATATGTCTAATTGGGGAAAGATTTAATTATCCCACGTTTTTAGTGTAATCAGACCTGCTGCAAGCATGGACTCATAGAATTATAATTTATTAGGTATACAGATCTGAATTAACCCAATATTTTCTCTTTCAGTCCTGCCTGACACAGCTATTGATATACTTCGTACTATACCGCTTTAACGAGGAGATCTTACAACTACCTAAACTCAGTATGCACTATTTACGAGGGTTTAGAAAGAAAAGAATCAACATTTAATAAAGAAAGACTTGATTTGAAATACAAATCTGGGATTAAATGTAAATAAACCTAGAAGTATCAGAACTTATAAAGTAAGCCTGATTACTATCGATTGAGTGCGTATTTTAAATAAATTGAATTGTTACTCTAAAGCTATTATTAAATGTATGAAAAGGGTAGGGGATTAACGTACCCTATAGCTTATATCTGTGCTGAATGTGGTGTCCAGCATATTGGGATAGAAAATATATCGTTCTTTATGCATTCGCGGAAATCAAGTGTACTTCACTAATATGCTAAAATAGTTCCACGAACTTTTCTAGATCGTGGAATATGTAGATCATACATTTCCCACAGAAATGTATGTATCTATTAAAAACTTGAGAGTTTCGTGAAGTTAGCATTCTCGTGTTGGCAAGAATGACAAACTCACTAGAGAGTCATTCCACGTCAGAACAGCAACGCTCAATGGGTCAACAAATGTTAATTTGATTATTTTTTATCACAAAAATTGATACTGAATTTTTAAATGTATTCATAATATCATACAACATTGTGAAATAAATTTTCCTTTGGGAAATTAAACCGAATAAAAAAATATGAAAAGTTGAAAAACATCAAATCTATAGACCTGTGACTGCAACGCTTTTTGGATTTCAATATTTTTTTTCACGTTCTGATAAATTGAATTATTTAAATTAAATTAATTTCAAATTTTATTAACCTATTTTTTGAATTCTATTGAATTATGATTGAATTCTACAATGCTCATCGTACTTAAATATAACGATAAAAATAAAAAATATCAAATTTCCGTATTTTCGGTCGAAAATTTTCATATCAAGAGCATGGATCCGCAGATTTTACATGAAAGTACATGGTTTCAGCTACCTTCCCTGAAAATTTTGAGACAATCGAAGTGGCAGCAGCTGAGTTATGAATTTTTAAAGAAAAAGTGACATTTTTGAGTTTTTCGAGTTTTTTGCGCATGCGTCAACTAAATACGCTAGATATTCTGATTTAATCGGATTCCTGGGAAAATTTCGTATCAATTTGGGCTTTTCCAAATATTTTTTTGTCCTAAAAGTTCATTTTTACCGAAGAAATTTGATTTTGAATTTTTTGATGTTAAAATTGGGCAAATTTTTTTATTGGACGATATATCCAAATTTTCATTTCCTATCGACCTGAAATTTTCAGGATTTTATTTTTTCTGTAATGAGAACCTATCCCAAAATTTGAACGAAATCGGAGATGTTGACCCATTGAGCGTTGCTGTTCTGACGTGGAATGACTCTAGACATTAACTTGCAGGACCGACCACATTCTCAACTATACAGGATATCGCCGCATCCACAACCGATAATAAAAATAACGAAAACTGTAATTATTTTATTATCGTTCGTATTATATGAATGAAAACATTTCCACAGATTCTACATGCCTAGATCATCTGAGACCACGTTGAGACTGAAAGTAGGAGGTGCAAATTTAATACAACATTCTACTCCAGTTGTTGAATTACGAGTACCATTCATTCAAACTCATATGGGTCCTATGCGATTAAGGAATTTCCACAGACCCCCAATGAAAAGGTTTTCACATGGTCCACTATCCCAACCTGGACCACATCCGACTCTGCCACTTGTAAAACATATCAAGAAAAAAGCCAAGGTAACGACATGGAAAGATTCCCTATTTAATTCTTAAAAACTTTCACTGCCAATAACCCGTTAATTTCCACACGAGGCTATGGTGGTAGACGCAACCAAAAGCTTTGCTGAAGTCATATAATAATTAAATTTGCCATTTTCAAATGAATTTGCATTTAGAATGGCCATCGTAGAATTTTACAAATTGGCGACCTATAAAACAATCATTGAGTTCTAAATAATTGGCATTTCTGTTATTTATAAACTTTTCAATTATTTTAGAGAAGATAGTAGCGATATTGGTCTGTAATTTTCACATTTCTTTAAAGTTTGATACATTACTGCACTCTTCAATATTCTTGGGAAAGCATTTTCGCAAATTAGAGGTGTACAAGTATGGTGAGTGGAACTAGAAAGAGATTTTTTATGGTTTTGATCAGTAGGTATTATATTCATTCCATAAATATCTTGTCTGTTTTTGTTTTTTAGATTATTTATCACCTACCACACTTAAACCCAGGATGATATATGCCTCGGTGGAGTTGTGGAAAAGAGCAGAGCTCAGATCGACCAAATCAGGCCCGGATCATTTGAGAAAGCTCATCCTAAGTGCGGCTGCACTTGGAGTGCTAATGGGGTGGAATCAATCCACCTGACTATACAAGGAGTGGCAACTGGAGCTGTCCACAGACTTACGTCAATAGGACTGTGGAAGGCAAAAGGTAGCCACAACTTACTACCAATTAGTGGAAAAACACATCCCATTCATTTCAATGACAAGGGATGGGCTGTCACAACGATATACTTTCGACAAAAAATATACCCTCCAAAGAAGATTGGTTCAAAAATAGTAATCAATCGACACTATCAACCAATGGTGGAATCTGGTTCACTGTTGGAGCCAGTAACCATGAACAGGCGGGAGTAGGGATATACCACCATATTCTGGGTCCCCTGCCGCTCTAGGGGAAATGAAATAGCCGATGAGCTTGCAAAAGTAGGGGCCAAAGAACCCCTAATAGGCCTTGAACCAGCGATGGGCGTCTCGAAGAGTAGCATCAAAGAGACGATCCACTAAGTGAATGGTTGCATACAATCTTGAGACTGGTATTAGCAAGTGGGGAAGATGGTTAAAACAATTACCTAACTGGTGACATGGATCGTTAAAGTAATATATTCACCATTGTGCAGGTGGTGCAAACGAAAAAAAGAAACGTCAATGCACATTCTGTGCAGATGCGTAACACTGTTTCTTCTAAGAGTGGGAACCGCTCCATCAGGTGAAATGAGGTGCAAAGGACGTCAACCTAGTCAGAAGGAAACCTCACCAATTCCCCCTACATAAATAATAATAATAATATTGCATCTCGAACTTCAATAAATGTAACTTCTGGAAATAAGTTTCCAACAAGTGGAGTGAAGCATCTGGATATTTTCTTGAATCTATATACGAATATTCGAGATGACGGATTTAAGATGTGTGTCGTAAAGTCTTCGCACCCTGCCTTGAAAAAGTTGATTTTCTTAATTGATCTGAACTTATCTTCGTTATTAGTGTTACAAAGTCGCGACTTTACTTCCATGTACTTTTTATAGCTATTGATTCCTCAATCATTTAAATTCACTACATCCCAATATCCTTTTCACCATGGATGTCGAATCGCAAGGTTCACTCCCGTTCCTGGATGTATTGGTTAGTCGACAGACTGACGGTACTTTAGGACATTCTGTGTATCGGAAACCCACCCATACCGATAGATATCTCAATGGTCTTTCCCACCATCACCCTGCCCAAAAGCAATCTGTCATAAACTCCCGGGTCCACAGAGCTGTCAACCTATCTCAGCCTCAATCCTTAAAATCTGAATTAAAACATCTTTCATCTACCTTATTATGAAATAATTTCTCCCATTACAACATTCAGAAAGCCATAAAGAAATACACTTCACCTAAAATTTCAAATCGACCTGAGCCAGAAACCCCACCGCCTGCTTTATCCACGGCCTATCTTCCATATATTCAAAATATAACAGATCGAATTTCCAAAATCCTCAAAAAACATAATATTTCTACCCGTTTTTCCACACTTCCAAAATTATCTCAGTTTTACAAACCTATCAAAGATCCCCTTCCTCCTCTCCACTTAGAAGGTGTTTATAGCATTCCCTGTTCTTGCGGTAAAGTCTACATTGGTGAAACAGGTCTTACAGTAGCTACTCGTGTGAAAGAACATGTGCGCCGTACAAGGCTTCGTGACACCAGTAGACCTGCACTTGCTTAACACAAGTGTGAAACAAATCATCAAATCCTTTTTGAAGATACTAAAATCCTAGTCCGAGCCCCAAACTTCTATCAGCGAAAAATCCTTGAAGCTATAGAAATCCTAAAACATCCGAATAATCTGAACCGTGACTCAGGATATTACCTTCCCAATATTTGGAAACCCATCCCCGAAAATTCCACTTCGCACAACGGCTGGGTCAGGTGCCGGAACGGAGTTAACCACCGGAATAAAGGCAGTGAACTATGTAGCGTGAAGGATTTTTCCTACAATAAATACGGCTACAGAAACCAGTAGAACCAGTTTCAGTTCAAGCCTCAAGCCTGCCCTGAAGATGCCACCTGTAATGGTTGGCGAAACGTCTGCATCAAGTCGAGCTATTGTGACGCGGAATCCATCCGGAAGACAAGATTTTTCAAGATAAGCTGTCCGCGGAAGTCTACTATCCTAGATATAAATTTCAATTCACTAGTTTGAAATGATCTAAGGTTGTATCGACATCACCGAAGCAAGCTACAGCTGAAAACATGGAAATGCAGTCTAGTTACTGTATTCCTTGGAGCATCATTATAAAAGATATATTGCTCCAACTCCTACAAGTTCGAAAATATCTTGGCATTCTTTTTCCGAAACATTTACAGCATTCTCTAAAACTTGGCATTATTCAAACTTCATGCAAAGGATACCGCACACTTTAGTAGGGAAAGTGGCCCCCTGTCGAATTGACTGAATTTTTGATATGTTATAGTCCAAGTCATTCCGAACAAAAAGTTCAATGGGCACAACTTTTTCTATAGGCTGGTTTTGGCGCTAGAGGCCATTGAAAACTTTCATTTGTTCTTCATTGTTAAACAACACGAAACGTTATCCTGGATAATAATCACTTTTCCGAATAATCAAGATCTAAACAGTCATTAATATGAGATACTATTAGAAGTATTGTTCATTGATGTCACTATAGGTGATCAATTATACAGCGCGTTCCAGCTATCACGGTCAAAATAATACTTCAAGTTGATGATGAAACTCAAGAATATAACAAAAATTGGTCTATCATTTTGATAGGGTTGTGCCGAATGAGTACGTAAATACATCCGATAATTGTACTGATGCTCAAGGAGTGTGGCGGAGAAACTCCTTTTAGCGGGTCAACAAAGCCTCCATTTGCACATTCAGCATAAATATAATAGGAAGGAAATAATGGGCTATAACTCAATAAATACATTATATGTAACATTTAACTTAACCATTGAACCTGGTATCGTTGACCCAAATGAAAAACTCTCGACTGAACCCTAATAATTCATTTAATGATTTACAGGGTGTTCCATCTGAGAACATATCAATATGAACAAAGAAACAAGGAGAATATGCCATAAACAGTCTAAACAATCATAGGTTCTTCATTATTATGTCTCTCTGCAGCATCAGATACGGTATGAAGTATTTCGGTCGAAGGATACTTAACATTGGCAGCATGACGGGCATATCCAAGGTACCAAAGTACGCTAGCTACATGCGAACATGTACCCAATGTACGACTTCCTGATTTGCACGTACAGTAGTACCCCTGAATTGGCACACCTTCCAAACTGACATTGTACTTGATCCACAGTTGGTATTTGATACTATTTCGATGACGAGATTTTATTCTCATCCTCAATAGACCTGGAATTTCAATACGGTCGTCGAATTCAAATAAAACGTTTCCCAAATCCTGTCTATTATCTTGTACATAAGATGGAGCTATTTTTATCTGGAAAATTCCGAATGTTAGTTCTCGTAGGTACTCCAAACTGAGAACTGGAAAATTTAGTAATTGGTTTTCCTCCATTGGAAACCATCTACCATGTCTTCGTAGCAGACCCTCTTCTTCTATTCTCAACTGGAGTTCATTTATTTCATTGGCACGGTTTAACATTATCTGAGCTAGCTCAGCATTGGCTCCTTCCATGGTAATTGGTTCATGATACTTATTGATTATCGCACATGCTATTCTGATATAGTCTCCTATATGCAGAACTTGTGGCATTGGTACAGTATCTCTGAAGAATTTGAACATATTCTTTATATGACCGTTTCTAGCTTCTACAATCCATCTCGTTTTCGTAACTAGTCTAGATGAATTTGCCTCTTCGGTTGTAAGCTGATGCTGTCCACCACCAAGGGCTACGGGCATTTTTACTACTATACCTAAGTCACCCAAGAAATTCTGTGCGTCACGGTATCCCCTATCTAACATGAAAATATCACCTTCTTGGAACCAGTTCCTCAGACCTATTAAATCTCGTTCATACTCATGTCTCAACATTGCCGCATCATTATTTCTTGAATCAGAGAAATAAGGACCGTGAACATCTAGGATATAACCATTGGGAGCAACAATCAATGCAGGTTTCAAAAGATGGTAACCCTTGTGTACACAGTATGATTGACGTAATACTTGAAATGTCCGACTTTTGGGTATTTTTATGTACGTCCCGTCAATGTAAGCTATTGCTCTTCGATAATTTGGTTCAGGATTGTAAAGGGTATTTGCAAAATCCGTAACATGTCTAGTAATATATTGGCCCCTCTCTATATGCTGATACCCTACATTTTGTGGAACGAATTGTTGTGATAATGATACACGCACTTTTTGAATTGCCAAGCTCACAGCTTGACGACTGGAATAGGAAAACATGCCCATCAAGAATTGATCGGAAAGTCCTTGTCGTAATTTGCACAAGAAACATAACAAATCTTTCTTCGCTATTGCTCTATTTTTCTGATGAATATTGACGCGATTGCAAAATTCAAAGAGGTCTGTAAACTGCACTTTTTTTATTGGAGTTAACGCCTGGAACTCTTCATCAGTAAAATTATCCTCGTTATTGTATTTATTTGTTGATTTATAGTTCAGCACAGCTTCTCGTAACGATACTAACATATGTTCATTACCTTTCAAATTTTATGGTCTTGTTATTCCTCTAAGCCCATTCATAAAAGGTGGCAGAAGATGTTCCTCCTCATTCAAATGACCACCACAGATTCTGACGCCGTCAGGTGCAAACATTCCGGTCTTCAGAAATACATCCAACCTACCAGAAGGTGACATTCTACCAAGATTTTCAAATCTACCACATACAAAACATGACGTATGAGAGGTTCGCAACAAAACTTTAAGTACAGTTGGATCGGGATCTTCTTCATAAGCTTGTATCTCTGAGAGAATACTCAAATGACAGTTTCGGCAAATCCTTGTCTGTTCAATAAAAGGTATTTGAGGCAATTCTAATTCATTCCTTCGACGTTCGGCAATGGCTCTGCTTTCTTCGTCCAAACGTACCATTTGCCTTGGTGTTCCATTGTACTCACAAACAAAACATTCAAATCTCACTGCGAAATTATACGCCATATTCAACTTTATATTGACATGAAGTAACAAACAAACAAAACCTTGCTAGAAACTTTGACATCATTTCCAAAGCCATCTACAGAAAAATGTGTTTTTCTGCAGTAAAGGGATGCAATGTTTTCATATTATCCCTTCAAGTTCGAGGATGAATAAACAATTTTTAAAAGAAATCTGGACTATATTTTTATACAGGCTGGGGCAATAGTGTGTCTTTCGATTTCTAGAGTTGTTCTATTGTGATATCGACTTGAAAACGAAAGTTAACTAGACAACAGAATCTAGCACAAGAATGTTTTGCATTTACAGGGCGATACGAAAAAAATCGGGTTGGAAGGTGAAGTGCATTATTTTAAAAAGAAATATCATTAATAATAATAATAAAAATAATGATAATGATATATATTAGTGAATTTTTCAAACATCTACATAACCTCCATTCACCACTACACCTACTATTATTGATTGTCTCTGAATCACTTGGACGTTACGACTTTTTGGTCGAAATTGGGTAGTCCATTTGCAGATGCATACCTTGAAAATCCCTGACGTTAAGATGATAGATTTAGAAAGAAAAAAAAAGGCCATTTTATAGACAGACTTGTAATATTTCTCATTCTTTTTCATGGCCTAAAATTATTCAGGATGGTCGAACAATATTTTTCAGTAGGTACGGAACTTTTCGAATATAACTTTCGATTTCTTTTAAAAGGAACACTCTTTTTCGACTATGTGATGTAGAATACGGTGTAGAATAGGATTCATAAACATTTTTTCATTGTAGATCCCTAAGACGATTTGTAACCATTTTCGAATTATTGCACTTTAAAAATTGTAGGTAGCTGGAACACACTGTATAATTGGCCACATGTAACAACACCAAAGAAAAATAATTTTAACAGTATGTCATAGTAATGACTGTTTAGATTTTGATTATTCAGGAAAGTTATTATTATCCAGGATAACGTTTCGTGTTGTTTAACAATGAAGAACAAATGAAAGTTTTCATTGGCCTCTAGCGCCAAAACCAGCCTCTAGAAAAAGTTGTGCCCATTGAACTTTTTGTTCGGAATGACTTGGACTATAACATATCAAAAATTCAGCCAATTCGACAGGGGGCCACTTTCCCTACTAAAGTGTGCGGTATCCTTTATTCCTTTTTCAGGGAATTCTAATGTAATGGCACAGTCATTGAAAGCATGTATAAATGGGACATGTTCATCACGAATAGCTTTCGGGAGAAAAACTTCTTGGGGCATTATTCTTAGCTTTAGAAATTACTTTTCTCTGTAGGATTCAGTTGAAGAATAACCTCGGAATCAAAATTTTACGATCTAACAATTATTGTTGTTTCGAAAATCAATTTGTCATGTTGGCATTAGCTTCATTTTGACAAGAGAAACTGTAATTTCTAATTTTTTCCGTAACATATTCATTAATCTAGTTTATTCTTATAATGTGTAGGGTATAGCAAATATTTATATTGTACACATACATATTTTACTCAATTCTTCGTTTGCTCAAAATGGTCAAAACACATGTTTGTTGTTGTCATTTCTCTTCATTGTAGTACCATTATATTAGAAACTACTCTAAAACATGTGTGGCAACAATCTCTGATATTTTGAATAATACTATCTTTGAAAATATACCACTTTATTTATATACAATGTAGCACAATCTACAATTTGTTCCTTCTTTCCCAACCTGGGTGAAAAAAGATCGTATACCTAACGGCAACGCTTTCACCTGCTTATAATTTGTTTATTTTCTTCCACTTTTGCGTTATGAAAATGTTTGGTCTGTCATTGTATTTATGTTGAAATTGAAACCAATATTGTTGGACTATTATTTTTTCAGGTTATGGATCGTAACTATTTTGTGGCTAATATTCTAAAACAATACATGTTATATCACAAATATTTAAGGAATAATCACATACTCATAAATTGTATTTAATTTGACTGTTAATTTGTATATATTCCAAAATAGGTTCATTCGATTAATCTTTCTGATTTATTCGTGTAGCAAAGAGAAACTGAGAGAATGGCATCAGGAGGCGGAGATGTATTCTTTATGAGGACGCCCGAAGATTTAACAGGAAGAGATGGTGATCTTATTCTAATTGAATTTTGTGAAGAGCATCCACCTTTAATGAACCAGGCAAGTACAACTTATTTTTATTATATTTTCTGGAATGTTTTTAATAAGTCAGTTCATTCACGGTTTTTTATGATTTATTAAATTCGTCCAGGTTTTATCAATAATTGATGAAATAAGTGTCATTATCATGCTCATATTAAATCGAAGTAGTCTACAAGAGACAAAGAGTGGGAAGGGGGTGGTCAGTTGAACCCAAAAAATTCGTAGGTTCGCCACATCTATATTTAACTCTTCAAGATTTTTTTTTCTAGACATTCTATTTGGTTCAGATGACAGCTTTCAATAGAATTTTCATAGTTTGCACATTGTGTTCTGTCAAACCATTGGTTGCTGGATGTCTGGGTGCTGTACATTTTTTAATTATTCCATGGATCTTACAATATGTTTTAAATTGTCATGCATTATCGGACAACATTTTTATTGGGTATCATATGTTGCGACAAACTACCAGTTTTTCAATATCTTTGTCGGTGTTTTGCGAGAAACAATATCTCTTGGCTAACTGGTTTCATCTCGGTGATGCCTATGTGAGTATGATAAAGTTCTGCAAGGATCAAAGATTGTAGTCTTGAAGGTCTCTGGCAATTCTATGTCCTCGAAATAAGATGGCATCTTCTACTATGAATTTGGTGACTCAGATGACAATATGCTGAAGATTTAGAAATGTTATTATGTTGAATGGCATGAGTCAAATATTCGATTAATTTTTCGAAGAACATGCTTAGATATAATTCAAACACGCTTAAGTAAACAGGTTTTTTTTACGTTCGTCTTTGGTTGATCCATGGACTACAATACAACATCATTAAAACTTGAATGAGATTTTGATAAACCTGATAATATCTGATCTATTATTCGATTAAATTGTGAAGGGATCGTTTTGATCCCATCCTCGTCGCCAGTCATACAGTTCTTTATAAAAAAATTCTCCTCTTCACAAAATTTTAGAACTTTTCCGTGATTATCACGCTACATCGTATCGCGAGTTGTTTGAATACACATTTATAGTGCTTGTAGTTACTTTCAACATTAGAACTACTTTATTCCTTAGAGCCTATTACTTTTACATTTACTGCCCAAAACCCAACGCATACGCACTTAAATGTAAAATTTATAAACTCAGATATTAAAGAAGGATAAAACTGTATGAAGTGAATTACTGCTGACTTTATTGGTGCAACATTCATACAGAACTAAATCACAAGAAGATTACAAACAGTTTATTAACATAACATTGCATTTGCTGCGGTTTTGTTTTGCTTCACTGTCATCAGACTTGAAAAACGTCACATACCTAATAACGGAAAATCTTGTTCATATACTGCCTAGTGAGGTCTTTCCTTATGCTTCCAAACTTTCAAGAAAAATTCTGATGGCTGTCTACTATCCTAACATTCCATCGCTGGCTCACACGATGTTCTTCGAAAATAATACGTTTTCATCTCGTGTAGTCAAAATATAAAAAACTTTAACCTATAAGGACTTCTCCAAAGCCTTTGATAGAGTCAGTCACAGTCTACTAATAGCTAAAATCAACGGAATTTGTATTGATGGTGAGGTGTTGCAAATCTAAGTTTTTTAACTGGCAGAACTCAGTTGTTAGATATGGTGAAGCTATATTATTCCAATTTAAGTACAATCTCGAATTCCCACATATAGCACATTGTTATTTAACCTATTTGCTTCGGTAATAGAAACCATTTTCAAAGACTCTAAATTTCTTAAGCTTGCTGACGAAGCTGTTAAGAGCTATTAATTAATTACAACGTGATTTTGATTATCATTATGATTAGCGTCAAAGTAATTTGTTAAAGGTAAATACAATAATAAATGGCAGGTAATTAGCTTTTAGCAAAGTAACTTTCGGGCACTCCTGTGGTGTGAAATTTTTTTTAAAGACAAGTTTTATTTTAAAGTGTCCTAAAAGAAATAAAAATCATGACCTCCTACCCCAAAAGCCCCATATACCAAATTTTGAATATAATCTGATCATAATCATAAAAAAAAATCTGAAATATTGCCTAAAAATTTACGTATTCAGGAAAAAGGATGTAAACTGTCCTTGGCGCCTTTATACAAACTTAATTCGTAATGAATTCACACGTTCTAGACGCCGAAACCCTAGAATTATGATGATCTATATCCCTAGAAGTTACAAATAAATAACATAGATTCGGGATTTAATAAGAGAGCTATAGTAGTACAGAAGAAGAACTTTTATTATTACACGCCAGTATGGAAGACCACTAGTTTCGTATGCAGTTAGAAACGGATCCCTGACGTTTATGTTAATTCGAATTTAAAAACAAGAAACTGAAAACTGTATATTTCAGGTTGGGATGTGTTCAAAGATCAAGAACTACTATAAACGCAAAGCTGGGAAAGATACAGGCCCACCCACCTATCGATATGGTGAAACAGCTTACGCTCATACTTCGCCATTTTTGGGAATTCTGCATCCCGGACAATCTATTCAAGCTGCTGAAAATAATATGTACAGGTACGTATTTCCATATGAATTTCTTTCACTTCACATAATATGAAAAGATTCTAATTTTCTCTTTATTCTGTAAAGTCAATTGTCGTTACGGCTATCCACTTTGAGATCTTTGCGTGGTATGACGAAAACCTAATTTAAGTTCTTGTACAGGTAGTGTTAGTGAACCAATATCGACGTTAATTTTTATATGTATTGTAACTGTTAAATAAACCGGATAATCTGTTGTAATACTCTTTCACAGACAATTCAAAATCTAAAACAATAAGATTCAGTTAGAAGTTTATCAATTAGGATTTTATGCTAATATGTGAACAGAAATAAACACAAAGCCTAATTTATTCAGAAAGTTTTTGATTTATTCGCGAATTATATATTTTTAAGTCTCACTGGAATAGAAGCGAGCAAACCATAATACGAAACAAATAGCTGCAAAGTCGGTGACCGCTGTTGGTGCTCAAGTAGTGGTCGAAAGTCCTTTCCCTTTGATTTCGTATTGTATAGTGTACCAATTAATACAGCCCCGATAAGTGCTTGTAGCAGCTAATGTAACAGAAGGTCGTCTCTCTTACTTAATTTTCATTCCTTCTTGCTCTATTGTTTAGAGTAATACTTTACTCGTTTTCGGTATGCAGGTGGAGCCAAAAGGAAGAAACCCTTCTGTACATGTAAATGAATCACTAGACAATCACAAGAAATATATAAGTAATACTTACCCATTCAATTTCACTAGTCGCCTATAACTTTGATACACTAGAGAAGTAGAAGTGTACATACTTAACTAATCAATTAAAACCAAACTTCCACAACAATAACAAAATATATTTATTAATAATATGAATTAATTAACAACAATAAAATATATACAAAGAATAATTGATTAATGTTCCAAGGTATTAAAAGAATCATAAATTGAAATTACATATGTATAATAATATTATAAACTAATTAAATTATCCCTTTTATGCGTGTACCTAATAAACCTGAAGGTGCCTATAAACTGAATTGAAACTATTGATACAAACTTGCCACTTAATCTATATATAGTTCATTCACGTTAGAATGATATGACGCCATGGTTCAAAGTCGGCCATTGTTGTCAGGTTGAGCAGGTTTTCAATTTTTTTGAATACAACTAATGATTTCAATAAACTGTTTATAAACAAAATTGGGGGAATTGAAACTATTGATACAAACTTGCCACTTTGTCTATATATAGTTCATTCATTCATTTTCAATGTTTTTGAATACCACTAACGATTTCAATATATTTATAAACAAAATTGGGAGTTCTTTACTTAATCATCAGTTAACACAATTTATTTATAATCTTAAATGTAATTAACAAACTGTTGGTTTTTACCAAATGTTTCAAGAACATAAAGTATAAGTACTTAACGTACATACTGTTTCTACATCCACCTGAAAGATTTAGATAAAGATATGAAAAATTTACTTTCAGCTTCAAGTCAATATTATTGATACTGTGATGTTGAAGTAAGCATTATTATTTATGGAAACAAACTTTCAAAATATTCATATCAGTGCATGATTTCCAAATCTACTTTCGATTATCTCAGTAACATTTAGTAAAATGAATATAATATTTCAACAAATATTCAAGTTACAATCCGTTTTTGGAGCCATTCAAGTTTATCTTTCATATTATTTATCTTGGATCATGTGCATTTAGTTTTCTGTTGCATACTTGAATGATATTGATTGCATACTTATGTAGTATTGATATGGGTACATGTTGTTCAATATACTATGAAATAAAGACCTTACTTACTTTGATAGCATTACATTCATCACTTATTAGTTGAACGAAAACCGAGTGGAAGTTAAAAGAAAATATTCTTGACGAGATTCATTTCAATAACATCCTGCATATATTTGACAAAGAGATTCATAAATGATATAAGAAATAAAATTTCTGATGACTAATAGTTTCAAATACAGGTCTAAAAATTAAACTTCAGAAGAGGAAGCTTATAGCTTTAAATTAATATCATTTATTTGTATTAAAATTGCTGTTTTAACTTGAGGTTATTGCACTAACACATCAAAATTATGAATATTACCCCTTAAACACTATAGTTCCTTTAAACAATGCACATTAACAATAACACAGAATTATTCACTTTATCAGTATGTAGAATAGTCTTCGCCCATATTTCTGGTGTTGATTTTCCTAGCCTATTTACAGAGCCACTGCTTTTTCCACCGAAACACCATCTATGCCAACTTGATCCCTGTAGTAGTTACTTATACTCAATTAGTCTAACATTCCCCGTAACATTTGTAAAGTTCAAAATATTGTCAATCTGGTACATTGCTTGATTTGATCTATTTATAGATGACGTGTAATATTTTGGTCTTTTTACGACGTGTTAGGCTGGTTATGGCACCTTCAGCAGAGATACTCCAGTAACGTTGCACACTTGCTCGTTCCACTGATGAGCTCCATGAGAAAGCGAAACAGCTGTCTGGAACTATAAGTTTGTGACGTTGCTGGTCGACCTACACTAGAAAGACTTTATCAAGTGACTTAATCTCTCAGCCGGAGGTTTGTCTTTTATACCCTTCTAGGTGTCACTTTCACCAATTCCCGCAGTTCTCTTTTTATTATTTGGCGCGAATGATCGTTCACCAATCCCGAGATTCTGTGCCACGATTTTTATATTTACGACAGCTGTTTCGTTATCTTATGGTGACACGAAATGTGCACGGTTTTGAATGAAATCAAACGCGGTTTATGAATTGGAATTAATACAAATCTGATCCTTATACTTCAGGAATGTCTACACTCTGTACTATCTATATTCCTTTTCCACAATATACCTATGCAGAATTATGAATTCTATTAATTTATACGCATTTCTCTTAAATAATTTAAACTACTTATCTGAAATGTATGTGCATATATGTATATATATAATAATATACTATAATTATCCGGAATTATTGAGCTATATTATATCACGCGATTCGGCTATAATCAGATAAACTAAATCTTCGGAAACTTATGGTCAATATGAGTGTTTCCTACTTGACAATATTAAATAATTCAAAATTTATGAGCTTCTTTACTTCCCCCCCTAATTTCGGCTTAAAATGAAACACTATGCAATCCTTTCATTTTCAATTCCCGCCGAGAATTACAACAATAAAGAATAATATAAAGGTAAGATACCCAATCATAATAATATTTGAAACATAAAATTTCTTTCTCCTCCTGGGGATGGCGGCTCTTTACACAAAAATTAAATCATTTCGGAGATGGAAACCAATTGCTCCACATA
The DNA here is from genome assembly GCA_958510875.1 of Endomychus coccineus. NCBI lineage: Eukaryota > Metazoa > Arthropoda > Insecta > Coleoptera > Endomychidae > Endomychus > Endomychus coccineus. The sequence goes on along the minus strand of OY294067.1, from coordinate 192,092,159 downwards.
AAATAATTAAAACGATTTCGGGAACCGGCACCTTCTTGAAACAAAAAATCTTATAATGGAAAATAACATCTTCATCAAAAAGTTTTTTTTAACATTTTAATATGAGAATTACATCTTTTGCTTCTTCATGGTACGGTACGGTCGTCATATTTCGGTAGAATTTCAAGAAAAATCCTCGTTGACATTACAATATTCTACATCGTGCTTGGTTGCGGCGGTACCACAACAGCCGGTGTACATCAAGTTACTAGTTTGTCCGCAGCAACGTCGAAGGGGGGCCGGTACTTGCGTTGTGGGTTTGTTCGCAGAATCGGAACGTGTCTTCTTTGGAGGTGCAAGGATGGGACAACCGCATTCCTTCGTAATGACGGTACTGTGCTATATTCACCAAAGGATTGAGTCAACTTTGTTGGGTAAAAGCTCGGGATAATTGGATACGCACCAATTGGAAGTTTCGTTCAATTTATCTAGTCCGGTGGACTAACAATTCTTTGATGTTTGGATCTGTCGGAATACTTTTATTAGCATCCACCGGAGTGGTAAGGGAACGAGCTATTGAATTGGAAACTTCAAGTTTGTGGTCAAAATTGAGAAATGTAGCTGAAAATCCTGTAGATTGGTGTTCGGCTAGAATTTATTCCATTTTCGGTGGTCGCCATTGCAAAACTTCATTGTTTTCAAAGTACGGTTTGTTCTCTCCACGGAATTACATTAGGTACGGCGTGTAAGTAGGAGTTAGGCAGTGCTTAATTCCAAACTTTTTTTCATACCGAGTTCCGTTGTCACTAACGACGGTTTCCGGGCAGCCAAAACGTGTTATTATTTCTTCGTAGAAGAGAGCCTGAGATAGCTAGTGCGGTAGCTTTTCGTAACGGTTTTCACTGTACCCATTTTGTAAATCTGTCCTGCATAATGTAGCAAAGCTGCCTTATTAATTATTAAGTAGAATTCATTCAGATATCAAACTATTTGCTAAAAATTAAGCTGGTTCTAAGAACACCCAGGAACGTAAATAGAAATAGGATATTCTTTGTTGCCTTTTATTACGGACAAGTCAAGTATATGAGTTCATTTCTCAGTATGACTGTCCCGTCATCAATTCATACAGTTTGCTCTTTGTATCTGTGGGATGGAAACGAAATGTATAGTCTCTGTCTTCTTGTGAAGGAAGGGTCATTATAATTTGTAAAATATCGACCAAGTGGTAGAAGTTCCTCACAGTTTCGATAAGTTTTCCACTTCGTATCTAGATTATAATATGGTTTATTTAAAATCAAGGATTACTCAATTGCTTTCTAACTTGAACTTTCTTAGTTAATACTTTAGTAGTACTTAATCTCTTAACTTTTAATTCATTTTTATAATTGTTTGTTACTTTATTATTATTAAATATTTCATATTCGTTTTGATTGAGAGTTTTTCTACTTAGCGTAATTTATCAACTACCCTCGATCACACAGTGCTTAATTAATGTGTTAGTGCCTCAACCACAGAAGAGTGAGTATTACATATATCTATTGACCGTATTGCTCCCTGATTTGCCTAGATAATGAGAAACCCGTGATATCGGGTCACTTGCTGGTTATCGGTACACGTACTGCAAGTTATATTGATATTAATTAATCAAGCCAAATGATATATCTGAATGAATTTGATAAAATAGGTGAATTAGGTAAACCAGAGAAGGGTTTGTTATTACAATGCCAAGAATGAAATTGTTACCCTTGGTAACGGTCTACCAAATCGGTGGTTACAGTTTTTCATGGAAACTGATTCAAGATGTGCTGCATCAATCCGAGCCTTTGCTGTTGGTATATCTTGTAAGCTTGGCACTGCGTACATCCATGCACATACATCGCTATTCCGCGGATCATCCCCGGCCAATAATACTTATGAGATATTCGCGCAATGGTCTTCGGAACACATAGCTTCCATGGATCGCTCATTTCCTGTTCGGACAAATCATTCGAGTCCCAAAAATGGCGGTGTAACAGGTTATCTCTAACACAATAATCCGGGTATGCCTCTGGATTCTTTTTAACTTCGGCTTTCTTGGAATTGTACCAGTTACAATTCAGGGGTTCGTTCAGTACATATAACTCTAGATTTTCGTTCATTTTCGATTCATCACACGGCTACGGATGTCGCGAAAGGGGTCAGTCAATGGACTTATTACTTTCGAGAATTACTGTATGAACCAGCGGTACTACGAGCTATTCCCAAGAAACGACGCAGCGCTATTATTTTCAACGGGCTCGGAATTTGCTTGATAGTCTCAATTTTCTCAGGGTCGGTATGAATATCTGCTACGGTGACTTCGTGTCCTAAATACTTTATGGAGGTACGGCAGAACTTACATTTCTCTGGGTTCATCTTCAAATTTGCTTCTCTTAGGCGGCGAAAAACTTCTTTCAAAAGTCGCTCAAAACGATATCATCTAGGTAGGGGAAGGCGTGAGGTCCATATCCGGTCCAATAATGGTATCCATCAACCTCTGAAACGTTGCCGGTGCGGAATGTAAACCAAAACCCACTACTTTAAACTGAAATAAGCCACGCTCTGGCACGGTGAATGCCTTAATGGGTTTACTTACAAGTGTCAAAGGTATTTGCCAATACCCTTATGTCAGATCAATGCTCTTTCAAGGAATCTTTGTTGATATGCGAAAATAGATGCAAAACCTCGGTTTGTCATCCTTCCTTTCCACCAAAGCGGGTGAACTCTATAGACTGTTCGATGGCTCGTTAACATCTTCGGCTAGAATTCGGTCAACTTCCTCGTTTTTTTATTGTCTGCATCCTAGGGTTCTTCGGCCGGTAACGCTGCTTGATCGGATCTGTCTTCATTAGTTTTATCTCATGCTGTACCAATGGCGTGTTTCCTTTTGAATACCTTCAAAATATGCCGTTTCGCTCCCCAAAAATATGTTTGGCGTTCTTGTTTGGTTTTCGGCATGTCGCTGATGTAAATCATAGAATAGGTAATTCATAAAATAATCATAGTTGTTTAGATTTGTAAAATTATACAATATTATCTTAGGTATTTAATTAGCTAGATTCAATCCAAGTACATGAATTTGATAATTAGCTATACAGCACTCTTTCACATACAACGGATCCAATGTTTTCTGCAGTTTTAATTGAATTTCAATACACAAGTCGACTACATACGCTTTTCATTAATCAAAGTTGTCTATTATTTTCTAAATTACATGGAAACACTAATTAACATAACAATTTTTGATGAGGATAAAAATATATTATCGGAACGTCAAAAAGAGAAGTCATAATAAAGAATCATATATGATTTAAATCTTTTGTGAAATTATATTTGTATGAGGGTCAATGTTATAGTGTAGCTTGTGTAGATTTGTATCTAATCATGAGACTACTTTGATTATGAAATTGAAATTTGGGCAGTTGTGATAATGTTGTCTTGATTATGACAATTTCTAGAAAAGTATCCTGCTTTGTAACTATAATTTTTACACACTTAGGTACCTTTCTTAGGCTCCAATCTAAATGCATCTATTTTTAAATGAATGATCGCAAAGTACAACATAATAATAAAAACGTTTCAAACAACAAATACAACAATATTCATTTATTTTTTGAATTTGATTCAAATAAAAAACAACAATTTAAAAAGTTAAAATTCGACTCAAAACTTATTAGTCGACATACTCTTGTTAAGCTCTTATATGCTGTATGAAATTAAAAATTTATTGAAAAAAAGTGAAGGTATACCTTGTTGTGTGAATTGATAATTAGTTTGATGATTCTAACTCATTAATCTGGTGATAACAACTTCTAAAATTTATATATTACAATTTTAAGCTTATTGAAAATTCCTAAATGTTGTACACTGTACAGTACACAATCTTCAAATTGAAGGTTAGGTAGTTCTCTTATGATGTCTACCTTTGATAGTTGAACATATAACTGTTCAATTATTCATGGTTCATTCCTTTTTATTGAAACCTTTGATTAACTCCTTTAGTTACTGGTGATGCAGCCTTTCCACTCTTGTGTAATTACTGCTTAGCAATATTTGCCCAAGTGATGCGTATTTAAATGTCGCTAGTTTTGAAATTCCCCTGGATTACACTTGATTATTATTACACACTTGTTACTAAAACTTGCAATTGACTTCTTTCTTATTTAAAATGTTTTATTACTTGAAAATTAAGTGCTTTGTTATGATTTGCCTTGAAACTAATGCGCTTTGTTAGGTTAGATGTTCCACTTAACTAACCTAGATTCTACGCTGGATGTTATTATTGGAATCCCCGTGAAACTCCATCGGATAGCCATTCATACCCTATTGCTTACGTCATAGCCTCCTTTTTTAGCCAGTTATAAATGAATTGATTTTCATATTCTACTTATTCCGCGTAGTTCTACTTTTCAGAGAAACCTCTGGATTCTAGACCAATGAGATTTGAGCATTGTGTACAAAATGATTATTTCTTTATTGAAAGCATTGAAAGTTCTAGCGACATTAGTAGATGAGCCTTTATAGCTTACCATGCTTTTGTCGAGTCGCGTATGCGCTATGGCATAATACTTTGGGGTAACTCTTCGGCCACCCGTAGAATCTTCATTCTTCAAAAGAAGTGCCTAACAAATATTTTGAATTTAAAAAGAAAAACAAGTTGCAAAGAATGTTTTATCGATCATAAGCTTCTCACTCTAGCCAGTCTGTACGTAGTTTTGAGTGCATAATGTTTGTGAAGAGTCCATATTTTGGGAATATATTGGGAAACATGCACATGATACCAAGATTTAAAACTAATCTGAGAGGGGAGAAGAACAATTTTTCGTATTCGCAAAAAAATGTTCACCACTCTATAATGAAAATATTCATATATAATACCACAAGAGCTTCAAAATTATCGGGTATTTCCAGATAGGTTCGTTGCAAACAAATGAAGGAGTCAAGTTTTTCAGGTTACAAAATCACGAGCGCAAAGCGCGAGTGATTTTTCCTGAAAAACTTGACGACTTTATTTGTTTGCAGGGAACCTTGAGGGAAATGCCAGATAATTTTGAAGCTCGTGTGGTATTCGGAGGATTATTTTTCCGTCCCAAATGAACATTTCCTTTGACTTTTTTATCGATGGTGGACAGAATTCAACCTGTCAGTTTGAAGTTTTATATATAGCAACTACCAGAGAAAATATTCAAAAAATATTCAGTATAATTCCATGTAGGTTGTACCACGTGACGTCGAATGGTGCAATTCTATTGGTCGATATTTGGGACGGAAAAATAATCAATAAAATTCCACCAGAATACAGACATCTGCAAATTCACATTCTAAAATGTAGATTAAAATACTTTTTAATAAGAAAAGCTTATTATACTGTAGATGAATATTTAAATGATTATATTAAATTGTGATAAAACCTGCTGGTCAACATATTTTAATACAAATGTAATGACTAATAACAAAATTTAAAGTGTATGTGAACATCCCATCAATTTTATATTTATATGTATGTGTCTATATCTTAATTTCAACATCTTAGCATTTTAATGTGTTTGTGTTTGGTGAATTTAGTTCTAATATTTCTTTTTATCAGGCATTTTTTTTTTGTTATAATATGTATGGTTATTGTCCTATCATTAATTTTATTATTATTTTTGACATGTTTTACACCTTATATGCTTAGGCTTAGGTTACTGCATTACTTGTAGAAAGAACAAATAAAATGATCTATCTATCTACCTATTATGATTGATTCAAATTGATCTAAAATAGTTGTTCCTTACTTCCGTATCCTCATTTTGATATATGATATGTGTTGCTAACTATTTATTTCCATTCTAGTTCTTATTTATCACTTTAATGACATTTCAAGATATTCGATTTTTAATTAATATTACTTTTAATTGACATTATTTTACCTTGAAATTCATTCCAGTTACCTTATTTTAAATTTTCTATCTCCTTTCTTTACTTGATTCCATACTGTTCACCAATTCTATCCCTTATTCACCACGCAATAAATTTTCTTATCTATCTTTTATCCTTTTACTTATTTATTTATCTAATAAATTATTAACAATTTCTTAAACCTACTTTATTCTACTTATTATATCATTATACATGGTGGAAACAGTGCTGTTTATTTCATTCGAATAAAATGAATCAAACAAATTCCTTCGCTAACCAAACAAATGTCAACATTACAAAAAACTTTTGTGTAGCTGTATTCTGAGTAGCTGTAGTATGAGTTTACCCCTCAATGATAATGTTGATATGTTTATAGGGCACCAATATATGAACACCAAATACCCCAATCAGATTTTCTAATTATAAGGACAAGGCAACAGTATTACATAAGAGAAATAGATTCACTTTATGTTGCTGGTCAACAATGTCCTTTATATGAAGTTCCAGGACCAAATTCGAAACGTGCAAACAATTTTGTAAGAGATTTCCTTCAGGTATTATTTCCTATCAACCAAAAATAACAAGTATCTCATTGATTCACTGTCCATAGGTATTCATTTATAGGCTGTTTTGGAGAAGTAGGGATAATCCGAGGCGAATAAAAATGGATGACATTAAAAAAGCGTTCCCATCCCATTCAGAAAGTAGCATAAGAAAAAGGTTGAAACTGTGTGCGGACTTTAAGAGGACTGGTAAGATCAGCATTATTGTAATTCTTCTACCTCTATATCACATGATTTTATTACGCTCTTACCAGGTATGGACTCAAATTGGTGGGTTATAAAGCCAGAATTTCGTTTGCCAACCGAGGAAGAAATAAGAGCTATGGTATCACCCGAACAGTGTTGTGCCTATTTTAGCATGGTGGCAGCTGAACAAAGACTAAAAGTGAGTTAGCTATATTTTTAAAGAGCATGAAAAATAGAATACTGTTTTTTTAAATATTTTGCCTAAACGAGAAGAAAACAATGTTGGAAGAATTTTGTGTGAGCTGGCGGTGGAATGTTAGGAGAGGAGATAGACATTGGAATTTTTCTTGAAGATTTTGATGTTATAGGCATAAGGAAAGACCTCACTAGGTAAAGAGTTCCACAATTTCGCCGTTAATTAGAAGAATCGAGTCTGATGGAATTAAGTTCGGTAGGTCTTGTGCTTGAGAATGAAGGAGTGAAGCTTGAGCTCGTCTAGTCCGCCTATCTGGAATCTCTCCCGGTGGAATTACACCGATTTCTTATGAACCATGGAATAACCTAGAACAGATCGACCACCTTTCTACGAAGTTCTAGAGAGGTCAATGAATGCGTAAGTGTGACCAATCTGGCTAAAAGCTCTCTTCTGAAAACAATCTAAGAACTTCTGCGTATGTTCGAAGAAACATGTGAACCTTAGTCGAATCTCGAATCTGTGCTTTGTAGATTATGAGTAGCTGCTGGGATATAAAGTAGCTCTTAGCACGGAATTGAAAATCAAGCGTTTGTGAATGGACCTCACATGATCGTCCCATGAAAGGGCGCTGTTGGTGGTGATATCTAGCCTACCTACATAGGAATAGACCTGACATCATCACATTAGGGTTGTCTGCCTTTTTCGAGAAAAAGTTGCATTACTACTCTACTAGATTATCAGATCCCTATTTCAACGTTGTTTTCAGATCTTTATTAATTGCGTCGACCTGTCCCTGTCTCGCTACTCTGGCTTCATTAGGTGAAGAGTTATAGATGAGAAAGCGGTAAAAAATGTGCCATCATCTGCAAAGTTGTGGACGGGACAGGAGGTCACGTCCAACATATCGTTGATATGGAGCAAAAACAAAGTTGATGCAAGACATCTCTGTAGAACAACAGCGTTCATAGCCATTGTATCGAAGGAAACTCCATCAACTACCATAGGGATTGATGTAACCGAGAACAAACTCGATAGTAAGCGATAAAGTTGAGGTGGCAAATCATATTGTATTCTCTATACGCAATAAATGTTAACACTTGGTATAATCATATAAGAAGATGAGGATTACATCACATGAGAGTTAAAAAAATTGAACCAAGTTTGAAAAGAAGAACATAATACTACGTTGTTCTGTGCACCAAAGCAATATTTAGAAATCTAAATAAGCATTTTGGCAATGTAGTTTAATTATTGTTCTTGGGTTGGATGAATTGATTAGCAGTTATGCCTTGTCATGTTTTATTTCAAGGTAATGTCAGGTAACCAAGAAACGACCTTATTTTGAAATATTGTCATTGTGTTATGCATAATTATAGGCCGATCTAGATGAAGACGTGTCGTTTGGGACCAACTACAAGTCCCATAAATACTATTATATTTATGTTATTAAGATCTATAAAATATATGTTCAAAGAGGCCGTGTACGGTACCGCGAAGCCACTCATTCCGGTAGGACAGAGTGAGAGACCGCCCGACCGCATCGATAAAACCGAACAAGTTCAGGCAAAAATCCAGTTGGCGAGGCAGCAAGCGACACGGATCCAGTGTGTGATGTATTTTATTTCTAGCGGCAGGGCTTTCACCCCAAAAATTAGCCGAATAGAAGTCAAACTATTCCGCTACTATCACACACTAAAACGTACATCAAGCAATACTGTGCGGATAGGATTCGAGCCCTGGGCGTGGTAAGGAGAAATCTAGCCAAACGTATTATACGCATCAGGGAAAGTTCCTTATTTCGCGATAGCCCGTCTCGGCTTTTTGAATCTCCACCGCCCAGAATTGCTGTCTCTCCGACTGTGGAGGAGGTCGAACAGTTCTGGAAAGGACTACGAGTCACCGCGTCCAATTCACCTAGACAATCCAATCCTAGCACAACTCTGAGCTTTTGCGCAAGCAGCAGTGTGCGAGGCAGTCGGCGAGGAACGAGGTCCG